>VWZV01010136.1:32893-59811 GCA_013397155.1 Irena cyanogastra
CTCCCTGCCGCCTGCTCCCGCTGCCCGCGCCGCCGCCCCCCGCCGACCTGCCCCCGGCACCCGCCGCCGCCTCCTGCGCCTTCGCCGCCGCCTTCCCCGCGCAGGGCTGCGCCTCCGCCGCCCTGCCCCATGCCTACGCCCCGCTGCCCACCGCTCCCGGGCCCTACGCGCCCGGGGGCCACGGGCCGCTGTACGCGCCGTCGGGGCGCATCGTGCTGCCCGCCTCTTCGCCCGGGCCCCCTGCGCTCTACGGTCGCCACTCCCCCGCGCCCTACTCGCCGCTGCCCCACGCCTACGGCGCCGGAGGGCAGCTGAGTGCCGCCGAGCCCGCGCCGCGGCACGGCACCTACCCTGGAGGCCCCGACAGCTTCGTCCCGGCGCTCTGACCCATCCCGGAGAGGCCCGACAGCGCGAACCGGAGCCCGGGAGACGGCGGACTGCGGGGGTCGCCTGGCACGGCTGCTCTCGGCACTTCCCGGGAAAATGCTGGAGAACCTTGGGCTGCACCTACGCTTTCTGCCGTCTGCCCAGGCTTCCTGGCGAGGACTGTCACAGTCAGCCCTGGGGACCTGGGGTGTCCTGTCCGCTCTCGGCAGAAAAGTCCAAGGGACTCCCAAGTGCTTGAAAGGGGCAATCAGTCTCTTCCTCTTCTGCAACCTTTCCTGCGGCAGGTGCTCAAAGCTTCCTGCCAGACTCCCACCCCCTCGGCACACCCAACCGGGCCCCTTCTAGTCTACCCAGGAAGATTTCAGGTTTAAAAGTCTCTCTGCTGTTGATGATTTTTTTTGAGAATTAAATGTCTGTTGGTGAGGTGAAGGAGGGAGTCAGGAGGAGGCCTCGTGCGGGCACAGCTGTAAAAGCAGAATGTGTGGTACTGATGTGGTGGCATGTCTCTGACAGCTATTGCTTAGCCCCAAGCTTTACACCAGCAGTGTGGCCAAGGCTGGAGGTTTGGATGCCAGGGCTGCAGAAAACCGCATCAAGTCACATCCTTCGGGGTGTTGTGCTCTGTGCTGCAGAGGCAGGAACAGTGGTGGGATTGGAACTACAAAAATTTCTACCATAAGCATGCCCAGCCCCTGGAAGAGGGACACAGGGAGACTGTGGGATCTGTGCCCTTGGAGATCTTTCCAATTTGATTGGATGGAGCCTGACCTGCCTCTGAAGTTGTAGCCAACATTGAATTTGGACTTGTTTTGAGTCCTTAGAGACCTGATCCTGTGGTCTGCGGAGGTACTTACAGCCTGAATTACTTTGATCCCAAGATCAGCCTAGCTCTGTCTGTAGCCTAGAGAAATTGGCGTATATAAGAGAAAACTTTTGTTTCTGGAACACAAGAGGCAGGATACGGTGCCTTTTCATCTTCAGTTGCTCCAGTTTCAAACTTTCCCGGGATGGAAGAGAGTCTGGAGAAAGATATGGAGAGGGAACAACTAATAGGAATGTCTGTGAGACAAAAGCTTGAAACTAGATCTGTGGGGAAACTCAAGCATATCCCTCCCACCAGATTCCACCATGCTGGAAAGGGGTCTGGAGCAGCAGTGGGTACCCAGGGCTCTGCTTAGAGCTGTGGGTATAGAGGGAACTGACACAGCCCTGTTCCCAGGTCTTCTTATATAGCTCCTTTTTCCCATGGAGGTGGAGAACCTGTGTATCCAGGGCCAGGAGGAGGTTGGTGAGAAGATCCTGCAATGTGATGGGGCCTTGTATGGGGAGAGGAAGCGAGAAAGTGCAGCCAGAGCCTCAACAGGAACTTTGGAAGAACAGACAAAGTGCACATACACCAGTCTCTCTCTCACCAGAGAAAGGTATAGATCACAGTATAACTCAGGTTGGAAAAGATCTTGGGAAATTTCTGTTCCAATCTGGTACCCAAGTCAGGGTCAGCTGTGACTCAGACCAGTAGGCTCAGCCCTATGTAGCTGAGTCTTCATCACCTCCAAAAATGGAGACAGCACCATCTCTTTGGGCAACCTGGCTGTCTTTGTGGGGGAGAAGTTTCTCCTTGTACCCTCCATTTAGCACTTCTCTAGTGTCATTTCATGTTTACTGTCTCTTGTCCTACTGCTATGCTTTGCTGCAAAGAGGTTTTGATCCCATGAAGACACCTGTATCTTCTGCTCTGCGTTTTTCAGATGAGGTCCTCAGCAGGGTGAAATTTGTGTAGAGGCAGGTTCCTTGCTTTCTGTGGGTGCTGCGGTCCGCGTATCCAGGTGGGACATGAGAGAGGAAATGGAGTGGAGCAGGAAGGTGGTTGGGTGTCCTCACAGCTCAGCTTTGTGTGGTGAAGAGTAAAGCCCTCTGCAGTAGGTGGGCAGGAGAAGTTGTACGTCTGCCTTCTGTGGGGCTGTGAGGTAGGAGATGAGTTTTGGAATCAAGGGTTCAGAGTGCCAGGGATGGCATGTGGTGAGGCATCTCACCACATGGGCTGGGAGGCTGAGACTGACCTGATAGCACTGCCCTGTGTCCGTGTAGACCAGTCTGTGGAACCCAGGAAGCTGCTGTCCCTACACAGAGCTGGGGAGGCTGCTCCACATATGGAGTCAGTGGGGGGTGGGCACAGACAGCAAGTGTAAGCACCATTCAACTCTTTGGTGTGCTGAGCTCAGTCAGATTTTTCCTTTCCTATCCTTTTTGAAGAGCTACATTGCATCTTCCTTGTTCTTCCTGGTCCTGGCACATCCAGAAGATGTGAGAAGGAGCTGTCTCAGCCA
Source organism: Irena cyanogastra (assembly GCA_013397155.1). Lineage (NCBI taxonomy): Eukaryota > Metazoa > Chordata > Aves > Passeriformes > Irenidae > Irena > Irena cyanogastra. The sequence goes on from VWZV01010136.1 coordinate 35,608, forward strand.
GGGGCAGGTCTCCCCGGCAGCTGTGCTAACACCTCTCCCATCTCTCCCTTCACCATCTGGAAGAGGATCTGTACACCCAGCTGTGCCAGCTCCTAGTATTTTTGATAACTGCTGGCTCTGCTTTCATTGCCTGCAAAGACTGGACTGTGTCACTTTGACAGCAAGCCATGCCAACCTCTTGCTCATTTGGGGGTAGCTGGAAGAAGAACTGTCGCGACTTTTAATGCCTTTCTTTCCTTCCTGTAGAAGCAGTTGTTAATGTGGACCAGATAATTTTCATAGAATCATAGCAATGCTGAGTTGGAAGGGACTTACCGGGATCATCAAGCCCAGCTCCTGCACCTGCACAGGATACCCCAAGAATCATACCATGTGCCTGGGAGTATAGTCCAAATGCTTCTTGAGCTCTGTCAGGCTTGGTGCTTGCTCCCTGGGGTGCCTGTTCCAGTGCTCAGCCACTGTCTAGGGTGATAGCCAACCTAAACCTCCCTTCATGCCTCCATGAATCTTGTCATTGGTCATGAGAGTGTCTTCTGGCCCTTGTTCCTCTCATTTTGTTCTCTGCTTCAGTCCTTGTACCAGTTTAGAGTTCAATCTAAAAAATGGTCACCAATGATGACACAAGTTTTAAGAAAGATGCTTCTGAGCTCAGATAGCATCTGTAAGCAGTGCAGAGAGCAAAACTCAGTGTCTGAAGGACAGGCCTGACAGATCTTGGTGACTTAGAATGCACAGATTTGGTAGGCTCAGTTGTGTGTTGTTTGCAGAGAAGGTCTAGATTCTTGTTCTTGTTTCTCTCCAGATCTTTTATACCTACAAACTAGGGAAACTGGGCATAGCTAGATGATAATTTTTTTTTTGCAGCAGGTACAGTGATGAGCTTGCTGCATTAAGAACCTGAGACATGGTCAAAAACCGCTTAAACTTTGGTCAGAAATGGCTAGAAACTTAGTCAGAACTATGCAGAGCTACTGGGACCATTCAAGGGACTCTGTATCTTGTGGGGTCTGTGCTTCAAGCTTTTTGAGGCAAAACCAGACAAAACTATACCTGCCCTTTGCTAGTGCTGGCAGTGCTCCAACCTGCCACTTGCAGCAGGCCTGAAGACTCCAGCAATCCCTTCCCACCAGCACTGCTGTGGTTTTGTGGCTATTCCAACCTCTCTGAGCTGTCGTGTAAGTTCAGGTGCCAAGGGTGTGCTGGGCACTGTGGGTCTGTCCAGGCTGTGCCTTGTGGCACTGAGATGTGCTGCCCCTGTCCCCATGTGTGACGTGGGACTGCCTGGCCACTGACAGAGGAAGATAGGCTTGTCGTGTGCTTGGGGAGCCGTGGGGTAGGGTATCTCTGTGAGGATATGGGGATATGCCAAGGGGATATGTTAGGCAATTGGATCTCAATGAATGCTTGTGCCATGGGGATATGTTAAACATGTGGATCTCAATGTGTTTTTGTCTGGCACATTGCTTGTAATTCTCAGGCACCACCAAGAATAAGAAAAAAATCTGATTTCTGTAAGTTTTATTGTAAATGTCTGAGAGCCTTCCTTTTAGCAAAGTTAGTCTAAGTTTCAAACTACTCTTTTGATTTCTGTCAGAAGAGTCCAATAAATCTGGATTGTAAACCTGTAGGAAACTCTTAAATGTGAGCACTGGCAGAGGGGTCAGACACTGACAGAGAGAGGGGCCTTAAAAGTGCTCATTCCTCAAAGGACAGAGCCTCTCAGTTCCTCTTCTGCCCAAGTTCTGGTGTAGTCAGGCCCTGAGCAGACTTTGAGAAAGAAGTGGACAGCCTAGGAGAACGTTATATTCTGTATTGGAGATTTTTTTTTGTATTTACTCTTCTACTTCACTTAAAATGGAAATAAATCTTTGTCTTGTTTGTAATGAAGTGTCTCTGCATTTACTCTTTCAAGCCTTCCCTGTACTCCTGAGACCGGGAGACATACAGAGCAAGGTGTGTGGCATGTGTTGCTCATTGTTTTCACCGTGTCTTACCTTGGGTTTTTTGGGTCTGCTGGGTTGCTGAAGGCGTCAGCGAGAAGGAGGACGGACAGGCCAGCAAGGCCAGACCACAGGTGGCATATCAAACTTCTGCAACCCCTTGCATCACCAGTCTGCTTTGAGGGTCTCCTCTCAGGCCATAAGCATGCCCCAGACATCAATGCATGAAGCTCCATCCCAGCCATGTGTCTCTGCTAGAAAAAGGGGCAGGTAGGGAAGGCTACTACCTGTGAGAGGAACAGAAGCTCAGAGATGGGCAAGGGGATCGTGTTTGGCATGAATTAGTCTCTCGATGCTCCAACACAGAGCTGGGCCAGCTAGAGGAGGTGCTACTGCTGGAAATATTATGTTGCCTGTCCTGTGGCAGCAGCACCAGAAATGCTTGGTCTTGCCTCGTGCACCCCAGGCCAGTTATTTTTTTTGGCTGCAGAGATGGAGTTCCCGCAGCCACAGGCTGACACTGTGTTCACCTTATGCAGCAGCAACATCTGTGGGAACAATTCATCAAGCAGTACCCATACCTAATGGGGGGTGTAACAGGCCTTCAGGGGCAACTCCACACCTCAGGATGATGACCTGGCTTGCACATGGGTAAGATGATGGCAGATGTTGCCCCTTCTCCCACTGAGAGGGTGGTGACTGGCTTCCTGAGGGTGTTTGGGGGATAGTGCATTCTGCAGCTGTTGCCCTGTCAACAGCCCAAGCTGCCTGAAGGGCGATGAATGAGATGGGAACAGGTAGTTTAACCTGCCAAGTTACCAAAGAGCAGATAGGAAAGTCTTCTTCAATAGCTTTGGGACTCACAAGTATGATTTATCTGCCTTTGATAGTGACAAGAAGTGGATCAAATCTATGAGAAAGAGTAGGCAGGGGAGGCCTCTGCCATTTGGCCAGGAGGGAGTCCAGAGCTTTGTGAGTTGTAATTGGAGGGCAGTCTGTGTGGCTGGAGTTGGGCTTTAGCTGTATCCATTACCTAGAGCTGCCATGTCAGTGACCAGAGAGGATATCCTACTCATGCAGCACCTGGAAGTGAACTAATGTGAACACAGGAAGGCTGAGGGGGTCTGACTTTACAGAGTCTGGTGTACAAGAATACACTGGCCCATGCTGGCACAAAGAACAACTTTACACTCTTGTCTTGGTGTAATCCTGGAGTCCTGATTTGTTGGAAGCCCTCTCTAGACAGCAGAGCTGATCTTAGTTCAGTTGAAATGTATGTCTTCTCATGTCCATGGCCAAGAAGCCAAGGTGGGAGATGGTGGCATGTGCTATACCTGGAAGCTGGTGTTATTTTTGGGAGTTACTTTTGGTTGTGGTGCAGTCACCCAACCCCTCTTTGTGTGGGCAGACTTAGGGGGAGGGAAGCCCAACCCAGGGCTGCCAGACTGAACTCTCACTCTGTGTTCCAACGCTTCTGCAGCATTGAACACAGGGTGCAGCTGGCCAGCATGAAGTACTCTGGCCACCCTGCTTGGGCTAAGAGGAAAAGAGGCTGTATCCTAGCCTCTTCTGATGGTAGGAAGTTAATAGGGCTATTGTACGCTCAGGGCTGTATGTCTGTCTGAAAATGGCCATGGAGAGGAGGCAGGAATATTAACAGTGGGCTGGTGCAGAAGTGCTTACTGAGCTCACCGCTATCCCTTCTCTGATGCCAGGCAGCTAAGATTCATTAGCCATCTAAGAATTTGCAAAGCCGTTGTCTGGATGTGAACTGTACAAAGAGACCCTAATTGGTTAAGGAACAGCTTCTGATCTTTTTTGTTCAGTGTCAGCAGCAGAGCTCTTGGTCCTGTCACTGAGACACAGCTTGCTTGGTGCATGAACCACTCTGAGTCAATTACCCCCGTGGCTGGCTCTTGCAAGGACACCATCTGCATGTCATGTTGACCTCTTCCACTTGGGAAAAGGTGCTCATGAATCCAGGCTGTCAGCTTCTGAGGTTAACAAACAATGTCTGAGGCCTTGTATCACTTCTACAGCCCTGTGTTTTAGCACATAGCCTGTCATCAGACTCGCTGGAGTGCTGGCCCTAGAATTGGCCAATTAAATAGTGGCTCCCTAGCCACTCTTCCTGTGTTCTCAGGTTTATGGCTGCAAGAATGGCGGGGGAGGAAGACTTAGAGGGTATTGGCATTGTGATGTCTTCAACAGGCAGACCATGATGTTCTCAGAGGTTTCCTTCCCTTTATCAGGAGACACATACTGATGGTGATGATTTCTTCCTTCTCCATCTTTGGATACACTTGAGTTTATTTCTGTATGTGTATTTTTTTTTCAGTAGTTCTCAAAATGTTGTGGTGGTTTGGTTTTTGTTTTGTTTTGTTTTGGGTTTTTTTGGGTTTTTTTTGTTTTTTTTTTTTTGGTTTTGTTTTATTTTGTTTTTTTGCTTTGTTTTATTGCTCTTCTTGTTTTCTGTAAAATTGCCTTTTACTTTAATAACATGGGCTTGCATTTCTGCAGCAATGAATGCCTGACCACTGCAATAGACTTGGACCCTGGAGTTACAGACTGGTGTTGCCCTGGAGTTACAGACAGATCAGGCCACACAGAATAAATGCCTAAGTGAGAACTGCCACCCTGTCATGGTGTGAGAGGCCATGCCTGGGTATTATTGTTGATGTTGGTGGCTTTTTCATGGAGGAAGCAGAGGATGATTCAGAGCTTTGACCTTTATGCAGGAAACATTTGGTTAAAAAAAAAAGTTTTCCTTCTTGGGTAATTTCTTTTGCATTTTGTTTTTGTGGAGGTTTTCTCCACCCTTCCCTTGTAGAGAAAAGGCGAAAGAAAAACTCTCTTGAATCAACTGGGGAAAATAGTTTCATGCCTTCCGACTGAAGTGGATATAAGATACAGTACCTCTCTGCCACAACAGGAGCTGAACTTAAATCCAGGAAGACCTTACACAGTCGGAGAGACTTCACAGCGCCTTCCACTGTCTAAAGGAGGCCTACAGGAAAATTGGAGAGGGACTTTTGACAAGAGCCATGTGCTAGCACAAAGGACAGTGACTTCAAAGTGAAGAAAGGTAGATTTAGATCAGCTTTTTGGAAGAAATTCCTGTGAGGGTGGTGAGGCACAGGCACAGGGTGCCCAGACAAGCTATGGATGCCTCATCCCTGGACATGTTCAAAGCCAGGCTGGATGGGTCTGTGAACAACGAGGGGGTTAAAAACGAGACGATCTTTAAGGTCCTTCCCAAGCCGAACTACTCGGTGCTGCCGCTGGGGAGCAGTGCCGGCCGCGCCGGGCGGGACGGAGCGGGAGCGCCGCTGGAGCGGGAGCGCCGCTGGAGCGGGAGCGCCGCTGGAGCGGGAGCGCCGCTGGAGCGGGAGCGCCGCTGGAGCGGGAGCGCCGCTGGAGCAGCAGGCCGGCCGCACCCGAGCCCCGTTTTAGCGCTTTCGTGAGTTCGCAGGGAGATGGTCTGTAGAGGAGAGACTTGATAAAAGCGTCACTGTAAGGTCTGCAAAGCACAGATCACACTGTTTGCCACGCAATATATCCTATATCCTGGCTACTTCATGTTTTCTGTGTCCTGTCAGTGAAAACCTCAGGCTGCCCGAGGGAGACACAGGCACAGTTCATGCTCAGCACCCAAGTCCCTCTGGATGGACTGAATTTTAGGCAGTGGGCTTAGACAAGTCACCATTGCCCCTTCTTTATGTGAGCCCACAGCAGGAATACTGGATCCAGTTAGGGTAACCCAGGGCAAGAAAGTCATTCTTACACTGGAGCTCAGCTGAGGCCATCAAGGCAGGGAGCTGCTGCGCAGGACAGGCTGAAGCAATCAGGGTTGTTCTCATGGAGAGTAGGTGAGCATGGAGTCTAACTTGCAGTCTGAAAGAGGGTTACAGAGGAGATGGAGCTGGGGTCTTCTCTGAAGTGCACTAAGATGGAGAAAGAGGCAAGAACTGTGCTGAGGGAAAGCCTTGTGGGACATAAAGGAAAAACATTCTTTCCTTGAAAGTGGGGTAGCCCTGGGATGAGGAGAATGATCTCATGTCTTGGAGAAGGTCAACACTTGATTGGAGAAAGCCCAAAGCAGTCTGGTCAGACTTAGTCATGCTCTGAGTAGGGGTTGGATTCAAGCTCTCCAAAAATCTCTCCTCACTTTACTTTTTCTACAGTTATATGATTTCCTGGTGGAACAGGAGAGTCAGGACAGGTGGTGGAGCACTGATGAGCCTGGCTGGATACACAGCTCCAGTCTGTGGCAGCCCTGGCAGCATTATAAAAGTATTTATTTAAATAGTGAACACAGGATGGGAAGGAGCAGAGCTAACAAGCTCTGAGCAGGAAGTGGTAGCCAAAGAGGGAGTGGGTATTTGCCGTCTCCAGGATTTACTGCTTAAAGTCAATATTAGTAAATTAATTAGTAAATTTTTCTTATCACTGCACAACCAGGCACTTATGGGGTGGAATGGCTTTCACTGAGTGGTGGCCTCTGGATCTAAGTTGCTTGCCAACTTCTTTCTGCTGAGGCTTAGCTACGACTTCACTTCTGCTAAGGACAGGAAGATCCTTCTGGTTCAAAACATCACCCATGAGCAACAGCCTGCCACAGATGACCCCTGACTTTCAGCGAATGTGGGGCACTCCGTATATTAAGAATAATTTGAGAAGTGGGAAGCCAGGGTGCACAAACCAAACAACTTCTCTTGTCCCATAGAGCTGGAAGCATGTTTCCTGAAAGGATATTGAAAGGTAATCAGCATAGACAGAGGAGAGTCTGGTTCTCCAGGATGTGATGTTAGCTTTCCTCTCCTTAGTGCTCATGTCATGGCTGTCAGCACTCAGGATGGCTTCCCGTGCTGTGCAGGAGGGGGGGTCAGGACCTGAAGCCTTGAGAAAGGCTCACAGGAACATCTTCAGTTCATGTCCAGCCCAGCTGACACTAACCAATATCCTGCTGAATCTCACTAGAGAGGAGACAACTACAGTGCTCGTGTCCACTGTGTACCACGACATGCCTTCATCTGTGTGCCTCAAGGAGCAGGTCAGAGCATCCTGGAGGAACCTGAGGCAACCCTGCCAGTTTGCAGCACAGCAAGGATCACTGTGTCAGGCACTTACCTGGCTCTCTGTGCTGGCCCCATAGCTCAGAAGCTGTTTCCTTGCACCCATATCCTTCTCTTTGCCAGTAAGGAGGCTGCAGTCACTTAAAGGTCTCTGACCTCCCCCAGACTTCCCCTTCATGTCAGACCCAGACCATAGCTGTCATCCAGTTTTCACACAGAGGGTGAAAATTTACTTTACTGGACTCTCTGTCAATGGCCCTGGATAAAGACATCTGTCTTGGACTCAGGAAGGAGGGAAGAGAAGGAGAAGGTGATTTGTTGCACCTGCAAAACAGCAGCCTCCCTATCCTAGATACAGCTGCCCTTGCCAGCCTGTCTCCAGCTCCACTCAGGCAGCAGAACCTACTTCAGGGGTACGCATGGACCACCTCGAGTCCAACTTCATGCCTGAACCCCATCTGTATAAGCAAGAGCTCTGTTATCTGTCCTCTCAACAGAGAAGGAAGCAGTGCATGGCGAGTTAAAGTGTTGATTAGGAGGACTTTATCTTTCTCTTGTTCAGTTTGTGATAAGATTTGTTGTTTGCACAGGGACACCTTTCTTACTGTCTGCCAACAAAGACAGAGTAAGAGCAGCTCTAACAGAGTGTGTGCAGTACCTGGGATGACTCCAGGACTTCCTAGTCACCAGAGGCATCTCCACAGAGATGGAGAGAGGTGCATGCTCTGGTTCCTGGACATCTCTGCCCTCAGGGAGCTCCCCCAACCCTTCCAGTGCAAGGATTATTACCACTGCTCATTTGTGTTTCGAGAGTGAGTGTTGCCCTGTGTTCATGTGTTCAGGACACCTCACTCTGCCAGGCCTTCACCACCCACAGCTGCACTTCACAATGGAGAAAATGGAATGTGGTTGTTCTGTGCCCTCCTTGGTTGATGTGAGCTGTAAGATGAGTCTAAAGCCCCTCAGAAATTTCTTCTCCCCAAAAGCTAAAGGGCTCTGGAAGCCAGGAGAGTCTGAATGTCTGCAGATGTGGAGTAGGCATCATGGCTGATTTGCCCTCCCTGTCAGCACTACAGAGGACTGGAGAGCAGGGAAGGGCCACTGCCTCTTGCTGGTCTCTCCCATGGCACATGTGGGGCTCCACGAGGTGGAAGGGTCTCCTGGCCTCCCTGGCAGCAGCCACAGCCCAGCCCTTCTGCAGCACGGTGTGGCCACCACCCCTGCAGGAGGATCCCAGCACAACTGTTGTGGAGTTGCTCATCCATAACATGACCTCCAGCCTCTGGCTTCACTTCAGGCCAGTGCAGCCCCTTCTCCCAGTCCCTTGGTTCAAGAGCAAACCTCACAGATAGAAGTTCCTTCCATGCTGCAGGGCTTCCACAAAGCCCTCTTCTTTTACCATAGATATTTGGGGTTGTGGGTGAGGTTTGAGTGGTTCATGGCAGAGCTGAGACACCTTGTTCAGCTGCCACCGGTACCAGTGATCCAACGGGAGAGCAAAACCTTGTGTTAGCTGATACCCCTATGGAAACCAAAACAGTGTCAGAATACCTGTGTAGGGAAACCCATCCTTCCAGGAGCTGCCCGTGGGGAATGGAGCTGGATTTGCTTCGGTATGGGGCTGCTGAATGCTGTCTGCTTTGGCACCCACCAGGTGCTTTAGAGCTTCTGGCAGTGTATCTGTAGAGGTGAGGACTTCAGTGTGAGGAGGCTGTGCGAAGAGGGGCAAGCACTTGCCCCTCATGTGATGTCCCTGGGACCAAAGCGGGGGTGGGATGTCAAGGGTGTCCATCCTGTCACTGGAGAGACTCTTACTGCTGCCACCAGTTAGATTCACACATGCTTTGACACACCTCGAGGGCTCTGGGACAGCAGCAGCAACATGCCCAGAGCCATTAAAAAAATCCCCCAAATCAAGGGTGCCCGCAGGATCTGGCCAGCCTTGTGCTCTGGGAGACAGGCCCTTGGGAAGTGAGACAATGGCAATGTGACCTCCACTCCTCCTCAAGAGGAGAAGGATCCTCTTGTGTCAGGATATTACAGGAATGTAATGTTCCTTGCTATGCGCAGGAACAAGGACCACAAGACCCAAAACATGGGGAGAGGCACAGGGTGCCCCATTACCTCATGGCTTCAGGAGAAATCCTGTGTGAAGACTGGGGAGACACGAAGACAATGACTGTGCAGAGGGTCTCCTGTCGTTGCCCCATTTTCCTGACAAAAGTGTATGATTCAGTCAAGTTTCAGCCCAATGCACTCAGCTGTTTTCAACCATCTTTTGTTTGTATTACAAGGTCAGAGTGAAGCTGCCCAGAAATTAAAAACCAAAAAAATATTTCCAGCTTTAGGAAAGCAAGATGTTTATTGCAGATGAAAACAGGCTATGAGAAAAAACTTTCAGACTAAAAATAATAGCACAAAAGATGGTGGGCTGTGGAAGGCCTCTCTCTCTCTGGGGTCCCCCTGCGTGGGGAGATTTTCTGTAAAGGGTCTATGCTAGAATTGAGAGACGAACGGGATCTTTTTTCGGTCTTCAGGTTGCTGTTTATTTCTTATCTTATCAAAACCTCTCTACACCGCCTGCACCAGGCTTAGTGTGGTGAAGAGTACAGCAAAAAAGGTCACAAGATGCACAGTTACAAGGTCTTTTAAAGCCATCTTGTCCAACCAACTCTAAAAACGTACTTTATTTCTACTTCCCGGCCAATAACTAACTAACTTTCTGACACGTAGCATCTGTATTGTGGCTTCTCTAAACTAATCACCTAATGCCACTAATACTACAGAAAATGGAATAGAAGAAGAAGAAGAAGAAGGCAGGGCAACACCCAAAATTCTCCATTTTGCCCTCCATCCACCCCCATACTAAAAACCTAAAAGTCTACATTTTTCATCCAGTGATAACTGCACTACAATTCAGCCTATACCTTAACAGATTGTACACCATCCAAAAGCCTAGGGAGTTTTCTCCATGGACGGAAGTTAAAGGCACGGCTCTCAGGAGGGTCAGGGCTTGTCAGAACAGACAGAGAAACTTTCCTTGTGCCCTGGGTTCCAACAGTGGGGTTTATGGGGTGCAGTAAAAAGCCCAAGCTGGGCTTCTCTAGCCAGCTAAAAATCACGGTGAGTGTTCGCTTTGCAATGCCACTCACATTTATGCAAGTTTCTTGCAGAAACACAGATGGGTGCTGGACTGTATGACTGAACTGTAGTGTGGCAGAGCACTGTGAAGCCCTCCATGGGCCCAAGTAAAATAGCCTGTTTGCAGAGAGAGCAGGAGGCTCCTAAGCCACAGGAAATTCCCTAGGGGCTGCCTCTCTAGCCTAGAAGAAGCATAGAAAGCAGAGTGACAAGGAGAGTATGGGCTTTATGACTCCCAAGAAAGCAGCTGCTCAAAATCACTGTGCTGTGCTTATCAAGTTGTGAGGCAAGAGTCAAAATAAAAAATATCCCCAAAAAAATATCAGAAAGTTAATACAGGATATGTGGGATGAATTCGTTATCCTGGTGGTCATTTTCCAGAGGAGTATTCAACTCTTCTAGTATATCTGGTTCTGTTGGTTTCAGCACATCCTCTTCACCTATAAGGCATGTAAGAGACAGATCATTTTGTACTGGGGGTTCTCATGTGTTACCCTTCTGTCCCATGTTAAAGCCCCCCTGGCCAGTCTCCTGCAGTTGCCTGGAGAAGGTGTTAGGTAGCTCAGGGTGGATTGCCTGCTTTTCAAGGGCAGTCCCAGCTGTGGAGGGGAGTTGGAGAAGGTAAAGCACTGGCGGGTTTAAAGCCAGAGGCAATAACCACAACCCTGATGGTTGCCCATTTCAAGACCTCAGGGCTGGAGGCTGGACACCCACCCCAGAGCCCAGCATGCAGAATAGCTGTTTTCTATGGCACGACGGCACCACATGCCTTGTCTCAACAGGCCTTTTCTTCCCCCCTGCACAGACATTGATGGAAACACAGTATTTGAGGGTCAGAAGATTGTCACCTCCTCTGAAGCAGATCCTTAGTTTTCCTGGTTTTGAAGCAACCTGCACTTTAGCAACTGACTGCTAAAGTGAATGTACTCTACTCTTCCCATGCCAGCAATGAGCAGCTCCTGCTGTGGTAGTTGTAAATGGATTTTATGAGCCCAGACACCAGCCTGCCATTCAGACCAGCTTAGTGCCCCCTATGCCTCAGTCCTGACAGGTTTCAAAGGTGTAGTTGCCACCCCTTGTCCCAGTGCCCACTTTGCTCTCCCACCATCCCAGTGTCAGTCCTGAAACTGGATGGACTGTGGACAGAGCATGTCTTGACTTTGGCTCCCCCAGCCAGCTCTGACCACAAAAAACTGCATCTTCTCTCCACAGAGAAGAGATCTTCACAGAGATCTATCCCCCTGTGCTAATATGGCTCTTGGCAGAGCCACAGAAGTGTTCTTAGGACGAGGAGTTATTAAGGACCAGGTTCACAACCCCATCTCAGTGACTGAAAATAGTGGACTTGTTATCACTCCCCTGGACTCGGAGAGAGCTGTCTGTCCCTGCAGTCCCACCATCCCCCCATCCTTTCTCAGCTGCCTCAGGTTTTGTGGGGTAGGGACCCATGCTCTGGAGATGCTGTGGGATTGTTCTTGATAAGGTGGGCCCCCTTGGCTGACAGTCCTCAAGAGGCAGCACTGCACTGCCCCCCCAGCCACCATGGGGCCAGCAGCTCTGCAGAAACTCACCAGCAGGGTCCAAGCTCCTGTCTGCCAGCTCCCCTTCCATGGCCACTGCTTGCATCCCACCGACCACGTTCTGGGTGGTCAGCATAGGTGGCTGCTGTTGATAGCCTGGTTCAGGCAGTGCTGGCTCAGAGGGCACTGGCTCAGCCTTCTCCTGTGGGTCAGGCTGGGGCTCCACTGCTGGCTCTGACTCCAGGACAGCCTTGACCACTGTCTGACGGCCCCGTCCTCTTTTGGCTCTTCTGGCTCTCCTTTGCTGTTCGCTCTTATAGTCTCTGCCAGGGGATTTCACAGGGATGATGACTTGGGAATAGGACAAAGCACTTTCCCTTCTTCCCTAAGGCAGGTTTGCTGGGTCCCCCTGTTGTGATTGCGACCCAGTTCATCCTGGCAGAAGCTGCAGTTCTTCAGCCCCTCTCCTGAGCCCTGCACAACAGCCTTCTGCAGCTGCAGCAGTGGACAGGAGCTTGGGCCACAAATTTTTCCTCAACCCCACATTATGACTGAGGTTTGCTTGCTACCCCCCATCCATTGCTCCCCCCAGTGCCTGTGTAGACCTTGGGCAGCTGCTGGCTGCAGGTCACCTTTCCCCACTGAAGACTGATGGCTCTGTCCTTGGGTGAAGATGGAGGGGCTGGGCCATGTCCAGGCTCAGGTTAAGCGCACCACAGAAGCAATATGACAGAAAAAGCAAGATTTACCTCAGAACCCACTGAGCTGAATCTTTCTCCAGGGCTTCTGCTTTTCTTTTCCTGAGCAACTCACGATCTCTCAAGCGACGGGTTATGATGACATCTACAAGGATAAAGTGAGTGCTCACATGACATTCTGATCCCTCCCTGCCTGGTACTAGAATACTGATGCAAGAGGCCATGCTTTTTTTTTTGTCCTAAAGGGGTCTTAATATGAAACTCCTTGAGCACTGTACTTCCAGCACAGCCTCAGTGGGCAGAATTTGATGACAGCACCAGGCTCCTAGCCTGACAATTACTCTAGATTTCCAGTTACAATTCCTTGGGGTGACTCACATCCAACATACACCCCTACTGTAGGGACCTGGGGCCTGGTGCCTTTGATCAGACATCAGTACAAACATCTTCATATTTGCTCCCTTTTTCCCACACTGCTGGAACTGGCCACCACCAAAATTAAGATGTTTATCTAACAACCAAGGGGAAAGCCTTGACCCACAGAACAGACAGAAATTTAGCTCGGAGAGTATTTATGTTGGTCTGTGCTTCAATGTCCTCATCAAAGTGGAGTCAGCTTTAAAATTACATCTGACTGCCCAGGACGCTGTCCAGGGAAGTTGAGAATAACTCCAAGACGAGTGGGAGGTTGTTCCCTGACATGAGGCAGTAACAGAGATAGTAGGGCTCAGCCAGCAGGATATGGCTGTGCTATCCACATAGAAAAAGTCAATAAACTCCCTGAGAAGATGAGGTTACAAGTTGGAGTAGCAGGATCTACACAGGGCCTCAGTTCAGCAACTGAAGTACATAATCCCTTACACATCCCATTTGCAGCCAAGGTAATTTTCCTTTCAAAATGCCTTGTGAGCCGTAAAAGCAATTTTAGCTGCTTGCAATCAGTCTCCTTCCCAGTCCATTCTAAGAAAACACCCCTCGTTCACTTCTAACTGGTCCAAGAAAGCACTCCCACAACAGCTCCAAAGCTGCCACCTGCCTGCACTAAGCAGGAAAGATGACAGTAAAACATAGGCATCCTGATGAAAAAATATTTACTAGAGGACACAAAGAAACAGAAATTAAATTAAAAGATAGAAGAAAATCAAGTTATAAAAACAATGACGCAGTACTGCCAGTCTGCAAACAGACAATCTACTGATGCCCTCTGAAGGACTTCAGTTGAAAAGCCTGTATATGTGCTTCTCCCTTTGTGATCTGGAACATAACATGTGAAAAGACACGCATTCACAGTTAAATGTGCATCCTCAACCCCCAAGCACAGACTAATAATTATTAGTTCCTTTCTGAGAAACACTTGGTAGCAAAAATCATGCTCTCCTCTCTCCAAAAACTCAAGTTAGGAATGTTCTCATCATTACCTGGCACAGCATACTCCTCACAGGCTGCAGAGGGTGGCAGGGAAGAGTCCGAAGAAGCGTGGTCTTTGCTTAAACTCTCCATTGCTCTTTGCAGTTTTAATTAGAAAGCAGCTTAGTTCCCTGGAAACAGCATCTGGAGATACTGGTGCAGCATAATGAGACCTTGAAAAAAACGCAGACTGCCCGCCCCAAACCTCTTATCTGTCCAGGCCACTAGGAGGGAAATAATATTCTCCTTATCGGAGTGCAAAGGTGTGTGAGTCTCTGTCCAGGATCTACTGTGTGGATTGCAAAATATGTTAGTGCTTTTATACTGTAAATAATTCCACTTTAGATAGGAAATTTACACTCGCTGCTGCTAAACTGTGCCTCGAAAGCTCTCCTTTGTGGTGGACATGGCAGGGCAGGATGTGGCACTGCCTCACTGCTGCTTTCCAGAGTGAGATGCAGGGATGTGTTGTTAGTCCTTAAGGACCCCTTGAGAAGTCTGAAATGGGACATAGGCTGTCTGAAGGTGTTTGCCTAGGATCCTAGCAGTGCTGGTAGGAGGGGACATCTTCCAGCTCCCCTCAAGGCAGGACTGGCTGCTTCACAAGGTCAGGATGGCTGTGTTGTCATATTCTTTGGAACCCCCTAAGGATGGAGACTGTCACAGTCATGTTACCTGTCCAAGAGCTGCACCACCTTCCTGGGTTCCAGACAGAATAATAAATCCATACCAGCCTGGCTGAGCATGTTGAGGACTTCCTAAGGATTCTTTGGTCCAGTCCCTGGTGGATCAGGACTAAGAACAAAGCACTTCACTGATGAAGCAGGATGGCAATGGGCAGCCTCAGTAAAACCAGTGGGAAGACCCAGCTGTTCCGTTGCTCCCCACAGGATGATTTCCTTAAGTTCCTAGCTGCTGGTAGCCCCTTGCAGGCCCAGCCCTGCCTGGCCTGCAGGCTCATGCAGGGACATCAGCAGGGCCAGAATCACTGCAAAGGGGAAGCTGCTGCTTGGTACAATGGCTTCAGTGCTGAGAGCCTGTTCCTTGCTCTGGGGGAGTAATGGCCAGGCCCCTAGATCAGTGCATGTGAGATGAGGGGGTAATCTTGGCCTCTCCTGAAAATTGTTGTCATAGTTTCTTATGCCAGGATAGCATGGAAAAGCTTAAGCTTATGTTGTGTGTAACAACTCTGATGGACCAGAGACACCTCTTTAGCCAGTTTCTAGTGCACTCAGCTGCTGTCAGCAGTTTTCTCCATGAGACACTCAACTACTCACACACTGGTTAAGTGCTAGTGCCCCATATCCCTTCCTTCCTTGCCTGCCATGAATTCAAAAGTGGTTCAAAGGTTGTTAGAAGAACTAACCAGTTCTTCTGGTAACCGGTGTCAACCCCCAGGTCCTCTGGGACCTGACTGCCTTCCATGGCAGAGATCATCCCACCTCCTCGAGCAGTCTGAGGACTTGCCCTGAGGAAAGCAGCCTCTCAGAGATGAGCAGATCTGGCTGCCTCCAATCTTTGCCAGTCTTTTTTTTTTTTTTTTAGTGTACATCCTGTACTCTCAGCAGGATCTCTCTCTGGGTCCCTGGAAGCTCCAGAGCTTGAAACTTCATGAATGTGGATTTCTTAAGATGTAACCTTGGGAGTCCATGGTCATCTCTGCTGCTATTCTTATCCCCTGAGCTACCACTTTACTCTAGGGCTCCTGCCCTGTGTCCACTGCAGATTACATGGTACCTCCAGAGAGGTGGGGTAGGTCTAACAGCCCCAAAAGAAGCAACAGGGTGGTGGCAGCAGAGGAGATATGGGAAGGCTCTGATAGGGGAGGGTGGGCCAGGAGCATGGATGGCATAAAGAGATGTGGGGCTACCAAGTCATTCACAGAATAGTTTCTTGTAGCTCAGTCACAAATGAAGACAAGGTGTCCCAAGCTGGTGAGGGTGTCCATGTTCCAGCACTGTGTGATGCTGCAAAGCACTAGAGACTCCCTGGTCATGCCCCATGCACTGGCATCTGGAAACTATATCCTGGCAGGGTACTGTACTTCACTGTGCAAAGGCATTGCTTTTGGAGGGGCAAACATATCAGACCTTGAATGTTGTTTCTGGTTTTGTGTCCCTCATTACAAAACACACATTATCACAGAACCACATAATATGCTAAGCTGGAAAGGACTTAGCAGGATCATTGAGTATTCCTACACAGAACACCACAAAATCACACCATGTGCCTGAGAGCATTGTCCAAATGCTCCTTGAACTCTGACACACTTGGTGCTGTGACCATTTCCCTGGGGAGACTGTTTCAGTGCCCAAACACCCTCTGCGTGAAAAACCTTTTCCTGATATTCAGCCTAAACCTCCCCTGACTCAGCTTTAGGCCATTCCCTCAAGTCCTGTCACTGTCACCACAGAGCAGATGCCTGCCCCTCCTCTTCCCCTCACAA
This sequence comes from Irena cyanogastra, assembly GCA_013397155.1. NCBI lineage: Eukaryota > Metazoa > Chordata > Aves > Passeriformes > Irenidae > Irena > Irena cyanogastra. The sequence continues at coordinate 51,835 of VWZV01010136.1, forward strand.
GGAAGCTGTAACTGCAGTGAGGTGTCCCCTCAGTCTCCTCCAGGCTGGACAGATCAAGTGACCTCAGCCACTCCTCATATGGCTTCCCCTCAAGGCTCCTCACCATCTTTGTTGCCCTCTTTTGAAACTTTCTAAGAGCTCAATGTCTTTCTTGTACCCAAAACTGCACCCAGGACTCCCCCCAGCACTCAAGGTGAGGCTGCCCCAGCCCAGAGCAGAGTGGGACAATCCCCTCCCTTGCCCTGCTGTGATGCTGTGCCTGATGCTCCCCAGGACACAGGTGGCCCTCCTGGCTGCCAGGGCACTGCTGGGTCATGTTCAACTTGCCACTGACCAGGTCCTTTTCCATGGAGCTACTCTCTAGCCCCTCATTCCCCAGTCTATACACACATCCAGGGTTGCCCCATCCCAGCATGTTTAAAGAAGAGCAAAGAAGCTGGCAAAGAGTCTAGAAAACAAGTGCTCTGAGGAGTGACTGAGGGAGATGAGGGTGGTGAGCTTGAAGAAAAGGAACCTGAGGGGACACCTTATTGTTCTCTACAGCTTCCTGATAGTAGATTGTAGACTGGTAGGGGTCTGTCTCTTCTCTCAAGTGACAAGCAATAGGACAAGAGGAAATGACCTCAAATTGCTCTGCGGTAGGTTTAGGTTGGATGTCAGGCTGCCCAGGGCAGTGGTGGAGCCACTGTTCCTGGAGGTATTTAAAAGATGTGTAGACATGGTGCTTAGGGACATGGTTTCCTGCAGGACATGGCAGTTAATGGTAGAATTCCATGGTCTTAAGGGTCTTTTTCAACCTAAATGATTCTATGATTTCATGTTCTGGGCTGCTTGCAGACAGTATGACGCATGGAAGAAGGGGTGGAAATCCCTGTGTGTTTCAGTGCTCCATGGGAACTGGGTGCATGCTCACGCTATGGCTAACTCAGCTTCTCACACCAGCCATCTACTCAGTCACCCCAAGGCCTGGTGAGGGCTGATAAGTGACTCTTGACTCAGCAAAACTTTGCCATGAGACACTGCAGAGCCAGTACTGTGAATGTTTCTCCATTTTGTCTGTCTTCAACCTTGAAGGGCGCATTTGTAAAAGAGTCACTGTGCCCCCAGGTTCTTCAGAGGTGTTTAATGGAATAGATGGATTTTAAAATCTTACAGAGCTTGCACTTACATCTCTCAGAAAGGAAATCTTTGGAAGACACTTGTCCCTTGAGTGTAAATTACTTTAAATGCCAAGGAAGCAATTTCAGTATTCCACAGAAAACTTTGTAATGGTTAGCAATGTGGAAATTACACACCCCACCACCTGCTTTCAAGTTGTCTCTGCTCTGAAGTAGAGGGACTGAGATGTGGCCAAAGCTGTACCCCCTTTGCTGCAGAGAAATTTGTGCAAGTGGGTTAAATTTTATGGCCAGTCTGGGTTAAATTTTATGGCTGAGTTAAATTTTATGGCTACATGAACTGTTGTAGCTGGACACTTTACAGTGTGCCAAGTGATGCTTCCCTCCCCTCTCTCTCTCTCCACATTTCAGTTCAGCTAGCCCTGGGCCATTTTCACTGATGTGTCCAGTTTCCTCAGTTCCTGAGGCCCTGGAAGATGTCAGCTGAGTGTTCAGCAACCTGAGCATCTCCAGTGTCACAGACTCCTCAAATGTCATTGGAGCTGCTCGGTAGGGGACCATCACCAACCTGGGGTACATCTCACCATGCCCCCACACAGCTTTCAACACACAAATATCCTAGGAAAGTTTTGTCCAAGGGACAAACACTCCTAGGGCTGATTGTGCCAGTGGTGGGACTGCTTTCACTGTAGACACAGCACCAGGCTTTGGAGCCTCAAGGGTATCTGTTCCCCCTAATCTGGCAAGGCTACTGCAAAGCACTATTCAGAGACCTACATATCTCTCCCTGCAGTCATGGATGCAGCCCTGGTCAGCATGGGCAGCTGGGGGAGCTATGTTGCTGCCACTCTTACAGGGTGTCAGGGCACTACTTCCAGTTTTGTCTCACAGGACAATGACAGAGAAGCAACTTGCAGGCTTGTCCTTCACTCCACGACTTGAGGAAACTTGCCTGGTTGTAACACACTGCTCTGGGAGCCGGACTACTCATTGCTCTGTGGGACATCGTATGGTACCTGGGAAAGCAGATAATCCCTTTCTTTCCCTGTCTTGACTGAAGGATGAAAAGATGAAAAACAGACAGATAAATTGAGCAGGAAAAGTGTATACAAAAGTGCAAATTCATATGCATACTCTCTGGCACAGATCTGGGCATTGCAGGCACCTTGCTGTCCACTGGCTGCTTCCTGAGTCTCACCTGACCTTGCCAGACACAGACCTGTTGGGCTTCGGAGTCAGGCTCTCTGCACCAGGCTGGTCTTGCACAGGCCCTGAGGTCTGTGGTAGTGTTCAATCACTGCCTTCACCCTTCCTTTGGTCTGCCACTTGTTTTTGAGCCATGTGAAATAAACAGCCAAATCCACAAGTCCCTGGGGAGGACGAGTGTGTCTGAATTTGCTGTGTGTAGAGTCAACACTGACCCTGTCCTGTGGCTGCCCATGCCCTGACCTTGCAGGTCTGGCCCATGAGTCTGTGCTTTAGTTGTGCAGTTTCTGAATAAACACTCCACTTTGTGCTGGAGGCATGTGGTTTCCCTCTTCAGAAGAGCTTCTGGATGGCCTGTGTTGCTTTTTCCTAGCTTCTGCACATAAATAGTCATGGCTCTCAGGGCATACACAGCACACACACTCTCTTGGGCTGCAGCCACTCTGCTGGTGCAGCTCAAGCCGTGGCGTGGGGCTGAGATACTGGTGATACTTGCCCACCCCAGGGGAGAATGAGCCTCAGTTATGCTAAGCTGAGCACAACCTTCCCCTCAACCCTGGCAGAAAACTGGGATAGAGCTGCCCAAATAAATTCTACCTGTGGCTGAGTTGGCAGCAGCAGGAACAGAAAACCTCAGGACGGAAGTGAGCAATACATTTGTGTTGCTCACCGTGGATGTGTTTTGGGGTTCATAGCCCTACCAAAGCCTTTCCCTATGGTCCAAGGGAGACAACAAGGTCTGCAGAAAAGAACTGGCACATGGCCAGACCACCTCTTCCATGCTATTTGAGGACTGGAAGGAGACAAACAGCCTTGCAGAGCCTTGGGACAAATGAAAAGGTAATAGCAGCAGCCATGGACAGGTGTCCCCTCCTCTGCAGAAGTGGAAAGGGTCCAGGAAAGGAACACAGGGAAAATCAAAGCTCTGGACAACCTGAGCAATTCGTCAGGCAAGGACTTCTCAGCCTGGGAGAGAACTTTCTAAGGAGAATAAAGTTTTTCATGACAGCAGCTGCCTCTGGGACAGAAAATAGTGGATACAATCCATCTGAGTGAGCACAGCTGTTTTATGCTCCTCAACACTATTTCCAGCTGCAGCATTAAATCTGTCAGCAGTGGCTTTGTTGTGCATCGTGGTGCTGTGAGTGTCCTACCTGGTGGCTCCAGCAAGGTGCAGAACTGGGTGAGAGGGTGAATTCCAGCTGACCAAGCACAACAGTCATAGTAGATACTGGCACATCTCCCAGATTCCAAGGATGATCACTGACTTTGGGGAGCTCACTTGACCACATGGTGGACCCCAGACTCCTACTCACATGCCTGCAAGTGAGAACTGTTTGGGATACTAGTATAGCAGCAAGTCAGAGCAACATGATTTCCTGTGGGCGAGCATAGACCTGTCCTTGGAAGGTTTCAACTCACCCTGAAGCACTATTCAAAGCTGATCAGCTGCTAATTGTGTACAAATACAAGATCTAGTGTGGGACTGAAATGAGGTAACGAGGCAAGTCCTGCATTAGCCCTCTGATCTCTGCCACTGTGAGCATAGGGGGCCCCTTGCCTGCCCAAGTTATATGGCCTTGTTGCAAGTAATTTGTGAAAGGTGACTTGTGTCCATGTGCTAGAAATGGGAGATGAAAGAGCAGAGGAAGCCCTGAAAGACTGCTGATGCACACTGACACTATTATCTTGGCAGGACTGAGCCCTGCCACAATCTCAAAGATGGCCCTGGCACCAGGAGCAACCTACATGTGAAAATTCTTCAGTCTGGCATTTTTCTCAAATGCTGGAGCAGACATCTAGGATCCCTAGTGTTCACCGTCTCTGCTCAGGCTCTTTCCATGCTCCATGTGTTATCTGAACTGATTGCTCTGTGAAAGGGCCTTAGATAAAAAGCAGAATAACATCTAATATGAGAAGTGCAGCTGTTGCTGTTTTCAATTTACACCAGCTCTGGAACCAGTGAAGCAGTCTACTAGGGAGCCATGGAGTCAGCTTCTCCCATGCCAGAGAAACTTTATTTTGCCTTCACTAAATCGCCTCCTACAGAATAAAAACTGTGCTTGTTCAGTATCTTCATTAGGACTGGTGTGTTTCTTGCTACTCCCCCATGGCCTTTCTTGCAGGAGTGTGGGTGAGATAATACTCTATGCAGAGCAACCCGGGTTGTTATGTGGATTTGAAATTACTGTTTTGACTGTGCATTTTTAGTAGCCCTTGGTGGGAACTGGTTTATGCTGTTTTCCTCCAGCCATGCATTAAAAGAGTGCTGTTGAAATAAGATTGTGCATGTCATTTTATTATTTACCATAGCTAGCTTGAGTGTGCAATCGGCACAGACCACACAGGATCAATTAATCACCTGTTTTTAGGCTCAGGGAAACTATCAGAAAGCTCAGGTATCTTGACACTCGCCATCTTTCAAAATCCGGATGTCTTGCCTGGTTTTCCTAGAGTAATATAGGAAAAAAAGAGTAAGAGATCAAAAAAACCCATTCTGTGAGTCATACTTTGGCTGCATTCCATCAAATGGAATGGAGCTGACTATTACAAAATTGACCTGCTCATTTTCCTGTCTAAAGAGCTGAGGTGACTGCAGCATCCTGGCTCATGGATGTGCCCTCCCAGGGCCTATGGTACTGGTGGTGCATCTGCAGCTCAACCTGCTCACAGCAGGGCTGTCCCTAGCATGAGGTTATGGTGGCCATGGCTCTCTCTGAGCCCCAACCACCATCCTCAAGAATGAAGACCCCCTCATAACTCCACGGTGCACCACCAATTTGACCTGGTGCCTATGTCAAATTTTCACCCTCTTGGGCTGCTTTTTGTGGCTGTTGCCCTATGTTGTATTGCCTGCACCAAGATGACAGGCTCCATCCCATCTGCAACTGTAGGCTGCTGCTGGATACCCCCAGGCATCCCCTCCCTCAGCCTGGCTGGGTACAGATCCTCTGCACTTCCTTGCAGCTTCGCTTGACAAGCTGGTCATCCTTCCCCTCCTGCAGCCCAGCACAAGGTTTGTGTCAACTCGCCATGCAAATGCAGCCATGGCTTTCCCAGGCTCTGGGGAGCCTGAATGACTGTACTTCACAATCACCCGGTTTCAGACAGTCAAAATTAGACCCAGGACATCCCTGCCAAGGGCGTGAGCTTACGTTTTTTCCACACAGAGCTGGCATTCATTGGCATAGGTATTCCCATCGGTCCCACAAATGGGCAAGTACAGGAGGGGGCAGGCCTGCAGGTGAACCAGGTCTTCACACACCGGCTGGAAAGGAGAAACCACAGCAGTCATTTCAGTGCCAGCAGCATCCTTCCCCCCAGAACACTCAGGCAGGAGCAAGTGCCACTGGCAGCCTGGTTCCCTCCGTCTCGGAGCAGTGCGTGCGCACAGAGGAGCAGGGCCTGCTGAATCCCTCAGTGGGACTCGTGGCCTGGGCTGTGGTGTGGGCTTGGTGCTGGAACACCAGTTGCCATGAGGCTGGGGATGATTGCTGGGAACAGTCTTTCTCCCAGGCACACCAGGCAAACCCATCCCAAGCCATGAACAAAAAAAACCAGAAGCCTCTTACCCTTCTCCTGCCACCCCCTTCATTCAGCTCTGCCCCTGAAACAGAGCAGAGACCCATGAGCATGGCACGCCTGTGCCTGACAGCAGAAGCACGAGATACTGACAGAGGATCACATCCAAACCAAAGGGAAGGCAGTGCTGTGCAGAGCCCATTCAGGACTGAATTGCCTCTGTGTGTTTCATTGGGGGGGATCAGTTTACTGCTGCATGCTGCTCCCACCCTTCCCTGACAGCAGCACAGAACACAGCTTCCATCCACAGCCGAGCTGGCTGGGAAAAGCTGTGAATGGCTGTTCCCACCCCCTAAACCTTCTCCCAACGGCCCTCTCTCCCAGTTTCTGGGTCAGAAGCTCCACGGAGCACCCAACGCATCTCAGGAAATGGGAAACCATGCAATGTGGCATGTGGCATGGGGTATCCTCAGAGGGATGAGGCTTGGTGAAATTGCACAGCTGAACAGCTGCCACCTCTAGGGAGGGCAGCATTTGGTGGGTTCCTTTTTCTCAGGCAAGCAGAGCAGTAGCAACAGTTCACAGCCCACCTGTGCAGTGCACAAATGTCCTGGGAGCACAAAGGCTCACACACAGGCAGCTGCAGGACCACCACTACCTGCAGGTAGGTAACGATGGCTTCCCAGCGCCTACAAACAGGTGCTTCCCTCGTAAATATGCTGAGCACATACTGTTCATGCAAAGACTTGCCAGCTTTCATGGAGGCAGGAACTGCAGCAGCTGTGGACTCTCCCCTCTCCCAGATCACTCCCAAGTGCAATACATTTGTTGAACCAGCCTATAACCCTTGCCACAAACTGCTAATAAGGAAGGCACTGTGTGTTTGCTGCAATCCTTCTTCCTCACCATGCTGCCACTGTTTGTTTGCCCTAACCTCACCTCCTCTCCAAACCAGAATTTCTGGGTCCTTCTGCCCTATCATGCATTTCCCTCCATCCCATTATTCATCTGCCGTTCCCAACCCACCGCTGATGAACCAGGCCTCCAGCAGCAGAGCAGATTTACCTCTGGCAGCAACAAGAGTCACCATTGCTGCCAGCAGCAGCAGCAGCTCTCTCCCAGGCATGGTCAGTTCAGGCAGACCTGCTCGTGCACCTTGCTCTGCTCGTGGCTGCCTTTATAGGGGAGGGCACAGCCTTATCTCCAGAACACTGGGAAAAGCAGTGTTTTGTTCCTGCTGGGAGCAGCTGGACTGTACACCCTAAGGGATCACTTGGGCATTCTCACATGTAAGATAAGCTTTCCCCTGAAGCTTCCTGCTTGTCAGCTTCAGGTGGCAGCACCGGAGGCTGCTTTACAAGCCCTTTGCACTGTAGTCAGCTGTTGTGGTTTGACACTGGCAGAATGCCAGGCAGTCACAGAAGTCACTCACTCATCCTCCCCTGCTACAGCTGGGCAGAGGTGAGAAAAATTACATGAAGGCTTCATTTGTTTTGAAATAAGGACTGTCCTTTGAAATAAGGACTGGCAGAAAACACTCCAAGGGCAAAATAGGTTTGGCTTAGAGGTATAAAGTGAATTTTTTTCTAGCAAAATCAGAGAAAGATAATGAGAAAGAAAATAAGCCTTTAAAAACACCTTTCTTTCCCTGCAACCCTTCCCTCCTTCCCACTGACAGCACGGGAGACAGGGCATGGGCGTTTGGTCAGTTTGTCACTCGAGGTCTTCTTCTGCTGCACAGGGAAAAAAGTTGTTCCCCTGTGAGACCGTGGGGTCCCTCCCACGGGAGACACTTCTCCGTGATCTTCCCCAGCATAGCTCCAAATCTCAGGAGCAGCAGCCATCCCAAAACTGCAGCAATGTGAATTCTCCCCACAGGCAAACAGTCCTCCCAAAACTGCTGTGACGTGGCTCCCTTCCCACGGGGTGCAGTCCTCCAAGGACAGGCTGCTCCAGCCTGGGAGCAGGGCCCCTCTCTCCACAGGTCTCCCATGGGGTCACGGCCTCCTCCAGGCATCCACCTGCTCCAGCATGGGCACCTCCAAGGGGTGCAGGTGGATCTCTGCATCCCTGTGGATCCCCATGGGCTGCAGGGGCACAGCTGCTTCACCATGGGCTGCACCACGGCCTG
>VWZV01010136.1:59985-95041 GCA_013397155.1 Irena cyanogastra
GGGGATGGGACGGGATGGGACGGGATGGGACGGGATGGGACGGGATGGGGGTGCAGAGGGTCTGGAATGTACAAAATTCAGCTGCTCAGGGGCAGGGAGCTGCAGGTGCAGTCACTGCCTATGCTCAGAGGAGCCACACAGTCAGAGGTGGTTTAATACCTTACTCCACTCATCACCTTGGCTGCAGCTGAGATTGTCAGAGCAAAATTCTCTTTATCATAAGGTTCAGTGTGTTGGAAGGGGGCAGTGTACATGGATACCCAGATTAAATACACAGAGCAGGGAGAAGAGAGAGAAGCTGGAGATGATCCTCAGTGGCAAGAAACACTGTCTTTTTGACAAGAATTATGACTCCAGAATATCTCAGCTGCTTTGCCTGCAAGACTGGAGGCTTTAGGTCAGGGTAGCATTCTTATCTGCTCTTTCTCAGAAGCTTTATTTTCTACATCTGTCCTCACTTTCCTTTGGTGAAAAAAAATCAATTGGTGAAGGGCGAAGGATGGAAAAGAGGACCACTGATCATAAAGTCAGTGCAAGACCAATGTTGACTAAAAACTCCTTTGGGTCAGACTTGCTGAAATGAGGTCTGGGCCAGAGGGGACAGAGAGTCACCTTCCCCATGGGAGCAGATGTGATGTATCATGTGTGCATGGGCTGAGCAGGGTGTAGGTGCCCTACAGAAACCACCAGCAGGCTGGGAGAGCTCCAGATGCACGGAGCACACACATTTGCCTTTGCTGAGGATCTGACTGTGACTGTGCTTAGGATGTTTACTCCCCAGAGGAAGATGCACGCTGGCCCTCTCTGTCTGAGACAGAAGGGGGCAGCTTGAGCATTCCCTGTGGCCAGAGAGGTGTGGGCCCTGCCAGAGGCTGCTTGTGACCAGCTCTTGGGAAGTGGCAACGTAACCAGCTCAGGGTTCCCCTTGCGGAGTCATTCCTCCACTCTGCCAAGGCAGCTGCACACATGTTTTATATTCCCTCTTCACAGAGTTTACACAGTTCAATAACCTTTGGCTTTCATTATTATTCCACTTTGGAAATCCCTCAACTAAAGTAAATATTTAACTGCATTAGCAGTTGTTCCCAAGGCACATGGGGTCCTGTTAGTCTTGTTTAGTCTAGTACAAGGGAGGCCAAGGGGGATCTGATAGCAGCCTACAACTGCTGGAAGGGAAGTTGATGGAGCCAATCTCTTTTTGGTGGTGCTGGATGAGAGAATAAAAAGAAATTGTCACAAACTGCAGCCTTGAGGTGATCAGGTCAGGAGCCCGGAAGGAAGCCTTACCCCAATGGGTGAACAGCCCAAACCAGCAAAGAGGTGGGACATCTTCATCTCAGCAGGACATGTACTTGGCCAAGCCTCACTGTGCACAGGGTTTGTTGGGTGAGCCCTGCAGGCCCTGCCACCAGCAGGCTGGGCCCATGGGACAAGCAGCTGTCAGTCTCCAGCACACATGGATCTATGTCCTTAGATTCACATCTGGCAAATCTGGTCCTAGCCAACACTCAACAAGATGAACAACACAGAACCCCCTCCTGCAAACTGCTCACACACAAACACACTTCATAGCTCTAGATGAGGGCGGTCTTGGGCCTTTAAAGTCTTCTTCAGAGTTATTACTACCAAGAAAAACATCCAAATGCTGATTGTAATGCCTCTGGTGCCACCTCTGCTGTCTCTGATTCCAAGCATGGCCTGGTTCTTTGGTCATGCCAGCAGCAATAGGCTGGGGCTGTGCTGCTGAGACACATTGTGTACTCCAGATCACTCTCCTTGGATAGAGGGTGGCAGGAAATGTCTGCTTCCCCTCTGTGCTGGAGGCAACAAGGTCAGTGGTGCTGTAGCAAAGCTGTTGGCTGATACAATGCTTGATCTTCCTCCACCTCATTCCTCAGTGGAGGAATTTCAGAATTGAAATTCCACTGCCTTCACAAAGCAGAATAAAGTGATATGCTAAGAGATGACAAAGGGTAAATGACCTCTTGCAAACTGTTTTTGTGTTTTCAAGCTTTTCTGCCAAGCACAAACCTGCAACTCCTAATGAAAGCCCTGCCTACCATACCCCTCAAAGAAGAGGTGGGGAAATTCTTCTGCAGTGAGGCAGGCGGTTTTCTGGTGGCTGCTTTCCTCACACTGGCTGTGGAGCTCCAGCTGGCTCTGCATTTTCTCCCTATACCTACACCAACAAGATAGTGATGTAGAAGGCTTCAAGACATAGGATGGGGAGACACGAAGGGGAAGGTGTGATGGGGATCTATGTTTGCCTGAGGAGCTGGAGACCCAGTGTCACCTCCAGCAAGACACATAAATTCTGCTGGAGAGAGTGGCAACCAGCAAGAGACTTCTACTTGTGAACCAATCTTAGGCCTGCTCCATTGCAGCACTGCCCCTGCCTCTGCACCTGTGCCACACCAGTGATAGCCACTGGCCCACATCCATGCACTCATGCAGGATTGCTCATGACATCATAAGCCCTTATTGCACCTCTCCCCTCCTGGGGGACTGCAGCTCTGTTTGCAGGCTTTCCCTCTGAGTGGGCACAGAAGGCAGGTGGCCAGGCTGGATTGCGTCACGTCGCTCTTGCCCCACAGCTGCTGGTGGCCTTATCGGTGCTGTGGCCTTGGTGTCGTCACCACGCCGCCCAGCACCTGCCGTTTCCTTGCTGTTATCTGTTGCCTTTCCTCGATTCCATGGCTGCTCTCGGCCTTCCCACATTCTGCACCCATACTGATATTTTGACTGCTGTTCTGCTGCTCCTCCCAGGGCTTTGGCGTACCAGCAGACACCGGGGTCCCACAAGTACTGCAGTGCCCTGAGAGAAGAGTGCTGCCTTGTTTGTGCAGCCCAAACCAGAGCCCACCATCTACCCTCCTGCTGCACAATGGGGCAAGGCAAAAAGAGGAGGGCAAGTGCCACACTCATTTTCATCTTTAGCTCACTCCCTGCATCTAGATGGCTTTTATAGAGAGGATAGCAGTCTCTGTTCTGTTCCTCTGACCACTCTGAGGTCTTCAGACAAGTAAGAGAGAGAAGGAGCAATTTGTTCTCCTTTGCAAGGAAAACAAACAAACAAACAAAAAACCCAACCCAAACCAAACCCCAAACCCTAAACCAACACCAGAGATGCAAGTGACCACCAGAGGTTTACCTTTGGATATACTGTGGATTGAAAACTCGACACCTGAAATCTCACTCTGTAACTGGGGAAGGGACCAGCCATCACCACTTCCCAGCAATTTTGCCAGACTTTCAAGATTCAGATTACATCTTTGGCCACCTTCCTTCTTTTTATTACTGTGAGTAAATACTGCAGTATGCCAGGCAATGAGTAGCGTTCATGATTTCTTTTATGATAGAATAATTACCCTGTCAGCTGGGAGAACACAAGACTGTGAGTACACAGACTAATCCTGGCTGCTGGCACTCTCACCAGATGCAGTCTGAACCAAGGTGGCATCAATCTAGAGAAGACTAGAGCTTCCTGCCATGGGAGGCTGTACAGTGGACCTCAGAAGTGCAACAGCCTCAGGGAGTATCCATTGCACACTTTTTCTCCCTGCTGCAGCTTACAGCTGTAGCTGGGCAGAGGTTGCTGCAGCTTGCCCTGATCCATGGGCACCGACTTCTCTTCTCCCTTGTGTTGACCACTGCCTGTTCAGACCTCTGCTCTGAAAGTCATGCTCTAAATGCACCTGCAGTCTGCACATGCTCTGCAGCTCCTTGGCAGCTTAAGGATGGCCTCGACCAGCATTTTTCCACATGCTTGCACTTGAGGGCCGGGTGACCAAATTCCAAATCCAGCAGATAAAACAGCAGAAAACCACGGATTTACTTTTTGCCCAGTAAATGCTTGGCACGAGGCACGCCAAGCCCCAGTGCTGGTGTCAGGGATGGGATGAGGCTGTGTGACTGGGCTGAGTAGGCAGAACTCCCTTGCTGCTGCAGTACTGTCCCCTCCTGCTCTGAGCTGACACAGATAACCTGGGTGCTGGCAGCAGCAGTAGGTATGCTGTTAGCATACTGATGTTCAGTCTTGTTTATCTGGGAACTCACATCCACTGTAATTTACAAAAAAAAATAGTTTTCTCAGTCTCTTTTTCTCTGGATTTTGTTTCTGAATGAATAAATCTGTACTGGGCCCCAGTTTTTTATACCTTCTGAGAACAGTGTTGCTAATTCCATTTTGTGTGGGACTGAATGCTGTCGTCACCCTGCATTTAGCACCATGCTGGAGAAAAAGCAGTAGCACATATGCCAGCTCCCCCCTTCAAAGTGACAGCTGCTCTCAGTGAGTTTTTTGGAGGAGGTCCCTTGACTTTTGCAGGAGAGGCCTGGTCTTCCCAGTCTGCCAGTTGCTGAAGTCCCTGAAGATACTCCAGAGTGAACTGATGTAAAAAGGGACACAATAAGGATGCAATAGTGTAAGAGAATTGGGGAAGTTTTTCTTTTTCTCCTTGCATTTTCAGGGGATATTTTTCTGTGATGCTGTATTTGCATAGATCTTTGACAGCAGGATCACCCAGTCATGCCTGGCCACCTTTCCACATTGTTACTGGTTAACATTCTTATGTCTTCACTTTCTCCTACACAGCTGCAGGTGCAGTATCTTTCTGAAGAAAAAACAGGGAGTAAAACACTCTGTAGGGTTCTGTTTATCCAGTGAATGTGCAGGCACACAAACTGCTCAGCACTTCCCCATTAGTTAAGTTGCTGGAGAAGGAAGATGCAGGTTTACACATCAACATTAAGAGCAGAAATGTGTGTCCCTGATGTTGCCTGCTACTTCTGACTTCAGAGCCCATCTACTGTGCAGGTGTAATTTTTTCCAAATGACCTATTCTCTACTTGGGTATGTATGAATTAACACCAGGAAGGAGCCACAACAAATACCACTGAACAGAAGGGCACGTCACCCTTAGTGAAACCCATCCTGTTTCTTGGAACACATTCCTGCAGCCTTTGGTTTCATTTCTCTTAAAAGCTGTAGAGAGAACTTGGTAGTCTCTGAGATATCTCATTTGCATTGAGACAGTGATATCCTCTGTTAACTCAGAGAAACTCTGGTTTTTACTCCAACACTGCAATTACCTAGATGTGCACTGGCAGATCAGAGCAGAACTAGAAGTATTGAAGGCAGCTTACTCTTAAGTAGCCAGATGCTAATGGAAAGCTTTTCCTTCGGGAACTGTCAGGTAAAATCAGGTCAACTGTGGCAAAAACCCTACCTTTGAGCATTACTGCCATCCCAGATTCTCCTCCAGAGAATACATGGCCCAATGGAGCAGCCAGCTCCTGGCACCTCCGGACAGATGCTATTTTTGCTGCTGTCTGTCCAGGGAGGCAAAGCTGTGCACAGAGAAGAAATGCACTGCTGATAGGTGCAAAGGCCGAGTACCCTTATAACAAATGGATTTGTGTGATTTGTATAATTAATTGCTGTGGCAAATAATCAGGCTGTGTGTTAGGCACTACAGCAGGAACCACCCAAACCAACAGAAGATGAGCAAGAAACTGGGACCATGCAGCAGTAACCAAATGTGAGCTGGCTTTGAAGCCAGATTTTGCCAAGGCCCATTTAACCTTATTCTAGTGATTAGAAAAAGTTGTGTATGACACCAAAAAACCCAAAACAGATAAAGAAAACTTTCAAATTAGAAGCTATCAAAGACTGTACCTAAGGAATGGTGGAAGTTTTCCTTCACTTAGAATGTAGCTGCATGTATAGAACACATCTTCTTGCCTGGTGATGCGCTTCTCTGCAGAGGAAGCTATTTTTTTCCCTTGTTCTCCTCAACCTATCACAACCAAAGCTTTGTAGGCACCTTTCTTTGCTCTGCCAGGCCTGACTGTATGCCTTCGAAGTCTTCTTTAAAGGTGCAGAAGATTATCAAAGAATGAGATTCACTTCGCTTCTGAGGCAAGCACACAAAATGGGGCCTGAGACATGGGGCACGGCTTAGGACCATCTGGTTAAAAAGATGCAGACTATACAGGACTGGATACAACTGAGAGGAAAGGGGGAGTAAGCCTGGTATGGCTGGGTAAGGAGGTACAATCTCATGCTCTTTCCTGTCACAACTACAGGACACCTTCAACCCATAACAGGACCGGCCAGGACCATTCAGGAGGCAAGGTGATTAGGATTAGGAGCTGGTCTGTGTCAACATTCAGGGCTGCCTGGGACCCTTCCCAAATTGCTGCACTGTGCAAAACCACCCTACAAAGACAGTTCAATGCTGGCAGCAGAACTGCGCAAAAGGACTTCCAGGTTTGTAAGATGATTCAAGTTTCTTTGTTCAAGTCTTCAAGTCTTTAGAGTAACGATCATTGCAAATTGTAGACAAAGCTTGTGGCCTGGTCTCTCATGAAACTTTTTCCCGTGGAGACAGTGCTGCTCCTGATTTGACTCCCCTGGGCTCTCAGTGAAAGGCAGCTGGACGTCGCAGTTGGATCTCCAGAGCTTTCTGCCTCTCTTTGCTTGTCCCTTGGCTGCTACCTGTCCCTCCAGATGAAGTCAGCCCTTCCCAATCCTCCTCCTAAACCAGCGCCCTGGCAGAAGAGCTCCTCAGCTCACACAAGAGCAGGCAGTGACCTTGTGGCGAGGGATCCCGGGGGCAGCGGGCTGTGCTGCCACACTCGGGCTCACGTCCCCAGAATGCAGGGTGACCTGCGGGCAGCACGGAGCCATGCCCTCGCCTCGGGGCCCTGCCCTGCGGAAGTACACTGCCCTGCCCTGCTGCCACGACGGCGCTAGGAAAAAGCCAGAGGAATGTGCCTGAAGGGTGCCGCACTCTGCGGCAGGGATGCCGCCCGCCCGTCCACGCAGCACGCCCCAGGGTCAGCGAGCGAGAGGCACCGGGGACAGACACCCCTGGGCTCCTGCCGGCCTTGAGGAGAGCAACAGAAAACACAGCACAGAACGATTTGGGCTGCAGGGGACCTATAAAAGATTATCTAGTCCAAACCCCTGGCATGAAGAGGGAGAATTTTTGCTTGAGCAGGTTGCTCTAAGTCCCGTACAAGCTTGCCCTGAGTGCTTTCACAAATGGGGCATCTACAACTTCTCTGGGCAACCTGTTACGGTGTCTCACCACCCTTACAGAGAATAAAAACTATTTCCTCATGAACAGTCTAACTCTACACTCAATTTGAAATCCTTGTCCCTTCTACTGCTATTACAGGCTCTGCTAAAAAAAAAAAATCTGCCCCCATCTTTCTTATAAAGCCCCTTTAACTATTGAAAGGCTTCTCCCTAGAGCCTTCTCTTCTCCAGGCTGAGCAACCCCAACACTCTGAGCCTGTCTTCATAAGAGAGGTGCTCCAGCACTCTGATCTTCTCCATGGCCTCCTCAGGACAATGCTCTAAACAGGTTCACCTTTCTTCTTCTGGGGACCCCAGAGCTAGACACAGCACTCCAGGTGAGGTCTCACCAGAGCAGAGTAGAACTACCTCCCTCAACCTATTGGCCACAATTCTTTTTATGCAGCCCAGGATACAATTGGCTTTCTGGGCTGCAAACACACTCTGAAATAAATAAAGACAAAACAAAATCCCAATACCATTAATCTGGGTTACTGCAGTTCTGATACTAAGGAAAGTTATACCTTAGGGAAAGCGGTCAGATCACTTTAATAGGTCCTGTAAATCCGAGAAACAAAGATGTCAAAGAGGGTGTGTGTGTGTGCCTGCCCACACTGCTGGAGGGGGAGCATATTTCTGTCCTGCTGGCATCCCCAGAAGCAACATTTCTATGGAGGGAGTTGTGCTGGATTTTCTGGGGAGCTGCACAGTGCCCAGGGTCTCAGCCAGCACCCAGGAGCACGGTGGCAGCAGAGGTCACTGTGACCTGGGGTACCCACGGCTCTACTGCCACCCACCACTGCAAAAGCCTTCTCCATCGGGCCGGGCCCCAAATCCTGACAATACCTTCTGACCTCTCCTCTCACCTCCTTCTTGCCCAAGCCGTGCTCATCCCAGGCACCACTTTCATGGCCTGGGGATGTGCACTCCGGATTTTTTTGGTCTTGTGAGTGACCCGGGGCTGTGGGCTTCAGTCTAGCACAATCCAGGTCTGCTCACACACGTGGGGCTTGCTCTTGTCCCAGAGATGCTCAGGACTGCCACAACCACGCTGAAGAGCAGAGTCACAGGCCCAAACTCCCACTCTTCCTGGAGAAGCTGACATGATGCATGCTGAGCTTGGAATAAGCAGACAGGAGAGCTGCTGTGGGGCTGTGCTTCTCTGTGCCCCCCCTGGCCAAAAAGGGGCTTGTGACGTTTGACTCAGAAGGGCTAGAATAGCTACTGCACCTCCATTGTCCCAGCCACCTCCAGCTCCACAAGAGCACGCACCCAGCTGGGCTGTGTTTTGCTGTGGGGCACTGCATTTTCATGTGGATACATCCCTGCAGTGCTGTTGGTGACCACACACTGCTCTTCAGCTGAGGAGTGGTTGCCCAGTGGAAATATATGGTGCTGCTGCTCTGGTGAAAATACTGACCCCAGCACAGGCCTGGAAAACCTTCCACGAACTGCCTGACTGACAACCTCCCATCTGATTAACATTCACATCCTTTCCCGGATTCTGCCATACTCTTTGAGAACTTTGCTTTTCTTCTAAGAATACGGGGCTTATAATTTCCTTCTTCTTCCTCGTACTTTGATGCCTAACTACAAATGTGTTGCCACATTCCCAGTGAACTTTCACTCTGTTGCAATCTGATGGCTTGTTTCAGCAGGTATTTTAGATGTTTACAATCTCTTCCAACTGCCAAGTTTGATTAGAATCAGACTTACAAGTCATTAGGCATGATGGATGGACAGATGTATTCATGTGTAGCAAAGTATTATAGTCAAGCAGCAATTTTTTTGTAGGGAGAAAAAGACTAAAAATTAACTTTGCCAAAAAAGAACATCACAACATGACAAGGTCAGAGTGGACTATGGTGTGACTGGAAAAGTGAGATCTCCAAGGACTCTTTACAGATTGGGCTGGAGTATAGACTGCAATGGTGAAAAGCTGGAGAGGGCTGACATGCGGTGTGAGCAGCCAGACCTTGCACAAACACATGCTCATTTTTACTTCTCCTGTAAGGCCTATATTTCTCTCTCCTCAGTCATGGATTCATTAGGACACCTTACCTCTATGTAAAAAATAGGTGCTTGGATCTGTAAGTCTGTATTTATGCCTTTACACATCATTGCACTTGAGTGGTGCAGTGTGTGGATGATTCCTTCCAGCAACAGGGCCTTCTTTAATCACAAAGCCTTGCTCTACATCCAGAGACATGTTGAGACCAAGCAAGACAGTGGTCCCATGGAAAAAAAATGGCAATATTTTTGGAGGATTCACATAAAACATAGGAGGCATTCATGGTGGGAGCTACAGTGGACCCATGGAAAAATGTGTTAGACATTTCCTAACTCTCTGATGTTTTTACTCAACACCGTGCTGTCACTTCTTTTGCTATTGCTAGACAAATTTGAAAGATGGCATATATGATAGTGTCGTGGGAAAATCAAATTGACTCTCCCTTGAGTCACAATTGAGGTCTGGTTCACAATGCACCACTTTCCCTACAAGTGCTCAGTTCAAAACTGAAAGAAGGGAAAGACAAATTTCACTAGGACAAGTCCAGGTATTTTCTGACAGTTGAGAAACATGGAAACCCTGGACTGACCTGCTAGTCCTGAAGAATGGATTTTCTGCTGGCTCACATGGGGGGTTGCCTTTTACCAGTTGATCCATAAAAGATGTCTGAAGAACCTGAAGGTTTTGAAAGATAGGTTTACTCATTGAAGAAGGCAATTGTTGAGCTGATGCTTGTTTGAGTGTTGGCTGAGAATATCAGTGCCATCAGTGACGGTGTCATTACAGCGTCATGGACACCGGCATTGCCGTCATGTTGCTCACAACATCAGGTTTAAACAAAGCACAAGGAGATTATTGGACTGACTTGCAGAATGTCTCAGAAGGAGCTGAGAAACATCTAAGCAAACAGAAAAGAGGAAGCAGATGTCTCTGGTCATGCACTTTGGCAGCAGGATAGCTCATTCTCTTAACTTTGGCAGTCCACCAGGCAGCACCAGAGGCCGCTGAAATCTGCAGATCCACGAGGCCTGAGGACAGTATGAGGAGAGCACGCACACATGGGTGGGTGTGTGTGTGTGTGTGTGTGTGTATGTGTGTTACAAAGTCGTTTTAACCGATGAGAAGAATGAGATTCACTTTCTCCCTGCAGTTACTTGCTTTCGTGAGATCAAATGAACAGCAGTATTGAGGGCTACTAGCAGGAGTTATTTATTGCACTTGAAAACCACTTGAGTGTTGCGCGGTGTACCCGAAGCACTCCCGAAGCACTCTGAAGCCCAGATACATGCAAGTCTGCCAGACCACGAACAGGATTTTGCCTGGTCAGCTGTCAGTCTCGCCCTGTGAGTCACCGATGTCCCACTGATTACTTTCCAGTCAGCTGCAAGTGAAATGCCTTCAGCGCCCAGGGGGACAGCAAGATTAGTACTGTCTTCCTGACTGTCCCCTGCTCCCCTGCTCGTGCAGTAGGACAACACTATAAAACCTCCCCCATCATCTCTGCTGGCTGAGACAGGATAGGTTTCTTCCTGTAGAACCAAGGCATTTTTTTTTCCAGGCTCAAGGACTCACTTGTTATAAGAAACACATGTAACTTTGAGGTATGTTGGATGGTGCCCAGACCTGCTTGCACAGGCACTATTACTGGTTTGATGATGGACGTGAGGAAAATCTTTTCTCAGAAAAGTGGATCAGCTCTGGGACAGGGCACCAGAGAAGTGTAGATCGCCATGTTAGGTGGCTTTCAAGACTCAGTGGGACAAAACCAAAGCTGACTTCACATGTTGCTGGTAATAGTCGTGCTCCAAGCAGGATGTTTGACTGAAGATCTCCAGAAGGCTCTGCCACTGACACTTCTAGGATGCTGTGATACATTTAACAAAAAGCTAGTCCTGATGCTTTGCAGGAAACGAGCTGAAACAAGCTCCACCGAGCTGACAGAAAAGCTAGAGCTTATGCAGAATCGCTCCAAGCGAAGACAACGTGTACCCCTCCAAGGGGCATGAATACAAACATAGTCCTCGCTGCCCCGCAGCAGCTGGCTGCTGCCGCTTACACCCTCTGCTACCTCTGCTACAGGCGAGCGCTTCTGGGGGCTGCTACAGCGACCGCCCCAGCACGCTGCCACAGGGCACCGTGCAGGAGAGCCAGGCAAGGCGGGCGGGATGCGCTCACAAGGGCCGGCCGGAGCGGCGCGGGCTCGGGGGACCCGGGCGGGAGGCCGGGGACGGGAGGGGGATGCCGCAGCCGGGCAGCGCCGGGGGTCTCGCGGGCGCTCCCGGCGGAGGCGGGNGCTGCTCGGTGAGTGACCTCCCGGCAGGGTTTCGGGGGGACGGGCAGGGGCACCGCCGCCCGGGGGTGCTCGACGCCGCCCGGGCCGCGGGGAAGAGGCGCGGGCGGGCGCCGCCGGGTCCCGATGCGCCCCTGGGTGGCTCTTCCCGCGGGGCCGGCGCGCTGTGACAGCGGCGCGGCTGCTCTCGCGTGTGCCGCCGGCGGAGGGGGATTGTGGGAGAATCCCCGGGGAGCCGGTGCGCAGGGGAGCGCGGCGCTGATGCTCCCGCAGTCACGGCAGCGGTGAGCGGAGCCCCTTCGCTCTCGGGAAGCGGTCCCACCCTGCCCGGCTAGGTTTTTTTCTGGTTGTCGTCGAGGTTGGGTAATTTCCTCTCGGAACTCTACCCGAAATGCTGCTCTTGCGCAATGCCAAGCTCAGGAGGGCTTTTTGCAGTGGGCAGGCTTTTCGCAGCCTTCTGTCCGTGGACCTGCTGAATGAGCGGCACGGGTTTAAAATGAGCTGTGAGGCAGGGTCATGAGTACAGTTGTTATGTATTCCAGCGGCGTTTTCCACTGGACGTATTTGGTCCTGTGATGCAGTACCGTGATACGTGGCAGCCTGGCGTGTGTTTTATCTGCACTGGAGCTGTGCTCCCCATAGGCCTTTTCCACGACTGCTTGGGTGCTGGCATGCTGGCAGGATCGTGGTGCGTTTGCAGCCTGTTGGTGGTCTCATTTTTACTACATGATGACCTCGACCTGTTTTGATCTGCTGGCTTTGTCACAAGGCAGAGTTGGAGACAAGGGGAATTTCAGATTTTTTCGTACCTTTAGAAGGGTCTCCCGCCCAACTTGCTGCTTGTAACTGCTGCTCTTTGAACAGACACTCCTGTGCTGTGGGTAGGGTTGTTACCATTACCTGCTGGCATCCCAGTTGACAGTAGCCAGCCACACCTTGGGCCCTCGAACCTGGGGGTAATCTCCCTCACCCACCAAGTGAGCCATGGGTACCTCTGTTACCAGAGATCACAAAAGGGGAAGAGGCTTCAGAGAAGCTACCTGTGGTTTTCCGTTTACGAAACTGACAAAAAAATTCATCGTTTCTCTTGGTGCTTGCTGGTCAGCTGTTTATGGATCAATGCATCTGAATTAGAAATGACTAGTTTGTTATTTTAGGAAGGTGGTTTTGAGGTCACTAAAAGAAACTGTGTTTTGTGTTGTTTTTGATTAATATCTTTCACTTTTTTCCCCTACATCACTTATGTTGAAAGTGGCTGTGCAAGCCTGTCCTCCGAGAGTGGGTGTAGGAACCCTTCATAAATATGGCTTTGCTTTGAATGTTCTCCACTTAGTCTGATCCTGTCAGGAGTGAGTCATGTGCTTTGGAAATGCCTGGAGTTTAGAGAAATGCTCTTAGTGACCCCAGGATTCAAAGTGTTATTGGAGTTAGTTGCTGAAGGATCATTTAAGCTGTTTTAAATCATCTTTGTAACATCTTCAGTGCAGTTCACTGAATCTGCCAAAGGCCATATCGGGCTACTGGCAGTGGTTACAGATGGTCGAAAGAGCTACAGGGCTACGGAAGAAGTAGCTCTTTGCAATAGAGTAGCAAATGTTTTCTAGCTCTGTTACCTTCAGTACTTGTGGGGTGGTGCAGTCACATGCAGCCTGGCACTGTCACAGCATCAAGATTTATAGCCAGCACGTAGGTGAGAAACTGTTTGTTCTTTTTTTTTTCCCCTCTGTTCTTTTCAGATTTTGGTAGCAAACATCATTTGTTAAACAGTTGTATCGTGCTTCACATGTTGGTCAGAGCTGAGTCTGCCCTGATCAGCATCTCGTGTGTCTCTAAGGCCACCGTGAGGAATAGAGGGTGTGCACTTTGTGGGCATTGCTGACATGTAATTTCCCCACCCAGAACTCAGAAATACTCTTTTTTGAGCTCAAAACTCACTTACCAATGTGAACATAAAAAGCAGGAACCATCCTGTGATTCCTGTACTTCCAAAGGCATGGGGAGGTGCTCTAATGGCAACAGGTAGCTCCAAAAACTCCATTTCCTCAATAGACCGACATTTATTGTAACATACATAATTCTGTTTTTTTTTTTTTTAATTTCCTGCCTGCCCCTCCCCCATCGTTGTTGGGAAGCATGTGTGACTCACACAGGATATGTGTGACTGAACTGCTGAGGCTTTTTGAATGGTAAAATAGCCAGGTACTCATCTCAGAGACCCAAAGTTTTCTTCCTAGCAGTCTTTAGAGAGTAGTTGACAATCCCTGCTGTCGGGCTCTGCAACAAATGCATTAGTTGAATGAGGTTTAATCTCTTACAAGAGGCTGCCAAATTTTAAATGTGCTTTTATGGTTCACTTGCTATTATTTATAATTTAGAAGAATAAATCAGGACTGGGGTAATGCTATAATTCAGCTTTGAGCTGAAAGGCCTTAAAAGCTATGCATGTCTCTAATACAAGGTAATGTAAGCATTTTGTATTTATGCCCCAATTTAGAGCTGCGTGCCAATGAGTATCTTAAATGGGGTATCAGGAAGCAGAGCCTGCTTGCTGCAGTAAAATGTCAAGAATTCCAAGATATTCTGGTTTCTCTGAGAAGCCCAAAAGCAAGTAAATCCAGGTATTTCCTGCAGATGTCCATTCCCCAAATGGTTACGTTCTTTAGGAGGTGCAGAACAGTATCGTGGTATTGGTTTTGGTTGTTTTTTTGTAATAAAAAATTGCTCTCTGGAAGTAGTATGTGTGTTGGCCTAAGCACTTTCAAAAGAGTCAAATGTGCTTCTACCATTTCCATGTGGTTTTTGTATTTTGGTGTCGGGGTAGTTACACGCCTGCTGGTTTAAGGAGGATATGCACAAGGGGTCACATTCTTTGGCTGAAAGATCTCTTTCCAAAAGAGCTCATTTTAAAGCAATAAAAGTCTGCAAAGCAGAATTTCATAGACAGGCTTATCTGTATTTCAGGTATGTCCTTTTCAATTTCAGGTATGCCCAGCTGAGTGTGTGTATTTATGGCAGTTATTTTAGAGTACAGCTGTCTTCTTAGCCAATTCTAACCCCCATTTAGACACCAGGTGTGGCTGGGATGGCAAACATAAAAGATATGCTCTTGCCCTTTTTGCCATGAGCACCTTCTGGGAAAGTTCACCCAAGTGTGCTAAATATTGCAGTCATGTCTGTCATAACAGCTTTTCATGCCCAGATATCAAATTAGAAAACTGATAACTCTGTACAATAGTAATAAATGGATATTGACAAAACAAAAATGTAGGTTTATATATGAACCAGTGGATTGTCCAAAGGACAAGCCACTAGAGATGCACTGATTTTCACTAAGGTTTAAAAATGGCTGTTTCCTGGGATACCATAGAATGGATTGGATTGGATTGGATTGGATTGGATTGGATTGGATTGGATTGGATTGGATTGGATTGGAAGAGACTTTAAAGATCATCTAATCCCAACTCCCTGGTGTGGGCATGCACACCTTTACCTAGACCAGGGCATTCAGGGACCCATCCAACTTGGCCTTGAGCAAACACTTCCAGGAATAGGGCATCCAAAACTTCCCTGGGCAACCTGTTCCAGTACCTCACCACTCTCAGAGTAAAGAATTTTTTCCTAACATCTAATCTAAACCTGCTGCACTTCAAAGCCATTGTCTCTTGTCCTGTCACTATCTTGTCAAAAGTCCCTCTCTAGCTTTGTTTTCTCCCTAGAGCCTTGTCCTTTCCAGCTGAACAGTCCCAACTCCCTCAGCCTGTCTTCAAAGGGAAAGTGCTCCCTCCCTCTAATCATCTTGGTGTCCCTCCTCTGGACTCACTCCAGCAGTTCCGTGTTCTCCCTGTGCTGGGACCCCAGAGCTGGATGCAGGGTTCCAGGTGGGCTCTCACCAGAGCAGAGCAGAGGGGCAGGATCCCCTCCCTCCCCTGCTGCCCACGCTGCTTTGGATGCAGCCCAGGACACGTTTGGCTCTCTGGGCTGGGAGTGCCCATGGCTGGGTCATGTCCAGCTTCTTGTCAGCCAGCACCCCTAAGTCCTTATTTTTGGGGATCTTGTGCATACAAGGAAAATAACTGTTTCTTTGAGATGTCAGAATTCTGGATATAAACTGGTGCTTCCCACTTCCGTGTTAGTAAGGCATGTTTAAAACAAACAAGAAAAAAATTGAGAGAAAAAAATTCCTTTGGACAGCTGTAAGTCAGGGAGGAGAGGGCCTATTACACAGGCTGTTTCTTTGATGCACTGCTTCTGATGCCTGTGTAGTCAGTACAAGCAGGTGCTCTAAACTGTTGATGCTGAAGATAAGTGGTGAGGGTTTTCTGATGCTTTGAGGTAGCCTGTAAAATCAGCAGTGATGCTTAGTGTCTATATTACAGAAGTGTTTAAAGGTTATGTGCTGCCTGAGATTGAATTCATAAATAATACAGTTTGAGGCCCTGTATATGTGGGCAGAGGTAGAAGATGTTTTACTGCTGGCAGAATCCTAGCAGGACAAAATTTGGGCAAGAGGGTGAAAACCTAAGAGATGCTAAACCCACCACTTTTAGGAAGACTTCTAGTGCTGACAGTGCTGAAGAGATTTGGTAGGTTTGGCATGCCTGGGGTCTGGTCGTCTGTCACATTGCCCACCTGCAGTCATGGGCTCTCACCTTGCTGTGGGGAGTTTCTACCCCAGGAACTGGAGGCCTCTGAATCTTTGGGGTCACTTGCAATACCAGGCAGTGGAGAAAACATTTGCTTTGCATGTAGCTTTGCTTTCCTCTCTCACCTGGACCTGCCTTTTTTTAACCTTTTATATATAGCCAGTCTCTGCTCCTTCCTGCCTACCTGCGTGCTGGAGGCATTGCTCGCTCGCAGACACAAGCCGGGGTGGTGCTGTGTCCCTCTACTGCCTTCTCTTGAAAAAGGAAAACAGAAACTCACAGAAGAGCATGCAGAGGGCAGGGGGAGGGAGAGATAACACGTGAATCAGTTTGCTCCAATTTAAGCTTTCTTGGCTTTGAAAGAGGGTTTGAGAAACTGTTAAACTTCTCCAAAGACTATGCTTAAGATGTTTGGCAGGGAGCAGATGTGTGATCCTGGCAACACCACCGACAACTCCACAGCTATCTATCTGTGTGGCTGGGAGTACATGATACCTCTGAAGCACAGGCTTCCTTGGCAGACAGGGAGCAGCTTCTGTGAGGAAAATGTCACTAGCATCCTCTTAGCTGGTCAAAGTGGAGGTCAAGGAGTGTTAATGAGGCTCACAAAGTAACTTGGAAAGGTACTGTGCTGTGCTAGAGAGCAGCTGTTTCAGGGACAAAGCACAACAGACGGAGGAGAAAAGGAAAGTTTTCTGTCTCATTCATGTAGCGTTTTATAACATGCTTGTTTCTCTGCCAGCATTGATCTGAAGCAATAGCTAGTTTCTTTGGAAATTGGACCACGTTTGTGCTTGGAAAGAGACAGATAACTTGCAGCTTCCAAAACTGCACTTGGACGCAGAATTCAGTTAAGCTCTTTCACTTTCCTCCTCTGTGTGGAGCATCTTAGTTTGACTTCATTCAGCAGATGAGGAACGTTGTCCCTGTCTTGAGGGCCCTCTCCGCCCCAAAGGGCAGGGTGCTGGAGGTGCACAGTCCTCAGTAGGGAGGTGCTCTAGGTCTGATGGCCTCACAAAGAAGCAGGAGGACTTGTGGGCTCCTGCTGGGCTCCACTCACCAGTGGACACTACTCTTCAGCCAGCGTCCTGCAGCCACTGCTTTGCTCCCTCCTGCACACCTTTCTCTGCAGGGCAGAAGGGAGTTTGGTTTTGGGGACAAAACTGGCCAGTCCACAGCAATACTGCAGTGAGGGGGCCAAAGATTAAGGGTGTTGGGGCATATGGGATGGAGCAGTGTCAATGTTCAGCTTGCTCCTATTTCTCTGGGTTGGAGGTCTTGCTGCTCAGCCTGTCCTCACTGGACCAGGTGTTTTCTTTTGTGCAGCCTTTGCCTGCAAGGACAGGTGCCTGGTGAGGCAGGTGTGGATTGCATTTGCACTGCAGGTGCCAATTTCACTGAGCAGTGGCCATGGTCGGGGCATGGCAAGCAGCCCTTCCAGCAGGCTTCCAGCTGCTGCTGAACTCAGGGTAGACCCCAAGCCTCTGCACATGTTTGTCTGAAAGAGAGTTGCTTTTGTCACCTCCGCCGGTTGGGGTGTCACTGTATTTGCTTTGAGGGCAAAGACACAAGTGACCTGCAAACTTGTCGAACTTGTGTTGCTGAATCTGGAAGTGGCCCTGTAAAGGCCTTATGGGATGGGTTCCTGCAAACCTTTGTGCTCCAGGGCACTGCACGAAGCAGCAGCCATCTCTCCAGGCAGGCTATGCCCTTCTGCTGTCCTTGCCTCCAGTGCTCCCCGATGCCACAGCAACCCGTGCTTTTGGGGTGCACAAGCCCTGGCAGGGTTTCAGCCAGACAGACACACCTCCACCCCACCTGGCACCCAGTGCTCTCCCATCTATCTGGGGAGCGCACCCCAGCCCCAGGGCAGTGCTGGAATCCAGGTGCACATGCCACAGGCAGGATGGGATGGGGCACAGAGAGGGGCTGCGGGCATTGCCTGATGATTTGGGGCTGCTACTGGCAGAGACGTGCCTGAGATGCCACTTGGCCTGGGAGGGCTTCTGACCACACATCCCATCCTGCTGCATAGTGGGGGGTTTCTGGCTGATGGCTGCTCAGCCTTTTTCTGATCCATGTTTGTTTGTTTGTAGTTTGCTGTTAGAAAGCCTGGAATTTAATTTTGTGGTGAGTGGGAAGAGCTAATAACATGCAGATTGCCTGGCTCAAAGGGAGACAGTTCAAAGCAGCCTCAGTGAGCGTGCACTGGATTTGAGCCACCAAGGAAGACTTTGCTTCTCTCCCAGAAGTACCCTCCATCAACAAGACGGTCTCCCTTTTTAAAAATTTTGTTCTAAAGGTGCCACATGCTAGTGTCAGTGCTGGGGATAGGGTTAAGAATTTTTTTTCTCTGGCTGTAGTTGCCTAACCAGGCAGACCCAATGTTGCCAGCACATGTGATGCATCCTCATTTTTTTCAGCCTGTTCCCTTTGGGGTCCGTAGTTGCAGATGCCAGACTGGGTGTGAGCCTGCCCAGGATAGGAGATGAGCCCATGTAGAAGGCTTCCCTTGCCTTGACATAGCTAATATCTGTGGGGGTGTGCAACTTCGCAAGTGTAGATTAGCCAAATGAAATATATCCCAGCCTTTGGGAAGGCTTTTTTTTTTTTTTTTTTTTTTTTTTTTTTTTTTTTTTTTTTTTTGTGGCTAGGATATTTCTAGAAAGACCCAAGGAGTTTTTTCTTTAAACTCTCCTAGGGGAGCAATGGCTGCAGGCAGCCAGAGGCAGCAGCTGCCAGCCAGTTGGCCATTTTGACCACTGGGTTGCATGCTAGGACATGGCTGCTTGGGAGACCCAGATGGGCAAGGGACATGGGGGCTGCCCCATCCCCCCACCATGGGCCTGAGCCAAGACTTGAGTCTGTCTGGTGCCATCTGAAAAGCTGCTGGCACAGCTCTGAAGTTTAGCTGATGGGAAATTATTTTAATTACCTTAAGAGGAAATAACTGCTTTGCTGAACTGTGGGATGCAGCTGCCTGCCTGCCCTGAAGCTGCCATGTGGGGCTGGGGTCCAGCCCTGCTTCACAGCCTGGGGTGGGGGAACTTGCTCTCACATTGTCTGGGGTGGAGCTGATACTGTTTTACCCAGCCAAGGCGGGCTTGGTGTGGCTGACAGGCCCTTCCTTCCCTTTTCTGTCGGGCCTCTGCAAAGAGAGGGTTGTTTGGTTTTTTCCTCTCTTGCGAGCTCTGCTTCTCTTTTCCAGCTTTGCTTTCATGTGAGGATTGTCTGAGTGTGACAATGCGGGTGTGCACACAGCTCAGCAGATGGATGGCAGCGCCCAGCTCTCAGCCAGCATGATGGAAATGTTCTTTTTGGCTCCCTTTGGGGAGAGCTTTTCCAACCGCTGCTACCTGTTTTTGCTTTAATTTTCACTAAATTACATGTCTGAGATTGACGTCTGGCTTAAAACATGCAGGTGGATGTTGCTTGTTTTCCCAGTGAAGCTCTCGAGAGGGTGATTCAGATGGCTGGATCACTCTTTAAGCCTGTCCAAGAGACTAGTTTCCCTCCTTCCTTTCTCCCTGGGCTGCACTGCCCTCCTGAAGAGCAGGGTTCCCCCAGCCTGTGCTGCCTGAGCCCCCAGGGCTGCCCTTTGTGGCAGCAGCCCCGTTTTGTATCACTTGCTCTCACTTTCTTGGATGGAGTGTGGTGTCCTGTTTGCAGCCCCCACAGGGATGCACGAGTACACTTCTGGCCCTGCGAGGCATTACTGCCTGAGTTTTCCCAACACTTCTGGTATTGGGAGAGCGTTCCTTGGAGCCTCCCTAGATCATTCCCTTTGGTCTAGGGAGGCCAGAGCTGTCTCTAGAGTTATTATAACATCAGGCTGAGTGGATTCGGGGCTGCTTGTGTGAGGGTCCTCTCATTTTGGCACAGCAGGATGAGAACCAGGAAGGCTGTGTGCTGGCAGCCTCAGATGGCAGGAGGTTTAGGTGTTGTGGCAGGCATGGCCATTGGGAAATGAGAATGGGAAAATCACTGGCACTGTGGGACAGCGTCCTGGGGCTCCAGCACTGAGCTGCCTCTGCTTTTTGCAAGCCTCACTTTTTGCTTTTTGTGAGAAGCTGCTTCTGGTTTGTGATGGCCCCTGGCTTTTCCTGTGCACCTTCCCTGTGAGCAGAAATGCTTCTGAGGGTCAGAGGTGAGGGGCAGGAGTGGGTTGGCTTTTTTTCTCTTACCCTGCCACTGCCAGCTAAAGCCTTCTTTTACAAAGTCTGAAATGTTTTGATGTGATGCTGTGCTTTTGTGTTCTTTTGCAAGCTTCCTGCAGTTGCTTATTTATGTTTTCGAGGTTTTCTTTTGCTAAAAATACCCAGTGGAGGCTCATGAAGCTGCTCTGTTGGAGCTTTGTGATGCTAAACTCAACAGGCATCTGCCCAGCAAGTCCACACAGCACTGTCATGCCTGTGTTTTTGGAGGGCACTCCATATACAGTGACTCCTATGTCAGGCAGTCAGCTTGAACAGAATCAGAAAAGATTCAGATGGAGTGCATCGAGCTGGAAAGTTTAACTAGTAAACATAGATAGGGACACAGTTTTGACAGGCAGGACAGCACTTGCAGCAGACTTTGCACGTTTTCTTGGCATTGCAGATTACATCCTGAGTCAGCATCCCTGGGAAACAACAGGCCTAGGGCTGCTTGCTATCCAGGTAGTCAAATTTCAGTGAAAATTATTTAAAATTAGTAGCTAGAGCTATGACTCTATTAACCAGTTGGAAAGCCTGTGTTTGCAAATTTGGCTTTAGCCTTGTCCTGCTTGGGAAGTGAACTGAAGGTGTCAATTTGCAGTGGGTGGTATGTTGCTGCTGCTTTGTGTCAGCCACATGGCTTTATGAAGTCGAGTTTGTTTTAGTCATTCTGTATTTCAAAACAAATTTCAAAGCCTACTCAGCTTTTTTTCTGGTTTTGTATTTGATGAATGTATTAACTGAGTGATTTGTGTCCAGCCTGTCTCAGAGGCACCTACCTTGCCGCACATGGATGGCACTGGTGCCTGGGGGACTTCTCACTGACCTACGTGTTGGCTGCATCCCTTAGGGCAGTATTTGTGAGAAGGTGTGCTGCCCTTAAAACTGATTAATTAAGCAGGAGGTTGGAGCAGTAGAGATAATTTTCTCACCAATGCCCTTCAAGACTATGAAACCGTTAAATCTCTGCCTTCTGCAGCTGTTTTTTACAATGAATATGCTTTCTGCTCCCATCTTTTCCTTGCCAATGTTCCAATGCCCGTAAGGCAAGCAAGAGTGAGTGCTGGCAGGATGAGTGGTCTATATTTCACCTTGGGGGGCTGGTGGATGCCTGCCAGCAAAATGCTGTTTGCAGTTCCATATGCTTGTGGCTGTCCTTGTCCAGCTGGAGCTCACATAAGTCACCAGTGGGAGATTTCCTCTGTAACTGCACCTAATGGCAGACTTTCATTTCCTCCTGCCTTACTCTGAGTGGGTTTGAGACATTGAAAGAACCTTTGTTTGTTAAACCAGAAAGCATTCTCCAGTCTGAAGGGGCTCGCAGTCACTTCTTGGGAGCAGCAATTGGGAGAAGAGTCCAGTAACTGAAAACACAGAGCCCAGCTTGTCCCAACAGGAACAGGCTTGTTTGGTGGGACAACAGCCACACCCAGTGCCTGGCAATGGACTAGGCTGGCAGGGCCCTGCGAGGTGATGTGTTACTTCTGCCCCTCTGCTTCCCGCAGCATCCCACCGGGTTCTGCTGCTGGCAACCAGGTGCAAGAAGGATAGGAAAATAAATTCCCAGGGCACAGATGCCCAACATAATCCTGTTTGCTGGCCGTGACTGGTTAGGTGAACCATGCCCAGTGCAATGCCCTCTGCTGTTTTAAAATCACG
Organism: Irena cyanogastra; assembly: GCA_013397155.1. Taxonomy (NCBI): domain Eukaryota; kingdom Metazoa; phylum Chordata; class Aves; order Passeriformes; family Irenidae; genus Irena; species Irena cyanogastra. Next base: position 81,869 of record VWZV01010136.1, read on the forward strand.
AAAGTGTAGCATCATCCTAACTCTGAGTGCTAGTTCCTAATGGATGTGACGCCGATGGGCATAGGGACGGCTGGGGGAAGTGGGTGTGCAAGTGGGTTAGGGCCAGAGGCTGTTTTGGGAAAATGCTCTCCACCATGGTGTGGAAGCAGTCCCCAAATTCAGAGGAAGCAATGTACTGTTTCCCCCTCCTGCCACCTCTGGCCTCATTGATATGATGCCTGTCCCACAGGCACAAGGGTGACTGTGACTGGCCCCTGATCCTGTCACCACAGAGCCCCGGTCCCGGTCATTCCACTGCATGTTCCTTCCTGCCCCAGTTCCTCCAATTTTTGCCTCTTCCTCCTGCTGCAGAGCACCTTCTGAGCTCTCCCTGCAAGCCACATTTTGACTTCAGAGCAGAGAGGCTTCAGCCCTGGCCCTGCAGCTGCAGGGCAGGCATCCACAGGGCCCAGCTTGTACCATGGGGCAGAGAGGGTGCAGAACTGGGCACACGTGTCAGCGGTGCAGCTGAGAATTGCTGGAGTGCTGGGAGCCTGGGCAGACTGATCCCGGTGGCCCTGGAGTCTGAGAAATCACTGCCTTCTTGTATGAGAGGGACACTTGCCCATTTAACCAGTGCAAAATGCAGAGGTGAGGCGATCCCTTTGCATCCTGTCACTATGTAGGCGCCCTGCAGCAAAGCTTCCCTGCTGCCTCTGGAGGTACACCGAGCACCTCTGCCAGCTTGGCCAGTCTCCTCCCTGTCCTCTCCAGTCTGAGTGAGCACAGGTTAGTGAAGCAGCACAACCAAACTACAGTTGCTTCTTCTAAATAACCAGGGAATGAGCCATGGGTCTGGAGAATTATTTCTGCTTTTTTTAGTAGTCACATGTTGTGGGATGCACAAGGTTGATTGTGACGGCCGCTGCCTTTTTCAGCTCCATAAGTCACCTGTGCTCCTTCTCAAGGGGCTCCCCCAGGGCAGTGTACCCTGCCTTGGGGACCTGGGGGTCTCTGCAGCAGATGTGAGGCGGTAGCTTTCACGAGGTGGGACACTCAAGCATGCCCAAATGGGGGAGAAGGGGAGGGTACAGCTGCCAAATCCTTAAGGGGTGATCCTCAGACTGGTATTTATAGTTGATGCTTTATGCCTTATGAAGGGGGTCCTCAGCAACCCCCCCACTGCAGAGTTTGTGCCAAGTGCAGTTTGTTGACTGGCTGATGCTGGAAGCAGGACGTGGCAGCAGGAGAGGCCCTCCCTTAGGCTGTTGTGGTGAGTTGCTCCATTGGTGCTGGAGCAGCTGGAAGCAAATAAATGGGGCCAGCCTGGCTGTTCTGAAAGGGTTTCTCTGGTGCCACCTGGACTTCTCACTTTTAACCTGGTCTTGACACATTGTTTCAGTGGTTTCAAAACCTGCCAGCCATCTGCAGGAATTGCCAGCCTGAATGCAAATCTGGATATGGTTTTTTTTAGCACTTCTAATACAGAACTTCTAATAAATAAGTAGCATGTCTACAGAACACTGAAAATATCTCTAAGAAAAAAACAGGGAGGGGATTTTACTCACTTTGCATGTGACTAGGCATAGGTGATTTTGTCCGTAGGAGAGCAGAACTATTTTTGAAGTACTTGACTCTTGGGCTGCCTGAGGTAGGTGAGAGCCCAGAGAGCAATACTTCAGGCTGGTTTTGTGGTGCATGTGCCAGTGGGAGCACAGCTCTTGGTTGGCCACACAGACTGTAGGATTTGCAGGTCTCGGTGTCAGTGACTCCATTGGGTTCTGATGCCAAGTGGACACATTGTTTGTAGGTTTGCTCTGACTTGGTGGTGTGAGGTTGCTTTGGGTACGGATGGTTCAGGCTTCAGTACCTCTAAGCACTGTTGAGACCAAAAGCTCTGTTTTATAAAAACCAAACCCAACCAAAACCCTAATGTGTGTGAAGGATGTATGCTCTGACAAATAGATTGTGTGTGTTAATTTGCTTTGTGTTTTGCCTCTCTTCCAGTTGGTGCACTACGTGTGGAGTTCTCCCAGGCTGTAAACCTGGAAGAAGTGGCAAGAATAAACCCAGAGGTCAAAGCAGGAGGTCGCTTTGCTCCGAAGGACTGTGTAGCACTTCAGAAAGTAGCAATAATCATACCATTCAGGAACCGAGAGGAGCACCTGAAGTACTGGCTCTATTACCTGCACCCAATTCTCCAAAGGCAGCAACTAGATTATGGAGTATATGTTATCAACCAGGTAAGATGCTAGAGACAAGCTTTTATACAGCTGTCACAACAGTGCCTGTGCCCCTTAAAACAGAGGAATGGTTGCTTTACTTTGAAAAGCAATAGGCTGGCAGGCAGGAAAAAGGTTGCTTAAAAAAAGAAAAAGAAAAAGAAGAAAAATGTTGCTTCAATGCTTTTGATGGAAAACATGAGATTGCCACCTCTGCTCAGGTACAATTCACTCTTAAGAGCTTCTGCTTAAAGAAACCACTTGGTGAGGAGGAAGGAGTTCCTAATAGCACAACCCAATTAATTAGCTCTTTCCAAATGTCCTTTTTTCCCAACTGCTGCAGGAATGGCATGCAGAGATTTTTAAGGTGACAAGTTGGTATTAATGCCTAGTTTGGTAGTAGATGTGCCATAAATGTTTAGGATTTCACTTTATTGAGCACCTTCTGTTCATGTTAGTGCACAAAGTCAGGATGGAGAAAACAAAACTGTGGTAGTGGGGCAGGTAAGTCGTTGTCTTCAGGGGAATGGAAAAGAAACAAGCAATCATGGGGAAGTTCTTGGAGTTACTGGTTTTGGGGCTTTTTTTCCTTGATATCTGATGGTCTTCAATCTGCCTTTTAAAAAAATAAAGGCATAAAAATGCACATTTCACTCAAAACTCTCTTCATTTATAGCATAATGGTGTTTAGATAAGTGAGTGTTGTTTGGCCTTGAAAAGGCTTAAAATGTGCAGGCATTTGTATAGGCTGCAGGGTGAAAGGGCAGATGCAATTCTGAGAGCCTCAGCAGAGACCACCTTCTGGACAATTCCACTGCAGCTTCTCTCTTGGATATGTATTTTTATCCTGTTTTCTCAGCTCAGTAAGAACTGAGATGAAATAGTATGCTTCTTTAAGTGTTAACTCCTTAAACATCTGCTTGAGTCAGCTGGTGTGTTTGGGCATATCAAACACCATGAATATTTAAAATGGTCACCCAAGCGATGAATTTCATCACAGACTTGAAAGTAGGGGGAGACTTATCCCGAGAGAGAAAACCGATACTCCATTGCTACAATTTCTCTCACTGTGCTCATTTCCAGGGTGCCAGAGATCAGGACAAAAGAGATTTCTGGGGAGTTAACAGCAGTTCCCCGGCACAGCAGCCAGGATGGTTCGGTGTCTGCATCTGACTGTGCTTGTGGCCTGGCAGCCACGCTGCTGAGGACACAAGGCATTTCTGCAGCATGCGGACTGGCGTGCTGTGCCCTAAAACTGAGCCCTGTAAGGAAGCCTTCCTCTGTAAAGGAGCAGCTGGTGCCGCTGCGGTGCAGCAGCGCAGGGCCAGCCGCAGGGCCAGCCGCAGCCTCCGTGCTTCGGGCTGCGTTTCCTTGCACGCGCAGCATTTGCCCGTGCGAGTTGCTGGTGCCACAGGGCTGGCTGAGCCGTGCCACGGGGCTGGTTGAGCCGTGCCATAGGGCTGGCTGAGCCGTGCCATGGGGCTGGCTGAGCTGTGCCATGGGGCTGGCTGAGCCGTGCCATAGGGCTGGCTGAGCCGTGCCATGGGGCTGGCTGAGCTGTGCCATAGGGCTGGCTGAGCCGTGCCACGGGGCTGGCTGAGCCGTGCCATGGGGCTGGCTGAGCCGTGCCATAGGGCTGGCTGAGCCGTGCCACGGGGCTGGCTGAGCTGTGCCACGGGGCTGGCTGAGCCGTGCCACGGGGCTGGCTGAGCCGTGCCACGGGGCTGGCTGAGCCGTGCCATGGGGCTGGCTGAGCCGCACACCCTGCTGGTCAGGGGGTGCAGGTGGTGCCGGCGGTAGGACAGTGCCTCCCTGCTCCGAGCGAGAAAAGCTCGGAAGCGAGAGTGTGGTGTGGCTTCCAGCAGTGGTCCTGCGGTGGGGGCTGCTGCTTTCCGAGGCAGGTGTAGTCACCCTCCAGCTGTGAGAGCTGCCTGCACGTGGTCTGGGGTATCACTTGTGAGAGAGCAACTGCCTCCATTGTGAAGAGCTGGCAGTGCAGCCGGGGGTGGTTTTTCTCCATCGGTGGTGTTCCAGGGTGAGGAAAGCAGTGCTGGTGCCCCCGAAGGCAGGCAGTGTCTGAAGCCTGGTTGGAGTCCCTCCTGCTGCTGTCATGGTGCATGCTGGCTTGCATTGCCCTATGTTGCTAGCTACTCCTTTTCTATGGTCTGTTCTCCAGCACTAAGGCTGTGTCCTTTACAGTTAACTCTCTCAGAAGTTTTTGAAGCAAATGCTTTTTCTCAGGTGCATCCCTTGGGCACAGTTTGAGTGAGAGTGAAATGCAGTTCACAGGGTATATATGCCCTGGCCACATCCATCAGATATAGGTTAGCAAGTAAGACTACTTGATTTGTAAGATAAACATTCTCCTTCTGCATGCCTCTAATAAGCCATGTCTAGAGGAAGTAGATTGGTTAGTGGTAGTAAAATGACTGGATGCATCTTCCAAGGGTGAGTGGGAGCACTGAATAGAGATGCAGAAAATATATTAATTCTTCCAGAAGTACAGTAGGAAAACAGTCTTATTTCTCTGCTGTCTTGACAATTGCTTTTCTCTTTTTCTTGTCTGTCCTTCCCTTTGCATCTGCCCTCCTTTTTTTTTTTTTATTTTATTTTTCCTTCTAGTGGGGAAATATTACCTTTACTTGTTAATCCTGTCTATATCAAAGCAATCACTGAAGCAAGGAGAATTACTGTGTGATCTGGTTCTTACACGCTGCCTACATGCTCTTCTGTGCTCCGCATCTCATAGAAAGAAAGAGGAGTGCTGAGCCCTGCTACTGCTGCACTGGTAATGTCAAACTTCTTCCTTTCAGCGCAATGTGTTTCTGTCACGAGTCCATTGTGTCTCCACTGTGCTGTTCCTGCGTGCCTGAATGCCTCTGAGTAAGACTTGGCTGAAGTCAGGGGGATGATGTCTGTAAAATGTCCAGCATGTAACAGGAGCCAGTGGAAAATAACATATTATGTTTCACCTTGCACGTTCCACCCCTAGAAAAACCCAAACCCTTGCATTGGAGGATTTTTCAGGTAAATCTGAGATGAGGACACATGGCCGGGCACACTCTGCCCAGGGCCCATCAATGCCACACAAGTGACGAATTTGCAGCGTCTCCCTCAGCCTCGCTCACTCCCACCATTATCCATGTGTTCTCCCGCACCTACGGCCGTTGCCACGTGGATGCTCAGGTTTAGAAATTAATCTTCTCACTGCATTTCAGCCCATGCAAATGCCCGTGCAGCCAGACTAAAGTTTTGGAAGGGAAGACTTAGCCAATTCCCTGAAAACTGGGCAGTTGTTCAACCATTTTCCACTGGCCCCTGGTGCTATTTGCAGTGTCTTGGTAGCGGTTTTCCAGAGAAGTGTGTGCGTGTGAGTGTGGAGTGGTTGAGGCATCACTCTTGCTCATCTTACTTTGCAGGGGGTATCAGATATGTGGGAAAAGGAGGGAATTGTGCTCAGCTCCTGCTTACTCTTGCAGTGGCAGGGGAGGCAAGTTTCCACTGTGGCTGCTCTCTCCCACTGCCCAGTGTAATTGTGGTGAGGCCTCAAAACACCCTGTGACAGAGAAACACCAAAGTATCTCCTGATATCTCTCTATGGCTCTGGAAATTTGTTTCTACCTGGTCAAGTCCACTGGAGGAAGGACTTCCCCATGGATCTTACATGTGTGGTTCAGGCTATCTCAGTGTATCCCTGACTTAGGTAGCAAGCTCCCACTGGAGGTGATGGCTCTCCTCGTTGGCTAGAAACATACATCCTCAGCATTACCCCCCTGAGATCTGATGAGCGTAGGATTCAGGTGAAAGAGATGCAGCCACATTTCATCTGTGCTGTCTGCAGGAGGAATCACAGAGCTGCCTCCTATATAGACGTGGGAGGCAGAACAAAGTCAGGACATGTGGTTTCTTGCTGGTTTGCAACCCCTTTAGTTTGAGTAATGATTCCAAAAACCTCAATTTTTTTCTGTCTAGCACTAAAAAAAAAGAACCCTCCTTTGTCAGGTCTGGCTGAACAAACCAGATTCAGCTGAGGTAAGGGATGGGAAGAAAAAAAGCCTGGGTGTTGTTCTGCTCAGGCTGATCATTCACCTGCAAGGGCAAGCAGGAATCAGTGTCAGACCTTGCAGGACTGAGGCAGCAATTTGTTCTGTGAGTGACAGAGAGTTAATTCAGGAGCCAGAAGTGGGTGCTGGGTGCCAGCACTGAACTCAGACATGGGTTAAGTTTCAGGATAGGAGAACATTGGGAAAAAATTGTAAGGAAAAAGAAAATAGCAAAAATGTGCTTGGAGTACGTATTTTCTCTCTGAAAGCCTAGGAAAGCATAGAGGCTTTGACTACATTGTCAAACTAGCAGTTTGTGCACTGCTTTGCTCATCAGGATAATGCTTCTCTGTCCAAGCAAGTCCAAACTAATCCATTTCTTTGTGACAAATAACAGCATTCATGGGATGACAAGCTAGCAGGCAGAGGTGAGGGATAGAGGTTTTTTCAGTTGTGCTTTCTCAAGGGTTACCGGTGGGTACTGTGCTCTGTGCTGACCTGGAGGGAAGTTTTCACAGCTCTGGTTTGTTGTTTGGTTGTTTTTCCAAAATGTTTGGGATCAGTGAAAGATTGCAGCACGCATGTGAGTTTTGAGAGATTTGAATCTGAGATACTGCAAGCACGCCAGTGCTTCCACATTGCCTTAGGTAAAGAAACAGAGCTTCTGCAAAAAGCAAAACCTCTTGTCAGTCTTTTTTTGTTCCAATACATTGTGTTAAATCCCCACATACCTTCAGAGACAGAAAACCAACCTCCTGCCCTCAAAGCAGCCACAGTTGATAACAGCCTTGCAGTTTGCTGCATGAGCTATATGCTCACTGTAAAGTTACTAAAAATGGCTTGGAGAGAGTTCTTTGTTTTCTTGTATAGGTTGTGGTTCTCTTCTTCCTAGTGTTTTGGATGCCAGAGTGTGAAGCTGTCTGGCCATTTCTGGGCAGAGTGGCAGTGGCCACATGACGTGTTTGCCCTGTGTCCTGTCTCTCCCCATGCACAAGGCTCTAGTGTGAGCTCTGCCAGGGTCCCGTGGGTGAGGTGGCAGGAAGGGTCCTGCATGCTCTGGGTGCAAAACTCTCTGTGCTTTGAGGTTTTTTTGGGGAGAGGTTTAAAAACACAGTTCCTTGTAGCACTGTTAGTCCCCATGTGTCTCTCAGAAGAGTTAGAGGCTACCCGAAGGCACTGGTTAATTACAGCTGAGCCTCTGCTGGTAACAAAATTGGTGCCCTTTGCCTTGAATTTCATTAGGAAAAGAGCTGCCAAAGGGTATGGAATGAGGCCACTCTCCTAGACTGGTCCCCGCAGTTGCTTTGAGGTGTGAGCACATTGCACTTTGCACCAGCAGCAGGACAAGTACCCCTCAGAACCTCGGAGGCAAGTTTGGGTTTTGGTGCTGCGGGACCTGAGGAGTGCTGGGTAGGTAAGGCTGAGCAGCACCCTTTGCTGGGGAAAGAAAACTTTCCAATCTCATGACCTCAGCTGCTTCCTCTGCCCAGTCTCTTTGTTCCACTTGCCTTCATTTTCTGTACTTGAGTTTTCACTGCTCTTGCTAATTTATGCATGATGGTGATCATCCACCCACCACCTTATTGTTGTGTGAACCCTTTTGTTTTGGGTGAGGATGCTGAGAATTTGCTCAGATCCTCTTCCATGAAAGCTTACTCCTCCCTGTGAAGTAATTTATGCCCAAGGCAGGTGAGGAATGCTTTTGAAAACTGGTTTGACACTTGCATTTTAAAACCTTCATTTGGAATATACTTGGGGCTGTTTCAAGAACCTGCATTGGCTTTTCAGCAGCAGAGCTATTAATCAGTCTGGATTAAATAGTTACCAAAATGATCGCTTATTAACCAGATAAAGCTGTTACAAAGAGTGTGGTGTTTCAAGCTGCTGCTCCTTGGGCACAGTATTTTATCCATCCTTGATTTGCATCCCATGTTGGGTGTGGGTAGTGCAGGGTGAGGGGACTGCTTGCACAGTGAGGAAGTCCTTTGTCTTGACACTGCTCAGAGAGTGTGGAGGACTAAAAGTAGAATGGATTTGGCAGTCTTGGTTTCCAGGCTGGCAAAAACTTTCAGTCTCTTTGAGCGATGCCCTATGAGTTTCTTTCTACCTGTTCTGTTCCCTTGTACAGAGTTTGGGTTGGAAGCTGGTGCTGCAGAGTGGGGTCTTCAATTGGAAATCCTTATTCTTAAACCACCAGTATTCTTGGGTTTTGGGTATGATATTTTTTAAAAGTGCTCAGCGATTTGCGAGCCTGTACTTGTGCTCAGATTCACATGTGCTTTTGAAATGTTTTTGCCTGAAAAAGGTCAAACAGGTTCTCCTCAGGTGCTTTATTGCTTGGGGAGGAAAGTGGAGATTTTCCTGCCCTGCTTTTTGCCAGTCCCTTCATTAGCTGTGCTTGCCCTGGGATAAATATGCCCTGCTGAAGTGTCAGCTCTTTTCAAGTCCTTCCCATCATGATGAGAGCCTTCCTGATTTCATTTTCCCATCGAGGCCCCCAGGACAGATGAACAGTGGTGGAAGAGCACCAAGGAAGGGGATGTGCCACCACAGCAGTGGCAGCATCCATCTCTCGGGCTGAGCTCCTTCAGGAACAGCTCGTGCTGGCCTGCCATGCAGTAACCGAGGCTGTGTGTCACACCCATGTGCCAAACCTGATCCCAGGGCCCAGGCAGCATCCTGCTCCTCTGCGTTCATGGCTGCTCAGGGCTTGGCAGAGGGTCAGAGGTGAGCAGCAGAGCAGCAGACCCTGGCTCCTGGTGCCGTCTCGTGCTTTGCAAATCAGGTCTGGCGTGTGATCACACGTTGCTCAGCAGTGGCCGCGCCACAGTCTCACAGCCATGTTGTGGCAGAGCTTAGGAGGAGGGTGCTGAAATTCTGGCCACAGCAAGGTTTTGGTCCATGGTCCTTGTCATGGCTGTAAGCCATGTTTCTCTCTGTAGCAAGAGTCCCTTCTTCCAGAGGAGCTCACCTCTTGTAGCTTTTCTCTGCCACTCCAGGAAACCCCACCTGCTTGCCCTGTGTAAGAAAATTCAATCCTTAAATGCCTGTGCATGGAGTGGGACATAGGGACTGCTTAGTATCATATCAAACCTGCCCTCTTAGGGGCTCCCACCAAGAGATGGGAGCTGAGCTGGGTCCAGTCTTTCCTCAGCCATTTTTCCTACCCCCATGGTTTGTGGCTGTCCCTGGTGTCATTGTCCTGCAGGCAGCATTTGGGGTCACTGGAGGTCTGCTGCAAACATGCCATGGGTGCTGCAAGGGCAGTGCTTGGGCTGGAGCTCAGTCCATCACAGGTGTGTCAGCCCTCTGCAGCAACACCAGCATCTGGCAACAGGTAAGAAGCTGCTGATGTCAACTGTCAAATTTAAGTCACTTATTTGTTTTTATTTGTTTTTAAATTAGGATGGAGAAGAAGAATTTAACCGTGCTAAACTGCTGAATATTGGATTTGCAGAGGCCTTGAAGGAGTATGACTATGATTGCTTTGTGTTTAGTGACGTAGACCTCATCCCAATGGATGACAGGAACACCTACAAATGTTACAGCCAGCCACGGCACCTCTCTGTATCCATGGATAAATTTGGATTTCGGTGAGACGCCTTTTGGAGTGGCATCTGTTTGCTAATACCACTGCCAGCCTAGCAGGGCAGGCGCAGTGTTACACACCCCCGCCCACCACTGAAAGCATGGGAAAGCATCTCTCCCAAAAGCCTGTCTTAACGTGCAGGGCCCTGCAGGGAGCGGGTGGCTGCAGGGGAGGAAGGCAGAGAAGTGCAGCTGAGCAGTTTATTAAAATTCACAGCTTCTGGAAGGTGAAATGTAGGGTGAGGAAGAGCTAAGCAGCCTTCGTTTTGCAGATGCCCACATACTGCTTCTTGTGTTTCAGTCTGGAAGCTGGAAGACAGCTAGTGTTTCCACCCAGTCTGAAAAGTGAGACACTCTCACACAGTGAGAATTATGTGCAGCTTTAAAAAGACTGCATCAGACACTATTTTAAGAGCAAGACAAAACTTTTTTGGCTGTTTGGTTTTATGCCACTGAGAGACGTGCCCTGGTACATGAGAGCAGCACAGAGCAAAATTTCTTGCAGCATACATTTGGGTTTAGCAAGCTGTTCTGAACAAAAACGTGTCTTGCTTTTCCTGTCTGGGTATTTTTTTGGTTTTTTTTTTCTCTGTCCTAAATCCCCAAGGAGGAGTTTGAAAGCTCATCTATAAAGTGAAGACTGGTCATGACCCTGTGGTGGCCAGTAGTGTAAACCTATAGCAGTGGTGCTGTTGGCAGGGTCTCTACATGTCTCCACTCCAGACCCAAGCCCTGCTTGGAGCAGGACTGCCACTGGCACTGCAGCATCTGCAGTTCTGTTTTGCACTCAGGTGAAATTTAAAACAGAAATGTACAGCCCTGGGGATTTCTCTGCTTGTTAAAGCAGAGACAAGTCTGTACTAGGTCCTGGTGATCCCTGTGTGGACCCTCTCCTTATGCTCTGGGTCTGAATTTCATCTGTCCCTAATCTCCTGGTGAATTGTCCCATTTCAGGTGGCAGCTGGTTGGCTTTGTGTATGCAAGGTCACACTGCCAGCTCAGTTTTGGGCTGCAGGCCTCCTTTTGGGGCACTGAGGAGTGTCAAGGTGAGCAGTAGAGCCTGTATTTCAGCCTGTCCTTTGAGGAGAGTGTACTGCTTAGAAAAAGGCTGCAGGTACTTCCAGTTGCAAAGTACTTCTTAGATATATTTGGAACTGAGCCCACCAGTTCCCTCTCCCTCAGCTGAGTCCAGGGTACCACAACACACGGCTGCTTCCTGTGGCAGGAAGGTGCAGGCTGTGTGCTTGGGGAGGAAAGTGGGCTGTGTGCAGGCTATGTGCAAGCCCTTTTCAGGCAGGCAGGCTGCCCCTTGGCTAGCACTTCTTCTCCTCTAATGTGCTCTTTTCTCTGCTTCCAGGTTGCCTTACAATCAGTATTTTGGAGGCGTGTCTGCCCTGAGCAAAGAGCAGTTCACAAAGATCAATGGGTTCCCGAACAATTACTGGGGCTGGGGTGGTGAAGATGATGACATTTATAACAGGTAAATAATTTTTCCTCCTTGGCACCCTGGGGTGCATCCAGGGTATGGGGGGCCACGGGGTGTCTCCAGGCAGGAGGTGAAAGTGGTGTGTGGGCAACCTGCTAGCTCAGCGAGGGGATGTTCCTGCTGGGTGCTGGCACCCCATTTCTCAGCTCCCAAGGTGTGGTGTGAAGGGGGTCTAGTTGGAAAAGTCACACTCTGGTCCCCTCCCCCTGCCATTGTTCACTCTCCCTATAGCCTCACCAGCATCCACACCAGTGCACTAGCTGCAGCAGTGTGCTTCTGGGTCTCCCAGCACGGGCTCAAAGAAGGGGCTTCAGGACATGCAGCTGAAGGTGGATGAGACCTTGACCCACCTTGCCCAATGCAACCCAAGATTTGTTTGAGTCTGCAGCCTTGTAGCAGATCCCTTTGTTCCCAGGAGAGTTCCATTTGTCAGGCCAACTGTATAATGCTTGAGCCATGTGAGGTTGACTGGAAGGAAGCTGAGCAGGGCTCAGAAGAGCAGGAAAGGATGAAGGTGTTCTCACAGGGCAGGCTGGGAAGACCAGGGCAAAGGATGAACATGGGTTATGCTACCTTACAGCTTCACATATCCACAGCATTCACTGAGAGAAATCATCATGAGGGTCTTGTGTTTGGAAGCCTTCTTCATATTTCTCAGTACAAAACCACTCAGTGATCTTTTCTCTGGGCTTTCTGAGCTCTTCTGGGCTTCAGCAAGGGTGTTTCAAAAAGAAAAAAGAAATTATACCTTCCTGAGGTTTTGCACTTCTGTTGAAAAACTAAGAGAAGGACAGCTTTTCAGTAGGGCATTCAGAGCAAGGTGGCAGTCCTTTCTTTTTGAGGCACAGGTTTTGAGGAACAGAAGATGCTACACGGGAGTGAAAAGGGAGAGGCAAAGAAGAAACCAAGTACTTTTTCATCACTGATATCCATGAAAAAACTCTGCAGGTGCTTTGTAGAGAGCATGCAAACAAAGACAGGCTGCCCCTCACCCAGTAGGTCCCAGCTGGGACCACTAGTATTCTAACCATTTGTCTCCTTTCTCCTTTTTGCTGCTTCACCACCATTCACTTCGGTTTCCCCCAACAGTGCAACTTTCACATCACAAAAAATAAGTGTTCCTCTGGCTCGGATCCAGATAGGTTAAAAACCAGATGACTCCCACTCAAATTCGAGTCTACAGCCTGGACCAGGGTTAATGTGGGCGTTGGATGTTGTTTGAAGGAGATGGAGGTGTAAGTGAGGGTGTGGTGAATTATCTTGGTGTTGGCAGGGGTAGGTCTCCACTCCGCATGATAGATAGTGTCAGTGTGGAGAAGGACTGGCTTTCCTTCCTTGCGTTGGCAGCTTGGAAGTGCATTAGTAACATCCCTCCTCAAAAAAAAAAAAACAACCTAGTAGGTAAAACCAGTGGTTATTTGTGGAAGGTGCGGCAGAGCATCCCACATCCGTTGGGTGTTTAATGTACTTGCTCTCTACAGGCTGGTGTTTAAAGGCATGGGGATATCCCGTCCGGATGCGGTCATTGGGAAGTGCAGAATGATCCGGCATTCCCGGGACAGGAAGAACGAACCCAACCCCGAGAGGTGTGTCTCACCCTTTCCCACAGCAGGTTTAGGGATGCCTCCTGCCCTTGCTGCTCCAGCTGCTTGGCTTTGTTTCTGCTGGGCACAAAGGTCCAATGTGGAAATGCTGCAGCCGTCTCCTCCCTGACTGAACTCTCTGCTCCTGCTCTGTAAGCTGCCACCTTCCCCTAGCCGGTTTATTATCTGATTATAAACCTTTTTTATAAACCTTTTCCCCAACATTGCACTGTGGCACGAAAGCCTCCCCTCTTTTTTTTTTTTTTTTTTTT
>VWZV01010139.1:0-15823 GCA_013397155.1 Irena cyanogastra
CCGGCCCCGCCGGGACCCTCAGCCTCGCGTCCCTCGGCGGCCGGACCGCGCCACACTGCCCCAGCACCCCTGGTACCCTCAGAGCCCTCAGTGCACCCAGCCCAGACCCCACTGCTCTCAGTGTTACTGAAAGGTCGGGAAGAATACAATTCTCCAGCACTTTAATTTCAGTATTAGAAAGCAGGCGTTACTTTATTTCAGCACTGCGTGCATGGAGGACTGCTCCTCCTAACACACGCCAGCACAGTTCCAGAATTCTCGTCTCCATCCTTAGAACTTACTTACATACACAAGGCTGTACACCTTATAGATGGGCATGCATATACAATTTGGGGAACAGTCTCAAGAGGGTATCTTGTGGTTGTTTGGGGTATGATTGCCACCTCACTTTATCCTTTCATGGCCACAAGTTCACCTGAGGACATGACTTTTGAATTGGCTCACAGTCTGCTATCTTGGTTGAGCAACTCTCCCTGGTAAGAAAACTTTCTTATGGTTTATGAAACTTTAACAATGGGTCTGTTTCTCGCCACAACTGAGACACAGCAAACAGTATGGTTTTTGAGTATTTATGTCATCAGTTTCCTCACATCCCCTCAGCGTCTCTGGCCCAGACCCTAATGTCTTCAGTCCTCTGCCCCTGCCACCCCGCAGCCCTCCAGCCTTTGCCAGACCCCTCAGCTACCCCAGACCCCTCATCCCCACCANTGGTAAGAAAACTTTCTTATGGTTTATGAAACTTTAACAATGGGTCTGTTTCTCGCCACAACTGAGACACAGCAAACAGTATGGTTTTTGAGTATTTATGTCATCAGTTTCCTCACATCCCCTCAGCGTCTCTGGCCCAGACCCTAATGTCTTCAGTCCTCTGCCCCTGCCACCCCGCAGCCCTCCAGCCTTTGCCAGACCCCTCAGCTACCCCAGACCCCTCATCCCCACCACTTCCTCTCAGCCNTTCTTTTGTAGTTGTTTTTCGGGGTTTCTTTCCATGCATGCATGCTGACTAATGCTCCTTCTATAATATGAGGTATGAAGGAGACTGGTTTTCAGTCAGCAGTACATCAGGAAGAGACAGCTCAGCCATTATTTGTTGGAAGAGAAACAGTCTTTTGTAATATGTGGGAAATCTCCAGCTGAAATTCAATAGAACCAGATTATCTGGACAAGAAGCTATTGAAGAGTAAAGGGGTTAATCCTTTGGTGCAGTATTGTATAGACTTTGGGATCACTGTCATTGCAAATTGTTTTTCCAGCAAAAGAGGCCTATGTGCAAAATAGCATGAGTGGTGGAGACAGTACTCCCTCTGTCACCTGCAAATATTGTGGTTATCTGCTCCATTTAACCTTAGCTATGGACACTTGTGCCGGCTGTGTGATTAAAGCTTACAGAAAAATACTTACCAAACAGTCTGCCTGGGCCAGCACTTTTGCTCTTGCCCTGAAAAAAATAATTTTTCCTTGGATTCACAGCAGGAAAATCAGACAAACCTGAAAAAAACATTACTGACTGCTGACTTTGGTCAAGGTTGAAGCCAGGAAGAGAGCGGGTGGAGGCTGAATAAACTCACAGACCAATGCTGGGCCAACTGTGTGTATGATGATTTTGCCTGCACATGTGGAGCAGGAAGTACAGTGGCTCTGCAGCTGGCAGGACTGAAGTGAAGCAGCAGCCAAGACTAGCTGTAGCAATTAAATTTTACTAGAAATTGTTGCTCTTAGATTGCAAAGCAGGCCTGGCACTGGGCCTAGCACTGGGCCTGGCACTGGGCCAGCAGAGATACAGCTTTGCTGGTCTCTCCCTAAGCCACATGACATAGCTGTGTGCAATTCCGAGTCCAGCCAGTGATCTCTGTGATCAGAGAGAGGGGTTCAACTTGCTTTGTAAGAAATCAGCGCAACAAATTGTCAGAGGTTACAAAACACTATTTCATCATGCTGGAGTTCTCACATATGAGGGGCTTTTTATCTTTAGCAAAATACTCAAAATAAGTGAACCAAGCAAGCTCAGTCTGCTCAGGCACTAGCTTGTGCGAAAAGGATTTGTAGAGAGTACTCAGGGCCGGACAGAACGCCCACACAGTATGCATCTATATGCAAACTTTGAGATAAGAAATGCTGACTTAGAAATGCCATGGAATAGGATAGATACTGCTGAGAGAGAAATGAGCTAGAAAAAAATTTCAAAGGATGCCCTTGCAAATAAGACTAGATACTCTGGAGAAATAGAACTATGAAAGATGCATTGTAGTAGGACCCACTAGGGTAATTTTAGATGATTGGCTTTAAGGCATCTACAGCATGGTGTGGCAAAAAGCTGATAGGCCAAGAAACGCTTACAGTGTTTTGTAATTAGGAAACAGTTGGCTTCTGATTGTGATGGCATGAATTATAACATCTGTATTGTCTCACCCGTCTCATAAGACTGAAAATGGAATAAAAGTTTTTAAAATGCCTCTCAGTTGCCCCATCTCTGGCTCAGAAAAGGGTATTGTCCGATGGAAGCTCATATTTTCAAAGGCACTGAAGCATCCGATGCAATAGTCTGGAAGCAATGTCTGAGACTTTTTCTAATGGCTAATCAAAAATCTCTGATTTGCAAACTGTCTCAAACAAATTGCTGTTTACTCAGGCAAAAGCTTGAAAACTGATTTTCTGATTGCACATTTCTGTGGTATAGCTATATTCAGCTTTACCTGTGGGGGTCATTTATCACCTCAGCTAAAGCTGCAGAATCAGAACAGACATCTGGAATTCTAAAGTCAGATTAACTTTATTTATACTGTATTTCACAGCCTTTCAACAGTGCTTTCTTCCCATGTTCCCTGCTGCCCTTCCTTTGTCATTTCACAAGCAAAATCAGAGTCACTGGTCTAGTGGTAGAAGGGTCTCAAAGCCAACCTTCTTATTATAATGAGTAGTAAGTCATAGCTGTGCCATCCCTCAGTTTCTTCTATGAGACAGGGGTAGTAGCATTTTCTTATTTATTAAGGCAGTTGAGTATAGGAAGAGGTGGAAATACTCAGATGTTGTTAGAAGACTGCACAATAGTATTTTCTTGCTGCCGTACCAGACGAAGTCTACATTTCAGTAGTCTGCAAAACTCTGAAAATCCCTTGCTTCCATGAAGAACTTCCACTCTGAAAATCTTTGTGGTTAGCCGCATTTGCTCTAGATGAGATAAAACCTCATAAAGATATGATTAAGAGGTCATGTTAATGCCTAGAGGAATCTAGAAGGTCTGGATAAGGCATTGATCTAAATTTCATCAAGGATTGCAAGATGCGGATATTCACAAGCCTTGCAATAACGTTGTCCTTGGCACAGTTAGCCCAAGCCATGCTCAGAGCACATGTGAAAGCTGCATGCCCATCTTGCTGCTCTGCCTGTGCTGCTCCCATATCTCTTCTGACCCTTGCTCAGCCTTATCAGAACCAAAGTTTCCCAGACCACTGCCTTCTGGAGAGAAATGGTTCATCTGTACTAGAAATGTTGGTATAAAATTCATTATGGCAATAGAGGAAGCAAGAGTGGAATCCCTTATCTCTCCTATACCTTTGTTATTCTCTCTTTGTCCCATGTCAGGTCAGTGCCTGTGGTAAGGAGATCAAAGAACAGTAACAAAGCCAAGGTGCTGCCAGAGGTATTGTCAGTGCGATGCTCCCAAAACACCTCTGCTGGACTTGCAGGCCTCTTCCAGGCAATGCAAGCTCTGGACATCTAAGGACAAGTGACAGGGATTGCCAAAAGCAAAGGCACCCCTGAAGCATTCAGTGTTCCTGAATTAAGTACTTAAGATGAATACTGAACAGGTATTTGTCAGTCTAGGTGGGTGTTTGTTGTGAGAAATCAAACCCTCCTGAGATGTCAGCACTGATAATTTTTGCATCCTTTAGAGACTTTCTTGTTTTAAGCAATTAAACACCAGTACTTCAATACTGTTCTTACTATGGTTCTTTATGAGTAGCCTCAGTACTCCTAAATGCGTGAACTACTGAGATACCACATTCACTATTATTTCAGCATTGACACAGTTCTGCTGCCTGTTACAAATGAGAGGGGGAGAGCCTGGGCAAGTCCTGCCTTTGATGCAGATTTCTGAAAGTGGCTCTGTTTGAGGCAGCCTGTGCCACAGATTGCTCTCACTCACAAGTTCTTAATAATGGTAGATTAAATCTATTACAAGATTAATTATTTATTGAATTAACAGAATTAACAGACGTAAGACTTTAAACAGACTACTTACTACACAGGAGTAAAACATGAAAAACTACTAGTAGATAAAATACAGTGCATGATAAAGGCACCTATATTTAAAGCTAGCAAAGAAATAGTATAGATTAGGATTCAATGTAACTTACCACTGAATTGGTGATGGAGTACACATAGAATTCGTTCATTCAATTCCCAGGAAAGTATCCGCCAAATTTGCGTCCAAACTCTGCTTGAGAAGTCCCACACGTTTCCAGGGTCTGTGTAGAAGGTTTCTGCCTCCATGAAAGTTTGTGTAGCTTTTATAGCTTGTAAAGTAATGTGTCTCAGTAGGAATCTCCAGCTTATCACCTCACATCTGTTCTCATGCCCAGGTGTTTATTGGGAGTTCTATCCCTGATGCCACAGAGAGAAATAACTCATTAGCAAGTGACGACTTAGAAGTCAGAGAGCTGGCCTGTGTTATCTCATCACTTCATGTGTGGGGGGAGAATGTCCAGAGCTATTGCACCAGCTGAGTGACAGATCAGGTAAGCTCTTCCGTGGTAGGGGTGATGTCCTGCCACAGTGCCATCTCCTTGATTCCTCATAAATTCCCTCTCAAACTGCACGTCAGTGCATGCTCTATTCCTCATCAACACTGCTTTTCTTCAAAACTTGCAAGTGTCTACAGTTTTCCACAGGCAATTAAAAAAATCTCCAAATAACTAGACTTAAGTTTCATACTAAAGTCGTATCATCAGGCCCACTTTGAGAGCAAAGCAAGCAAACCTTATATGGTAGGTCAAAAGGTAAATGCCACACTGTCTGTGATAAGGGGTAGTCATTTACCTGAAACACAGTTTTGGAAGAACTAGAAATAGCCCAAAAGACTCAAGTATCTGATGCCTGAATAGAAAAGAAGCAAGCAGAATTTGTATCTGTTTTTAAAAACCTACTTTTTCAAGCCACAGTAAGATAAGAGACCAATTGATGAGTTTTTCCATCAGGAGCATCTGATTCATTGTACACCTAGCAATGCTTCATTGAGCACCAGAAAATACATTTCTGAAGGTGAGGGAGGGCAGTATCTACTGTCAAAGATGTAATTTCAAGTACCACCTGTTCCAACTACCTGCATTAGAAATGCTTCTTTGTAGTGCTGCAGGAGGGCCTTTATCTTTCACTAATCATTCTAGTGTGATTTAGAGCAGGATTTTTCCTTTTATTCTATTTTGAGTAACTTGTTTGAATAACTACATGCAGTAGTATACTTACTTGCCTTGCTTCTTTCTTGGTGAAATTGGAAATGTAGCCTTTTCAGTGAATTTTTAGTATTGAGAGACCCCCGAAACCCAATATAACCTAAAACTGCTCTGACAACAACCAGAAGCTGTGTGCCTCAGCCACTTCATTGTATCACTATAACTCCTGCAAAACCTTATACTGCTATTTGAAAATTGATTTTATGCAGTTTCTGTCTACTCAACTTGACATTTAATGAGTCAGTACACCTCCTTCTTTATACAAAAAAATCTTGGAGGGCATGAGCCTGGTGTGAAGTTATCAGATTCGCGGAGAGAAGGCCACACTCCTTTTCTAATTACAGATATATTTATTTTTACTTTATTTTTGCTAATTCCATGTCACACCCTTCTGAGAATATCATTACATTTCAACTATAGTTTTATGTAAATAAGACTTAAAGAGAATGAGCTACCGTAAAACACCAAAGAAAAAGTTGTGATGATACATGACTTCTAATCCTGTAGATTTCAACCATAGCAACAACAAGAGGAAGACTAAAATGATCATAACCGCACAACCTCATAATAACCTCAGCACAGATGGCTTGCTTTCCGGATATCTGTATTAAAGAGCTGCAATGACCTTTCGATACAAAATAACCTAATCCTATAAACACATGCAAGTGTAATGCCATCCATACACCTTCCAGGTATATGCCAACTGAAGTCAATAGCATAAATCACAGCAGAAAAGTTATTAGTGTACATTTTAGTAGGATGAGGATCTGTGCCTGACTCATTCAAAATATAAAGCTCAGAGAGACAACTCAAGGAAGACATGAAGGACCTTAAAGAAATATAGGAAGATGTGAAGATCTTAAAGAAATACAAGTAATACTATAAATACGTAATAAGATACAGCAGACTTTCCTTGGGGCTTCCACTAATTTTACTAATTCTTACAAAATTCATGGCCTTCCGTAAATGAAGACACCAACAATCTAAAAAAGATAGTCTTTCTTGCATATGCAATGCCCAAATTTTACTCCCTGTCTTGACTTGACCTAACACATATAAGGACCAAACCACAAATTTATTACAGATTTCCTAACCTTTTTTCAACTGTAAACAGATGGAGAGAAATGGATCTGCCACTATCCCGGTTTTTAGGTCTGTCATCTACAGCTAACAAGACTACTGCAGATAGTGTCTACATTGAAGGTAAGGGGAAAGAAAAAAACCCAGGATTTCAAAAAAGACTGTTCATTTTTCAAAACAAAAAGAAAGACTATTCTTTCAGTTTCATCTAGAGCATCCTATCAATATTCTTTAAATAAAAAGACAGTTTGCAAAAGCAGCTTACCTAGGCATTGGTGAGTTTACTCCGTATATAACTAAAGAGAAAAATTACATTGTCTTTTAGGCTGCTGTTGAATTTCATCAAAATATCTGCTGAATCAGAAAAATAGTACTTTCTCCCCCCACCCCCACTCACTCCAAACTACTAGTAACAGCTAATAACCCTTTCTTAAAAGGTATCAGGGATTTTGTTTCCTAGTAACCTCAGTCAAACAAATAATGAGTGGAGAGCTGGTGTAATAGGCTTCTGTCCAGAACTTGCATTTTAATGCAGAAATACATGGGTTCTGCAGCTGTTAGCTGTTAGTTCTTCTTTTCAGCTTCAACAGATCTAAACTTTGTTTCATATTAAAATTGCCATGACTGAGCATAAGGTTATCTACCTCTGCTAGGTACAGCGTTTTTTTCTTTAGAAGCTTAAATCCTGTCTGTGTTTATATCCTTGATACTTGTAAGGGACAAAAAAATTACAGTAATAAATCAACAGAAGAAACCAAAACCACTGCAAGATTCCAAGGATTCTACAGTATGCTTGTAAATGTATTCAAGAAGGCTTCTTTTGTCAGATAAGGTGGAAAAAAATACTTCAGACAAACTGTAGCTAATGGTCTTTCAGAGCAATTAAGCAACAGTATAACTGAATTAGAGCTGCTGTGCCAGTCTGAACCTTTCAGTAACCTCACTGGTCTCAGTTTAAGATCACTGAGATCTGTTTACATACCCATTTACACAGGATAGGGAATCCAAGAGGCCTAGCAGCCCTGGAGAAGCCACCACACTACTATATTTCCATCTTAGGACTCTCTGCTATCTGCTCTTAAACTTCCTTAGATCCAAGTAGGTTTCAGCCCTGGATTTTCTCTTGGCCTTCTGTGAACACTCCCTGGACAACAATTTTCTACTTTCTTCCGGGAAGTTCTCACTATTTTTACCAGAATTGTTGCAATTCTGTCATGATCATTCCATAAACCAGCTATAAATTACATTTTAGTATCACACCCCAAAGCAATGCACTGTGTCAGACAGGATTTCTTCTGTTCAGCACCCATTAAAATATTTTGACTGAAGGTCAGAGTCCTCTCAGCAGCAGCTGCCTACCTTTCAAGAGTTGTTTTGCAGATTAGATTTTAATTTCCAAATCAGTGGTGATGAACTGTCCCAGATAGTAATTTGGGCCAAGTGATCATCTGTCTTATTGACAACACCTCTCCTCCACAAGAGACCTCAAGAGGCACAAGAGTCTGCTCACAGCTCTCCTTGGGTTCACAGCTTACCAGAATCCATGGTCTTCCTGAGGGATGCTCCTCCCAAACCACTGCAGCTCCAGCTCAGAGCTGGTCCCTCTGCCCCCCACTCAGAAGTATATTCACCTGCTGCCTGAGGCACCGTACTTGAGAACGCCAAGTGTTTCTTCTTTCTCCACATATATGAATACTGCATTGTGGAGATTCTTGCTGTCTACTGTCCCACACCTGAAACAGGTCCATTGTCTGATAAAGCATAATGACATCTTTTTCCTTGTTTTAATATCTTGTATTTATTTGTCAATTTTTGCAGGAGCCAGTTATTTCACTTAAGGAGAAATTCTATTGCTTCAGGGCTCCTTTCTGGGTAACAGAGTGGTTGTACTTTTATCCTTGACTTCGGACCCTGTATTGCCCCAGCATGCATCCACCGAAAGGTAAGTGTTTAAGGCCTGAGCTGGTGGAATTCTTACAAACAACTGCAAGTAAGGAGCACAGAGTCCAGCAGCCAATCACCCACAGTACAACCCACTAACTTGTTAGACCTTAAAATCACTCTGAGTACCAATAATAAACTGTATATTATGCTATGCAATGTAGTCTACATTTCTAGTTAGTTGTATACTTAATTATTATTATTAAATTACAGACAATAACACAAAAGATTCAGACAAATGCAGCAGTGATACGTGAAATATAAAAACTACAGATAAACTGAGTGCTGTAACAACATCCAGTCCTGATGGAACTGAACTTAGATTAATTTTTGACCAGACAGTTTGACCAGGAGTATTTTATCACTTGAAAATACACATAAAAGGTGCATGCTTTATTGTCTATTAAAAAATATGTCCCAAAAAATACTCTCTTATTGGTAAAGAAAGTAGATGGTTTTGAAAGCTAGAATTTTTTTATTTTTGTTGTTTGTTACTTAAATGACAGAATCATTTAGGTTGGAAAAGAACTTGAAGATCATTGAGTCCAATTATTAATTTTTTTTCCAGACTTACTCAATACGTAGTTTGGGAATATATTGGGCTTTATTAAACTACAGCCCAGTGCTGTTGGACAAAAAAAACTCAGTATACCCACACTACAGCATCAAAGTTTTCAGTTGTGTCCTATATGAGCCTTTACATTAAAATAAAAAAAAAAATCCCCAGACCAAGAAATTGTTAACTTCAAATTTCTCTCTGCTTCCAGCAGGTCTCTCACATGCAAGAATGTGTGTATAAAAGGAAACACTAAGAGAACAGCAACTACAGGTCAATCTTCTAAGTAATACAATGCAAGACAGAAGCCTATATCAGCTGAGATTAGTGGTCAGTTTATGTCACTTATGCCTTCTTAAATGACGTATTAGATGACTGAAAACCAAAGTCCGTATGCCAGTACTAATACTGATTCATTTACATTGCTGACCAAAAACCAAGCACAACCGTGAAACGTCTATTCCATCAATCCTTTCAGAAGTTACTGAGATCCATTTTGAAAAACCAATGCCATGACAAGCTCTGCATGTCTAGAACAGCTCCACATTGGTCTCATTCATCCACTTCACAAACTACTTTCTGTACATACACCAATTTCAGGTGGGGTTTTTTTTCGCCATCTTCCCCCCACCTAGATCCAAGCAGTTGGTTTTATTTTAAAATTTCAGCTGTGCTATTACCCTGTAAAGACAAGAATTTGAAAGAAAGATTGCTTTCAAGAAAGTCAGTAAAGGTGTCCATGTAGACATCATTTCTGCATCTTAAGCCAGTCTACCTACAAATAGCAGAGCCAGAGAGAATTACCTCAGGGCTAAGCAGTACTCTTCTGGACCAATTTGGACTTTTCCAGCAGCACAGCGCTGTGCTCTGCTGCCATCTCAGCACAGCAGTCCAACTAGCAGCAGCTGCAGAAAAACAAACGTAGTTATGTTCATACAACTACAGATCGGCTTCCATTACTTCCTTCCCTTTCCAGCTGGTTATTTTCTCTTCCATTTGGCTTCACAGCAAGAAATGACCCTGTCCTTCAGGTAAGGGGGAAAGACCTCTTCTGACCATCCCCGCCTTGAGTTACAAACTCATGAACAGGGAGGGGATACGACCCTGGCACGCCAGTCTGTACCTTTCCCCGAGGACCAGCTTCCGACAGCCGAGAAGCATTGTCCCGCTGCTGGGCTCGCAGGTAGCCGGACAGCTGTGCCGGGGAAGCGCCCCGCGGGGTCGCGCTGCCAGGCGCCGGAGTGCCAGCTGGATCTTCGCCAGCAGCAGCCACGTCCGCACCCGAGGAAAGCCCCTGGCACAGCCACGTGCTTCAAGGGCTGAAGTGACCCTGGCCTGGCTAGGGCTGCCGCTGCTGAGCCCGGCCTCCCCCGGCGCAGGCACCGAGACCCAAGCCACTGCACGCTGAGAGAGACGCGGACGCGGCACCCCCTGGCCGCGCTTCACGGCCACCACCGGCACTTGGGGAAGGCGAGGGAAGACGCCAGGAGCCTCTCCCACCGCACCGGGGCGGCGCGCAGTGCTGACAGCCTGTGAGCCACAGCACCTCTTCCGACCGAGCCGTCAGGAAGAAGTGACCAGTGCCCTTAGGGACCAGCTGCTTCCCGGCGGAGCGGGATGCGGAGACCGCCCTCGACGGAGACACGTAGGAGAAAAAGCGGGGGGGCTTCGGTACCTACCCGAGTGTCACAGTCACGTCCACCACCCCCCTCCAGCTGCAGGACGTTCTGGCCGGGGCTGGCGAACTGCAGTCCTGCGGCAGCTCCTCTCTAGCGCGGAGCATCCTCACGCTTCCACGCTGCGGCTGCGGACACAGCACGGCCGTGATCCCACGCCTCCTGCCCGTCCCCTCTGTCCTTGTCGCTGCGCCCAGGGGAGGCAGCGGGGCAGGTGAGGCGAGGAGGAGGTGACACCGTGAGACCCTTTCTCCCTTCGTCCGTGTCTCCCTGCTGAATGACCTCGGCCCTCGCGGGCAGCCCTGTGTTGAGACCGGAACCTGAGGTTCGTGGCAGCGATGCAGGGAGAAGGTTCGCGAACCCCTTGAGAGTTCGGCTTCCCCCCCCACGGCGTTCTCCCCTTCGCTTTATTTTCGAGGAGCGTAAGGCTGCAACTGTGATGTTCAGCAGTGGGTGTCGCTGTTTTGCTATAAAAGTTTTTCCTGGATTGTGTGGGTTTTGTTGGCGTTAGATAGTGCCAGCCCCGCCGTAGTAAAAGGAAAAAACAAACAGACAAACAAACAGACAAACAAACAAAAACCAAAACAAACCCGTTAATTAATTTCGTATGTACGCCTCTGTGTCAAAAATACACTATGAAGGGTAATTAATCAATATTTGAGAGGTGCTCTTGTGGTTTAAGTACCGTGAGCTCACTGTGTTTCCAGACATTTTGTAGCATGTGTGTCAGTAATCCGTGGACCCAAATGGTTACTTGGGCTATCCTGTCTGGAAAGGAAGCAGACATACACACCCTGACTGCATTCAAAGGACTGTGTGGTGGTACAAAGTGACGATCTCCAGCTACATAGAGAATTGTTCATCAGACAATTGTTCCTCTGAGCTTCTTTAGCCACCAAATGTTCAGAAGTGGCACACATTACTGAACCTCTGTTTACACTAATGACTGAGAGGGTTTATCTATAACAATAACCTCTTGATTGTTCTATGAGGGAATTTGATGTTACCCCTGTGTGAGGAAGGAACAAGGCTGGCTGCATGTGCCATCAGGTGCATAGCACACTGCACACAGTCAGTGCTTCAGCACTCAGCAAGATTACTTACACTGAAAGCCAACTCCACGGCCTCTTAATTAACATCTAGTCCAAATTACAGAGATTTCTGGGCTATCAAATTCATTATTGCAGCGAAAGGTTGAATAAATACAGGTAAGGCAACCCTGCATTTGTTTAGCAAAAAAGAAGGTATCTACAGGTAGCTGAAATACAGGGCAAATGCCACCTAAGAGTTGTAGAAATCTAGTGGATAAGCAGGAAAGTGACTTGCAGATAGATTTTACCTCTCCTAGATGTGAGAACCTGATGACACACCAGGTAATAAAATGGAGTAACAAGCAAGATGATGATGTTGCTCACAATGCTCTGAAAAAGATTGTGGCAAGGCTAGTTTGGAGGGGTAAGTTTTTTGACACGTACAAGGAGTCAGAAGAGTATATATATATATATTTTTTTTTTAACAGGATCTTTACTGGATGACTACCTCACCTCAGTAGAAGTGTGACACTGACCGTCTGGTCCTCAGCAGCTTCTTATGTGCGTAAAACATAAACAGTGTCCCACAGAAAAGGCCAACTTCAGGCAGTTGCTCTTGCTGCTTTTATTGCCTCAGCTCCAGCTTGCAGCCTTGGCTCCAGCTTCAGGCACCACACTAAATCACTAAACAGCTATATGCCTGTGCCTCCAGTGCACTAGTTTTTATCCACAAAAGTGAGTATAAGGTAGCAAGATTTCTTCCTGAACCAAATACATATGCTTTTGAGGAAGGAAGCGGGGAACGGGGACATGCGGGGAAGAGTTCTGAGATAATTTCTGTATTGCAGCTCTTTATCAAACATACACTGGGCAAATGTATTTTCTGAAGGCATCTATTAGTTTTAATTATCAAACCAAATAAGAGCACAATGTATCTGAAAAAAACCCACCTGTATTCCTAAAAGTTTGAACAACAACAGCTACTGTGAACTTGGAATACTGAAGCCAGGAAATTTTGATCTTTCCTTTTAGACTTTAATGCACATGTTGAATTGTTAGGTGAATCAGAAAAAAACCAAAACAACAACAACACTCAAAAAACCCCCAAGTGATGATCTATTTATATTCTGCCTTTGTAATTTCCCATGATTTTCCTATCCAGATTGTCATCAGTCTTTTTAAACTATGCTGTTATTCAAGAATATGAGGAAATAACTTGAAGGGTTATTGCTCAAACAAGTCACTACCATATTCCTCATATGGTGAATTCCATTAAAATTTGACTGTAAACATTCTGCAAGATGTTGCTCACTTGAAACTGCTACCTTGATGTGAATGCTTTATTGTGTGTGCACTATTTTGGTTTCAAAACTGATCTGTGGAAGCAATAGGAAAACCGTTTTTAATTCAGTTTTGTCTTTCATTGGCCATCAACAAAGTCAGCAGTATCTGTAGCATCAAATTAATGCTACCAATGAGCTCCTCACTAAACACTAGATTTTCAGTATCTTTTGCTAAATCAAATATTTTATACTTAAAACCAAATTTAAGTCTAGAGGTGCAGCGATGTTCTTTAACATTAATAAAACATTTTTCTTGAGCTGCTGCTTTGACATTGGACACTAGAACAGATCAACCAGCTTTTGTTCCACAGGCATACCCTGCGCTGTAACACAAAATTGGGTTTGAATGTCACAGCCTTTCCCAGCTGGACTGTTGTCTCTGCAGAGCCCCATTGCTTTTAAATGGGGCAATTTAAAAGCAACTGCAAGTACAGTCTAGAGCAACTGCAGGTACAGTCCTGCTTAGTGGGTTTAAAGGTGTCAGATCTGGTAGTGTTAAATGAGAACAGTTCTTTCCACATCAGGCATCACAACAGGATTTGTCTATAATGGATTAGCTATTTAACCACATTTTTATTTTTAACAAAAAGAAAAGTCCACTACTTTAAGGAAATTTAAATCAATTAAATTCTCTTTAATAGGAAAAAGACAAAAAAAGCTTGATTGGGGTACACTATTCAGCACAGATATTGTTAGTATTCTGGCAAGTTTGTCAGCAGAAACATCAAAAACCAAGGCTTTTTTATCTACTTGTTGGTGTAGTAAAGCATGGATTTGAATTTGCCATAAGTAGATGGAGGTAACGTCTACAGGTAGAAGAATTATGCTTCTGAAAGACACACAAAATAGCCCACCAAGAAGTTTACAGGAAGGGAATGCGGTCATTTATGTGGTGATGATTAGCGCTGTCCCATTTTCTTGCAATTTTAATTATTGCACCTTTTGATTTTGGCTGTTTGACTTTCTTGGGTGAAACTGGAGGAAGAAGGGTAGTCTAAATTTCTCTTTGGCACTGGAAACCGTTGAAGATCAGGGAAATAAATTGATGAAGTGATTGTTACTGTTCTGAGTAACAGTCACCTCACTTACATGGACTAGTAAATTCAACGCCTGTGTTGAACAACACAATTTGTGATCCTAACTTCAGCATGTTGCTATTGCAACTTTTTCAGCTGTTTCTGCCTCACTCTGCCAGGAAACCATTTATTGTGGGAAAAGGTAACATCCAGCTGCAGAGCATTGAGACAGCAGTTTTTTAATATCTCTTCCATCTAGACCTCTGAAAATATGTCTGCTTTACTAACAAGTAGGTTATTAAATAAGTACTGACCCACTGCATCTGCCATGAACTCTGATCATAAAAGCAGCAGCAGATCTTGTGTACAGCGTGCCTGTGGCAAATGCCTATCACAGACCTACTAGAACAGTTCTGCTTATAAAACATTTAGAATAAAATGTTAGCAGTAGCACATTTTGGTGAAGAAGGGGTTGTTTTGGTTTTTGAACAGGAAAGTCTGACATGTTAGGTTAGTTAATGTGTTGAGGAAGTACACGTACAATGTCATTTAGCAATATTTTAAATGAGACCAGCAGAACCAAGTCAGAATAAAAACTCTCTCTAGCATACTGTTAACAGTGCCAAAAATAGATCAAGGTTTCTTCTTCCTTGCCTTGGTTTTATGGAAAAATAACTGGCTTATATTTCATGTGGGATTTGGCATAGACCTTGATACAGAATTAAACAACTGATGCACACGACATTGCTGCAGGCTCTATGTGATTTTATGTAATTAAAGTGAATACTTTAGATAAGTCAAATTAAATACGCTTAAAGTAACTTGATGTAGAATGTATCTTAGTTATTTGACAATAACTTTGTGCAGAAAATTACCTTACAGAAGTAATAGAAATAATTTATTACCTTTCTTACACTTCTGTTCTCTTACAATACCCAGTATTTTCAAGTTTCTCCTACATTTTACCTGTACTTCACACTTAGAGGTCTGGATCTGTGGATCTGTGTTACTATGAATGGAACTTTTATAATAAAATCAGTTCAATTAATATAAACAGCAACAGAGGTTGAATTTTGCAGGGTCTTCCTGGTAGCACTGTCAGTGGAAAAGAGCTGAGCAATGTAGGCTGTTGGCTATATCAGGAGTTGGTTGGTGTGTGATCCCTCTAGGGACGATGTCCCTCCACAGATTGTTTTCCCATGTATGTGTCAGAAAAAAAACCAGTTTAGTCTCAGCAAGGCAGCCACTAGAACCTTGTCTCAATTAGCAAACCAGTTAGGAGTATTCTGAAAACATTAGAATAGCATGGGGTAGCACTCTTAGGGAGTGATTTGATTGTATTGAAATTGATGATTATGATGAAGATGACAAGGTTGAGTGCCTATGGTAAGACGAGGAAGATCAGCAGGGCGAATGTCATGGTGGGAGTCTGTTATAGACCACCCAACCAGGATGAACAGGAAGATGAGGTATTCTTCAAGTGGCTGGCAGAAGTCTTGTGGTTGCCCTTTTACGTTTGTATGACTTCAGCTTGCCAAATGTCTGCTAGAAATAGAACACAGCAGAGAGGAAGCAGACCAGGGGATTCCTGCAGTGTGTGGAAGGGTGGAAGGTAACTTCTTGACACAGCTGGTGAGAGAGCCTACCAGAGGAGATGCCCTGCTAGACCTGTTTTTTTTTTTGTATATGTGCTGATTTTGGCACGGGTAGAGTTAATTTTCCCCACA
>VWZV01010142.1:0-15933 GCA_013397155.1 Irena cyanogastra
AAGTGGGTTGCACTGATCACACAGCGAGCTTGAATAGGAAACCCCAATCGCCCAGGGATCTTGGAAATCATCATGAACTGGCCTGAAGGTGAAAATTTTGGACTAGAGGAGGAGGAGGAGGAGAAGGTGACACGTGCTGAGGAGGCTCCACCATATAATCAGCTACCAGAAAATGAAAAGCGATATGCTCTCTTCACTGACAGTTCCTGCCATATTGTAAGGATCCAGTGAAAATAGAAAGCTGCCATATGGAGTTCTACATGGCAAGTTGCAGAAGTTATTGAAGGACAAGGTGGATCAAGGCAAGTTGTACCTCAAGGAGATTTGATTTTGGGTGAGAACAGTCTGCAATGTTGAATTGTATAATACTGGTTGCTGAATGACACTGCCACTGTACGTCATAACTGTCATGGACAATGAGGATGGAGTGCTCCAGATACACCAGTCATGAGCTCCTGATGCAGCTTTCAACCAGCCAACAGCACACCAGCTCTCCTGCCCTGGAAGACATCTAGGATGGATAGAACCCACAGTCATGGACTAAATGAACTCAACAGACATCTTGGAGGGATGGCCATTGACTATGGCAATGACACCTGTGATTGTGTATATATATGTGTATATATATATATGTATATAGTTGGAAGGTATAGGGGTGGATGAGGTCCTGGTTCTGGCCAGGACAGGGTTAATTTTTGCTGTAGCCAAGAGGGGGCATGTCTAGGACCTGGAGGTTATTCTATACTATCTCATGCAATTTTCCAGGAATGGGAAAAGGGGTCCCTTCCAGGTCGGGGTAGTGTGGCAGAGGTCGAGTATTGTTGGGCTCCATTTGGTGTAGCAGTGAACATTTCCATGTGAATTGCTCACCTCTCTTATACACTTTTGATATTAATATTGTTGCTGTTACTGTTTGTTTTCTTATCTCATCGCTGTTTCTAGTAAATTGTTCTTATCTCAATCCATGGTTTTTACCTTTTGTACTTCCAATTCTCCTCTCCATCCTGACATGGAGAGGGGAGGAATGAGTGGCACATGGTCTGGGATGTTTCAGTGGGAACACTAAATTGGGGAATACCATTCCTAAACCATGACAAAGGACTTAAGACCACATAAAATTTCTGTTACATTTTTTAATCACCTCACTTTAAAAGAGCTTTCTTTTATAGGCAAAAAAAGATTGTTGTGTTTATCCACAGTCTGCGATATATTACTCATTGCCTAATGAGTAATATAAATAGCACACAATTGGACAAACAGTCTATATACAATAAAGAGCAATTCACTGTATTATCATGGAATATGATTATATTGAATTTTAAAATTTTAATAAGGCCAATATGGCTACTTCTGTTAAATGGAAAAACCAATATTGATTTAACAAAGACCGTATTCTTAAACTCTAGCTATCACATGCCAAGTTAACATCTCAACTTTCATAGACTCTATATCTTATCACAGAACAATTTTTAATATATCATATATTTGGTTACATACTAAATCTTAGGTAGTTTACACACTATTATGCAATATAACTATATTGTGTTAAATGTTATTTATTCAAAGATCTTTGCAACAAACAAAAAGAATTCAACTGTGCTAGTGAACTTCTGAACTTCTTTTAAGTTAAAATGTTTTAAAATGTTTGTTCATGAAAGAAGACAAATGTATGACTACCAGTAATCTGGGCCATGTAAGTTAGTTGAGCAACAGGAGAAAAAAACTTGTTTCTTCTAAGGAGAAGAAAGAGATAAAAGGGAAACCTTTTTCTAAACCAAATTAAAAATAATAAATCGATGTTTTACAGATAACTGGAAACTAGTTCTAACCATTTACTTAGCAAAGGTTGGAAATGTAAACACAAACAATTAAAGAAAGTATACTAATGATATTGTATTTTAAATAAAAAATATGAAACATATTTAAAATAATTAAACCAGCTGTACTAGAAATAGTGCTTTATGATCAGTATTTTTTAATGAAAGATCAGAAGCTATGCTATCCAAGATTTCATCTTCAGGTATTGTTCATGCTGTTCATTCTAAGAACACATGTAGTCTACACTTTCATCTGCATTAAATAAAAACTGGCAGAATGCATGGTCTGAAGGATAAGAAGCCTTCAGAGAAAATGGAAATAGACAGTGTTTCTGAGGTTCTATTTTTCTTATGGCCAAAGCAGAAGCTGGAAAGTTTTGACTGAATCATTGTATATATATAGATCAGAAAAATGTTCTCACTTTGCTTTCTTGATAAAATAAGAACTAACAATAAAATTTTTTAAAAATGTGTGGAAATATTTTTTTTTAAGTCTGGGTTTTAAAGCTGAAGGTACCTGTACATTGGCAAAATCCACACGGTTGAGATCACTGAGCATCTGGTTGATCTGAGAAGTGTTCTGAAGCACAGCCCGAGCTGCCTGAGCCAGGTGATTGAGAGATGTGTATCTTCTCAAAGTCTGGGCAAAGGCACTTACAGTGGCAACCTATGAAGAAATCCATTTATCTTAACACATTGTATTATAAACCAATCTTCTGTTTTGTCTATTTTAATTCTAAAATTGCTGTATTAATTTATGAGCCCTCAGATATTGCAATTCACATATAATGGAACAAATAGTGTTTCCTATGATTTTTTTTTTGCAAAACAAAGTTATTTCCAACCCCATGATTCATGTTTGAAGTTTAACCTAAATATGACATTTAGCATAAAAGTTAAAATGCTGCTATTTTTAGATCTTGAATGACATCTAGTGTACAATTGCAGAAAGAGAAGAAAACTGCAGTCAACTTTGTTTACCTTGCTTTGTATCATTCTCTGTGGAATATTGTTCATGGCACTGGAAAGCCAACCTTCAAGGCTTTTTGCAAAATTGCGAATGGCCTGAGTCAAGGCACCTAAACATTAAAGAATAAAAATAAAATGAAAAGGATGGCAAGGTGCCTCTCTTGAAACCTTTTGCATCTTCAGTATTTAAATATTCCACATTGAGAACTACTGTATTTATTGCCTCAGAGACTTATTCAGTTAGGTTTGGATCCCTATCATTACAAGAAGTATGTTGATAAACTGTAGCAAGTTCAGTAGAGGGTCACTGACACGGTCAGGGAGCTGGAGCACATACCTTATGAGGAGAGGCTGAGGGAACTAGGTTTTTCAGCCTGAAAAAGAGAAAGTTTAGGGGGGTCCGAATAGAAGCCTTTGAATACCTACAAGGTATCAAGAACAGACTCAGCCTCTTCACAATGATGCATGGCAGGAGGGTGATAAACACTGGGTATAAACTGAAAAAAGAGGGATCCTGACTTGATAGGAGAAATTTTTTCACCTTGAGGACAGTTAAGCAGTGCCAATTCATGGCCCTTCATTGGACTCTCTCCAGTATGTCCATGTCACTCTTGTACTGGGGAGACCAGAACTAGATACAGGACTCCAGGTATACAGCACTCAAATGGTGCTGAATAAAGGGGAAGGATCACCTACCTGGACCTACTGGCAACACTTTGTCTAATACAGCCCAGGATACCATTAGCCCTCTTTGCAGCAAGGGCACTCTGCTGGCTCACGTTCAACTTGGTGTCCACCAGGACCCACTGGTCCTTTTCTGCAAAGCTGCTTTCCAGTTGGTTGGCCCCCTTGGCATGTACTGGCACGTGGGATTGTTCCTCCCCAAGGGTAGGACTTGGCACTTCCCCTTGTTGAACTGTATGAGGTTTCTGTCAGCCCATTTCTCCATCCTGTCGAGGTCCCTCTGGATAGCAGCACAACCTTGTGATGCATCAGCCACTCTTCAGAGTTTTGCGTCATCAACAAACTTGCTGAGGGTATGCTCTGCCCCATCATCCAGATCAACAATAAAGAAATTGAACAGTGTTGGACCCAGTACTGACCTCTGGGGTACACTGCTATTTACTGGCCTCCAACTAGACTTTGTACAACTATATGGGATTCTCTGGAGTGCTGCAATGGATAAATACAGACTCTTTAGGGGAAACAAGACAAGAAGGTGCTCTATAGGAAAGAGGAGCTGCAATGCATAGAGCTTTGCCTAGGGATGGATGATAAGCCAGTTGAGAGCTTAAGGGTCCAGGTTAGATGACATAACAACATGGGTGATGTTGTGGGTATCTGATACAGCCTACCTCATAAGGAAAAAGTAGATGAAGTCTGGTGGCTTGACCTTGGCTGACTGCCAAGTGCTCACCAAGCTGCTCTATCACTCTCCCTTTTCAACAGAACAGCGGAGAAAAATACAAAGAAATGCTCATGGGTCAAGATAAGGACAGGGAGATTGCTCAGCAATTGCTGTCACAGGCAAAACAGACTCAACTTGGGGAAATTAATTGAATTTATTGGCAATCAGAGTTGGAGAGTGAGATATAAGAACAAATCTAAAAAAACTTCCTCCAACCCTCACTTCTTTCCAGGAACAATTTGACTCTCAACTCTTCTACCTCCTCCCTGCAAGTGGCCCAGGGCAGCAAGAAATGAGGGTTGCAGTCAGTTCATAACACTTGGTCTCTGTCTCTCCTTCCTCCTCATGCTCTTCTCCTGCTCCAGTATGGGGTCTCACCCATGGGAGACAGTCCTTCACAACCTTCTTGAACATGGATCCTTCCCATAGGCTGCAGTTCTTCACAAACTGCTCCAGCATAGGTCTTTTCCATGGGGTGAAGTCCTACAAAAACAGACTGTTCCAGCATTCATCTCCTCACAAGGTTACAGGTTCCAGCAGAAAACCTGCTCTAGCATGGGCTCCTCTCCATGGGGCCACTGCTCCTGACAGGACCCTGCTCTAGCATGGGCTCTCCATGGGCTGCAGCTTCCTTGCGGGTACACCCACCTGCTCTCATGTGGGATCCTTCATGGGCTGCAGGGTGACAATGTGGTTCACCATGGTCTTCCCCATGGGCTGCAGAGAAATCTCTGCTTCAGCAACTGGAGCACATTCTCCCCTCCTTCTTCACTGACCTTCATGTCTACAGAGTTGTTTCTCTCACATATTCTCACTCCTCTCTCCTGGCTGCTGTTGTGATCCATTTTTTACTCTTTTTAAAATATGTTACCACAGAGATGCTACTAATGTCTCTGATTGGTTCGGACTTTGGCCAGAGGCAGGTCCATCTTGGAGCCAGCTAAAGTGTCCCTTTCTGACATGGAGACAGCTTCTGGTATCTTCTCATAGAAGACATCTGTGCATCCCCCACCTCTACCAAACGCTTGCCATGTAAAGCCAATGCAGGTGTCCTTCAGGTACCTGGAATAAGCTTCATGTTTACAGGCTCCAGTTTTCATCAGGGACTTGAACAGCAGAGCTGTCCTTATCTGCTAGAGGGACAATAAAGCAGAGCAAAAGCAACCCAAGAAGACAGTTGAACAGTGCAACTGGTCAGCCAGAGAGCTTTGTGTAGCATCCATCCTGAGATGTTTTCAAGACCTGACAGGGTAAAGCCCTGAACAAACAAGTCTGAATTCAGCATTGACCATGCTTTGAGCAGGAGGTTGGACTAGAGACCTCCTGAGGTCCTTTCCAACTTGAATTATTCTTTGATTCTATATTATGTAACAATTCTTTAGTTTCTGATTTAACAAACAGAACTGACCATTTCAACTAAGACCCCTTCAAAAAACTTATGATCAGCAGTGAAAATTCTTTTTGGCATTCCTATAGGTACATCAGTAATTGTAACAACTGTTTCCTATCTCCTGAAAACTTTGATCATGAATTTTCTGCCATCGATTTTTTGCCTAAGTGCTTTTGATTTTAAAGAGCAAAACCCCACAGGAAACTGCAATTATTGCAATAGTTCAGTTTACTCAAGTAAGCTTGAAGTACCCTGAACCATTGCCAATATGTTTTTCTTTTAGTTCTGAAGAACAAAATGCAATGTGCAATGTTCAACGACAGTATCGATAAGGAATATATAAGAATGTATTAAACAAACAAGGTAGGATTGCTCATACTGGTGTGAAAATTTGGTGGTGGAGGATGAATGCTGCTACAGTAATAAAGAAGAAAAAAAACAGAAAAGGGAAATATTACTATCTATAAGTGATTTTGGTTTTACTACATCTAAGAAGAAACAGTGCAAGTAAACAGTGGATTTTGTTTATGAGGCAAAACAGCACGATTGGTAGAGTAAGAATTAGTTGCTCATGGAAGTCACCTAATATGAGAAATGCCCTTTTTCAGCTTGAGTAATTGATGAATCCTGTAAATAAGAACTTCTTCTAGCAAAGTTAGCCAATTTGCTTTAAAAGAAAGAAATATTTTATATTTTAAAGCATTATTTTCTTCAAATTTGTAGTGATAACTGGTTTATGCAACTGTCCCCAAATGCGAATGCTCATCTGAAATTTAATTTGGACTTATAAAATGTCTGAATTAGCTCTATGGAATGGGCTTTTTATTTTTTTTTTCTTGAGATTTCCAGGCACTCTGTTTCACTGTCAATCATTTAACGCACATGTTCCTACATTAACGTTTTTGTATACACTGGCTAATTAAAAAACCATTCGCTCATGTTAATTTATTACCTGCAGAATAAAAAAAAAAAACTCATTCAGATAGTTTGCAAAGTGTTACTAAACACACATTAAATGATACAGCAAAAAAAGTTAAAAGGAAAACATGTATGTTTGCATAAGCCTTCAAAAAGCTTGGGTTTCTCATCTGAAATATTTCTTCTACATAAATAAAAAGATTCTGCAGTCTTTCTGGTATTTGTAATTGCTGAAATTGACAGATGCAACATGAAACATATCTTGAACATAACTTCACTGCCTGGAAGAGGAACTCCCAAACAAGTTTGGTGCCATCCATCCTGTCACTTGTGAAGAGCTAAAAATGCCATTCTCAGGGGAACGGATCTATTGCCATTAATACACAGTGGCTCTGGTCTTTTGCTAGAATCATTAGAAAATAATACATTTTACTCCTGACTGAAGTATAAAGTGTTTGGCCTCTTGTAGTGGTTTTGGTTTGTCAATTTGAGATTTTCACTAATTTCGAGGTTTCTTGGTTAATTATTAGTGTATTTATTTTTTGTTGTGAAATAGGATTAGGAGAAAGGTAAAGTAGGTTTAAAATTTTAGAAGGGTATAAAGAAAATTTTATTAACAGTAATTAAAAAGGGAAAAAAAAGTAAGAATTAAAATAAATTCTTCAGACTACTCTTACAACTTTTCTTTTGAATACTGATAATGTAAAGAACTAAACTTAAAATTTCTAGTTAGTTTACTATTTTTGACATAGTTTTTTTATAGTTTACTCAAGGAGAGAAGTTTTTCTTGTTAAGGTTCTGGAGATTTTTCTACAAGAGGGAAAAAATAGTTTTCTCATGGTTTTTTCACAACTAGTAGTTGCTCAGAGGAAAAATCTGTTATTGTGAAGTTTTTTTTATTTCTATAAGTTTTCTCACAGTTTGTTTATGGGTTATGTCGATTTATGGGGTATTGTTTTAAAGATGAGTTGTTTAAAGGTAAAAGTTCTCATTGTTTATTTTTAAAATAATTTTCATCTCTGGGAACAGACATCTGCTTCTTTTTTTTGGGGGTAGCGGACTACTCTTCTCTTTTTCTTTTTTTTCTGTTCTAACTTCTCATGGGATTACAGCTATTTTTACATCTGTTTATTTTACTATGGAGGTTTTTGTTTGAAACCAATTTGAATATTTTCATCTTCTCATAATTTCATGTGTTATAAGGAAAAAGAGTTTTTCTTCATAGTTTTACAAGAGGATTTCAGTTCTAAGAAGGCAACTTCTTATCTCTCTCATCTGAGACTTAACTGTCTTTTTCACTGATTATGATGTCCCATGTTGTTCTTTTACATGTTTGTATCTTGTTTTTTTCTCTCACTTGGGGAAGGACTGAAGTACTGAAAAAGTTAATATGTCAGACTAAATATTCTTGACTGGCTAGAGCTGCGGCTAAGAGAAGACTAAGAGAAGCAGCTCAGATCAGATTAGTTAAACTCTAATTCAGTAATAGTAAGTTAAGACGAGTATTTCTTTTTTCTGTTTGATAGATGAAATAATTCTTACAGAGTAAAGTCTCAGCACCAGCCCAGAACTGTTCTTAAAAGACTGACAAGTTCAGCTGAGCCCCGGCTTGGGCTGCAGCAAGCAGCCAGATGTTAGTAAGGTTAGTTTTATCTGGTCTGTGACACCCCTTCCCTCTACTCGGCAACAGATAAGAGAAAAAAAGGAGGGGGCAGACAGCCCAGAAGAAGAGTACTTAAGCCGCAGCAAGGCCGGCCGGCCCGGCCCAGCCGAAGCACAAGCTAGGCCAGACCTAATTACTTGCTACTAGCTGGGGAAGAAAGAAGAAGTTCCCGGGTTTTTTAGTTTTTAACATGTATTTTTCACAGAAGTGTGTCTAGTTTCTCAGTAATTCAACTAACTGTCAACTACACACAAACTTTTTACCTCACTTCTTAAACTCTTTTCTTGTCAAACCATGACACCTCTTTTTAAACAAAGAAATTTGGCTTTTTCCCACACACTAGTTTTTCATTTATTTTGTGGGCACTGAAATGTTTTCACAAAAATTTCAACTAACCAAATTACTTAGAGCTTGCTTTTCAAAAGGTTTTCTTCACTATTAATTTCTTTTATGGTAATATTTATTAGGAAGTTATGTGAAAGAGTAGGTTCCCCCAAATACTGAAAATGAGGAAAAGAAAAAAAGATTAAACTCAAAAATAGAATTATCAGTTTACATCCTTACAAAATTAAACACATTTTCCTTTTTTTTTTGGCCAGCTGCTGTTGGTACCTTTCTGATTATCCAGAAAAAAGAAACCTGCCTATGATGGGGTATTTCTACAAAGCAGTACTTGCACATATTTTCCTGAGTTGCTTCTTACAGCATAGCTAACAGAGGCAGACAACGGATGCAGTACTTGTGTCAGAAGAGAGAACAGCATTCATGTCCTCAGCAATGGTGTTAATGTGTCACAGAGTACCACCTCCAGCCATCAGAACAACTATCCCTATAATGTCAGAGGCCTCAATCCAGACCAAACTTCTGAGGGAAGATACAGTTCAGAGTACAGCAAGTACTTGGGGTCTCTTACTGAGGCTGAGGCAGAGGGGGACAGTTTCCTTGCCTGCAGAAAGTGTCCAGTGGAACAGGACCTGTGTTGCCAAGGAAGTGCAAGAAGAGGTCAGCAGACTGTGCAGTATCAGAGAAGGTGAGAAAGAGATCTACTGGATCTTTTTCAAGACCCTGCAGCCTGAAGTCTCAGCTGTATTGAAGGAGGATCAGATGGTCTGTGCTAATTGGATTAGGAAATGGCGAAGGCTGGAAGCCTGTGACTTCTGGAAACAGAAAGAAGGCTCCTGCTTCACCTGCATATCTCCAACAAAGAACAGATGCAGTACCCTCACAGCAGATGAGGGTCTGGGAACTCTGTCCAAGAGCTAGTTAAGCCTAAGCCATGCAGCAGCACCAGAAGGAAGTGATAACTGATAATAATGGGAGACTCCATGCTATGGGGATTGGGGCCCACATCTGCCAACCTGACCTGCTGTGTTGGAAGATTTACTGCTTGCTGGGGGTTGGATCCGGGATACTATGGCGATACTGACAAGGTTTGTCCAACCCTCGGATTATTACTCCTTGCAAATCTTCATGTGGGCGCCAATACTGCCAGAGGAGACCTGGAGCATATAAAGTGTGACTACGTGCATCTAGGGGCAATGGTCAAGGGTATGGGGGCCCGGGTAGTTTTCTCATTGGTCTTTCCAGTGAAAAGCAAGAGCTTGACGGGGAATGGAAGTATCCTGTGGGTCAACAGTTGGTTGCCTAGCTGGCAATGATAATCGGTATTTGTATTTTATGACTATAGGGACCCTTCTTTAAAAATTGAAGACTGTTAGAGATGGAATCCACCTGATCAAGTGGGGCAAAACCATCTTTACCAACAGGCTGGCCAACCTGGTGAGAAAAACTTTAAACTAGAAATAACAGGGGATGGAGATGATGGCCCGCAGTCAAGTGAAGGAGTACTGGAATGAGTTGGTAAGCAGAGTGTTATGGAAAAGAGAGAGCTTGTAATCGGCAAAACAGAGCTGAAAAGGAGACACTGCTGGACCAAATTCTTACAAACAAGGAAACTTTTCTTACAATTCTTACAAACTGTTGGTGATGTGAAGCTTGGGGGGAGTCTGAGCTGCTGACCTGTTTGATATTCAAAGATCACCTCCTCCAAGCTCAAGAATGGTCCATCGCAATGAGCAGGAAATCAAGCAAAGTGACAGGTCTGCATGGATGAACAAGGAGCTCACAACTAAACTCAAACATGAAAAGGAAGCACACAGGAGCTGCAAAAAAGGGCAAGTGACCCAGAAGGAATGCAGAGGCACTGTCCAAGTATGCAGAAATGGGGTTAGGAAAACCAAAGCCCACCTGGAGTTGAATCGGAAGAGCAACATTAAGGGTTTCTACAGGTACATCAGCAGAAAAAATGAAGACCAGAGAAAACATGGGCCTGATGCTGAATGGGGGCAGGGAACCTAATGACACAGGCTGAGATACAGGATGCCTCCTACACCTGAGTCTTTACTTGTAAGGGCTACCTTCATGAATGTGAAGCCTCTGAGACCAGAGGAAAAGTCTGCAGCAAGGAAAAATTCTCCTCAATAGAGGATGACCCAGTTAGGGAAACATTTAAAAAATTGGTGAGGCATAAGTCTGTGGACCTGATCGGATGCACCCATGAGTGCTGAGGGAGCTGGCTGATTTCACTGTGAGGACGCTCTCAATTATCTTTGAATGGTCATGGTGATCAGGGAAAGTTCATGAGGACTAGAAGAAAGCAAATAACCATGTCCCTAAACACCACATCTATATGTCTTTTAAATACCTTTTAAAACTGACCAGAACTTGTGGGTCCCTAAGCCCTCAAAGCAGATTCCAAGGGTACTCTGCTGCATATCTCCCTTAATAGCTTAGTTTGCTTTCTTAAAGTCCAGTGTAACAACTCTGCTGATGTTTTTTTCTCACTACACTGAAAATTTTAAACTTAAACATTCCATGATCATAGAATCATTAAGATCATTGAGTCCAACTGTTGATCACTGTGGGCAAGACAGCCACCAACCATCACATCTCCCAAGAGTCCTTCTCTAGTCACAAACAACAAGTCTAGGAGGGCATCTTTCCTAGTTGGCTCACAGAGTACTTGTGACGAGAAGTTACCTCCCACAAACTTCAAGACTTCTCAAGGCCTGCTTGTCACAGCAGGATGATATTCCCAATTGATGTCCGGGAAGTTGGAATCTCTCATAAGGACATGGACTACTGATCCAGAGATTTCTCCTAATTGCTTACACAATAACTCATCGCTGCTTACATCCTGTCTGGGTGATCAGTAATAAACACTCACTATAATATCTCCTTTGTTTTCCATCCCCTTAAGCCTCACTCAGAGGCTCTCCACCACATCACTGCCAACTGTAAGGGCTGTACAATCAAACCTCTTCCTTACATATAGTGCCACATGTCCATCTCACCTGCCCTGCCAGCCCTCCTAAACAGCCTGTAGCCCTCCATCCCAGCACTCCAGTTGTGGGACTCATTCCACCTAGCAAATATAGCACTACCTACTACATCAGTTAGACATATACAAGTCTATGGGACTTGATGGGATCCACCCAAGGTGGAATGTTTTGGAGCAGATCATCCCTACAGAGAGGGGTCTGGACAGGCTGAATTGATGGACTGAGGTGAATTGTATGAGGTTCATGAAGGCCAAGTGCCAGGTCATGCACCTGGGTCACAACAACCCCATGCAGCACTACAGGCTTGAGGAAGAGTGACTGGAAAGCTGCCTGGCAGAAAAGGACCTGGAGGTGTTAGTCAACTGCCTGCTTAACATGAGCCAGATGTGTGCCCAGATGGCCAAGAAGGCCAATGACATCCTGGCCTGTATCAGAAATAGTGTGGCCAGCTGGACCAGGGAAGTGATTGTCCCTCTCTACTTGGCACTGGTGAGGCCACACCTCAAGTACTGTGTCCAGTTCTGGACCCCTCACTACAGGAAGGACATTGAGGTTCTGGAGCAAGTCCATAGAAGGACAAGAAAGCTGGTGAAGGATCTAGAGAGTAAGTCATATGAGGAGTGACTGAGGGAGCTGGGATTGTTCAGCTTGGAGAAAAGAAGGCTCAGGGGTGTTCTTATCACTCTCTACAACTACCGGAAAGGAGGCTGTGGTGAGGTGGAGCTCAGCCTCTTCTCCCAGGCAACTAGCAACAGGATGAGAGGACATAGCCTCAAGCTGCACCAGGGGAGGTTTAGGCTGGACATCAGGAGGAATTTCTTCACAGAAAGGGTTGTTAAACATTGGAATGGACTGCCCAGGGAGGTGATGGAGTCACCATCCCTGGAGGTTTAAAAAAATGCTGGATGTGACACTTAGTGCTATGGTGTAGTTGACAAGGTGGTGATTAGTTAAATGTTGGACTCAGTCTTAGAGGTCTTTTCCAACCTTAATGATTCTGTGATTCTGTAATAATATTGTTAACACACAGATGTTTTGGCTTTTCACAAGTAGTGCTTACCCTAAGTCAAGGACTTTTCAGTATCTCATGCTCTGCTAGTGAGATGCACAAAAAGCTGAGAGGGAGCATGACGGGGACAGGAGACCTGAACTAGCCAAATGGATATTCCACACCATAGAACATCATGCCCGGGATATAAACTGGGGGGAGTTAGCTGGAAGTGATCAATCACTGCTCAGGGACAGGCTGGGCATCGGTCATCTGGTGGAGAGCAATTGTATTGTGCATCACTTGTATTTCTTGGGTTTTATTTCTCTCTCTCTCTCCTTTTTGTTACAATTATTATTATTGTTATTATCATCATTAACAATATTAGTATTATTATATTTTAATTCGTTTCAATTTTTAAACTGTTCTAGTCTCAATCCACAAGTTTTACTTTTTTTCTGATTTCCCATGCAACTAGTGGGGGAGGGAGCATATGTGTGGTACTTATTTACCAGCTGGGGTTAAACCACAACACCATTTAACAGTGGCTAGAATATTTTGGGGGACTGTATCAAAGGCTTTACATAAGTCCAGGTAGATGGCATCTGTAGCTCTCCCCTTTTCCACTGATGCAGTCACTCCATCATACAAGGCCACTAGATTAGTCAGACACGATTTGTCCTTTGTGAAGCCATGTTAGCTGTGTCTAATGTCCCCCCTGTCATCGATGTAGCTTCCAGGAGGATCTGCTCTGTTAAGGAAACTACCCAGCCTGACCATTCATGAGACTCCTTGGGGGCACCAGCTCAGGCTGTTTCTGTGTTGCTGCACAGTGAATAAATTGTTTTATGGAACGAGACATCTGAGATTGCTATGGGAAACCTGGGGTCGAACTGGTAAGGAAACCTGGTCTGATTGCATGAGCAGGGTGTGCAGGGGCTCCCTTCAGCTCACTGGAGCCACCACTGTGAAGAGGCTTCGATCCCAGCAGTTAAAGTCTCTGGCGTTTGGAGTGTGACTGCCAGAGACTCTCCTGGATGGTAAGACTGGGAAGTTTCCTTTACATGCTCCATGATCTTACAGGTAACAGGTGAGGCCAACTGGTCAGTAGTTCCCAGAATCCCTGTTTTTACACTTTTTAAAAATGGGTGCAATGTTTCCCTTTTTCCAGTCACTGGTGATGCACTCTGCCATGACTTCTTAAATGTAATGGAGAATGGTTTGTGAACTACATCAGTTCCTTCAGGACCCTGGCATGCATCTTGTTGGGTCACGGAATCATAGAACTATTTAGGTTGCAAAAGACCTCTAAGATCATTGAGTCCAACCATTAACCTAACACTGCCAAGTCCACCACTGAACCATGTTCCTAAGTACCACAGCTATGTCTTTTAAATACCTCCAGGGATGGTGACTCTAATGCTTGACAACCCTTTCAGTGAAGAAATTTTTCCTAATATCCACTCTAAACCTCTCCTGATGCATCATGAGGCCATTTCCTCTTGTCCTATCAATTGTTACTAGGGAGTAGAAACCCCCACCTTGCTGCAAGCTCCTTTCAGGTAGATGCAAAGAGACATAAGGTCTCCCCTGAGCCTCCTTTTCCCCACACTCCAGCTCCCTCAGCCACTCCTCATAAGACTTGTGCTCCAGACCCTCCACCAGCTTTGTTGCCTGATTTTGGACACGCTCCAGCACCTCAATATCACTACTTCTTGTAGTGATGGTCAAAAACTGAACACAGTATTTGAGGNTCTTCCTTGAAGTGAAGGGCCCAGAAGTGAACACAATATGAGGTGCAGCCTCACCAGTGCCAAATACAGGGGAACAATCATTTCCCTGGTCCTACTGGCCCCACTATTTCTGACACAAGCTAGGATGTCTTTGGCCTTCTTGGTCACCTAGGCACACTGCTGGCTCAATTCTCCCTGCATAAACTCATGACATCTTTGTAGTCCTCCTGAGTTTCCTGTCCCTCCTTCCAAAGGTCATAAACTCTCCTTTTTTTTCCCCGAGTTCCAGCCAAAGTTGTCTGTTCAGCCAGGCCAGTCATCTTCCCCGCAGGTTATTCTTTCAACACGTGGGGACAGCCTGCTCCTGTGCCTTTAGAATTTCCTTTTTGAGGAATGTCAATTCTTCCTGGACTCCTTAGCCCTTCAGGACTGACTCCCAAAGAACTCTCTCAACCAGTCTCCTAAACAGGCCAGTCTGCTCTCTGAAAGTCCAAGGTAGCAGTTCTGTTGTCATCCCTCCTTACTTGTCTGAGAATCAAAAACTGCCATTACATGATTGCTTTGCCTAAGACATCATCCAGCAGTCCATTACTGTTCACATACAACAGGTCCAGTGGGGCACCTTCCTGAGTTGGCTCACCATCTGTGTCAGGAAGTTCTCTTGCACACACTCCAGGAACCTCCTAGACTGTTTCCTCTCTGCTGTGTGGTATTTTCAGCAGACATCTGATAAGTTGGTCTCCCGTGAGAACAAGGGCTAGTGATTATTAAGACTTCTCCCAGCTGTTTATAGAATATTTCATCTGCCTCTTCATCCTGGTTGAGTGGTCTATAACAGACTCCCACCATATCTGTCTTGTTGGCCTTGCCCCTGATTCTTGAGTAAACAGTCAACCCTATAGACACCATCATTAAGCTCCAGACAATTGAGACAGTC
Organism: Irena cyanogastra; assembly: GCA_013397155.1. Taxonomy (NCBI): domain Eukaryota; kingdom Metazoa; phylum Chordata; class Aves; order Passeriformes; family Irenidae; genus Irena; species Irena cyanogastra. The sequence goes on from VWZV01010142.1 coordinate 15,165, forward strand.
CCTAACATACAGGGCTACCCTACCATCTATCCCTCCTCGCCTGTCCCTTCTGAAGAGTTTATAGCCATCCATTGCAGCACTCCAGTCATGTGAGTCATCCCACCATGTTTCTGTGATGGCAACTATGTCATAGTTTTCCTGCTGCACAATGGCTTCCAACTCCTCCTGTCGCCCCATGGACTGGTGTATGCTCAGGTTCCTCAGGTGGTCACAAACCTGATCTTCTCCCATGATGGGAGGGACTTCTTTCTCCCAGTCCCTACCTTGAATTTCAAGGTCTTGAAATATGTGGGAAGAGAGATTGTCGGTGTCAGGGCAGTCCCCTAGGAGGATCAGAGCCTGTGAGTGTGATGCTTCCTGTAGCTGAAGTAAGAATACTTCATCAACAGGCTCCCCTTGACTGGGCAGCCTGTAGCAAACACCAACCACAAGGTTTCCTTTGTTGGCTTTTCCCTTATTTTTACCCAAAAGGTCTCAACTCTTTCAGCACTTATTTTCAAAGACAGCTCTCTCCAGTCAATCCATTTTTTTACGTAGAGGGCAACCCCTCCACCCCTTCTTCCTTGCCTGTGCTTTCTGAACAGTTTATAGCCATTGATTGCAGCGTTTCAGTTGTGCGATTTGCCCCACTGTTTCAGTGATGGTATTAAATCATAGCTTTCCAGGTGCACAGAGGCTTCCATCTTCTCCTGTCTGTTATCCATCCTGCATGCATTGCTATAGAGGCACTTCAGTGGACCTATCAACCATGTCACCATTTTAGAGGAAT
>VWZV01010144.1:0-39633 GCA_013397155.1 Irena cyanogastra
AGTCTCGTTTAAACGCAGTTCGGAGAACCAGCAACAGTCGACGCAGAAACAGAACAGTAACGGAGTCGAGTTCAGAACACTTCTGGTTTGAATTCACAGTCAGAGGAGAGAGAGAGAGAGAAAGAAGAGAAAGAGAGAGAGACACCGAGGCATCAGGAAACGAGAGGGAGGAAAGCACAAGGCTGGGGTGAATTTACACTCGGGGAGGTGCGGAGTGGGGCGAGGGTGTCACGCAGGAGCTCCTGCAGAGGGGCCCGGCCCGGCGCCAGCGGAGCTCCCGTTATTGCTGGTGAGGTTGGACAGCAGCCTCGCCCAACCTGCCCTCCTCCCCACGGGGAGCTGGGCTTTGGGGGGACAGCTGTGGATCTGCTGGAGAGTGGGCAACTCAGCCACGTGCATCGGTTTGGGGCGAGCAAAACCCTCCCCAGCATGGTGCCCGGAGCGAGGCGAAGGCCAGCGCGGCTCCTCTGGGCTCACAGCGATTTCCAGGTCCCGGAGAGTGCAAACAAAGACACCTTGGAGGAGCCCTGGGCCAGGCTCTGCGGGGACACGGCTGTCTGGGAAGGGACTGCATAGACTCATCAGCCGGGTGTGCAGCATTGGGTGGTGCTGGGACGCTCCTGCGCCGGTGCTGGAGCTCTGCCCGCACGCGTTCTGCTCCTTTCAGTCACGGGAAAAGCATGGAGGGAGCCTTCTCCTCCGAGCCTGGCTCTCAGGAATGGCAGAGCCACAGTGTCTCCTGGTTGTCACCGAATGTGGCTCCGTGAGCTCAGACACACCAGTGGCTCCCACGTGGAGAAGACCTGCTGCAGGGACCCAGTGACAGCCATGGGATGGGCACCAGGAGGGGATGGGTCACATCTCCTGGGTGTCCAGGCTGGTGGCCTGCTGGATGTGGGAAGCTTTGGGCTCTCTGGATAAACGAGGCCACCAAGCTCAGACCGCGTGGTTAATTAAAGCCAGATCTTGCATCCTGTTCCAAAGGAGTTGAGGCCAGGGCTGGAGCTATGAAGGTACTCACAGGAATGTTGGCTTGCCTGCAGGTGTCAGAGTTGGGAAGAATCCCTTTTAAATGTCCCTGGAAAAACCTATTGCTTTGGGACAGAAAGCAGAGACTTCCTGCTGGAGAAAACAGATTTGTGAAAGAGCTGTGGAGACACAGCCTGGTCCCAGGCTCCAGACCTGACAGGATCCCCATCATTGGGAGACTCAAGGAGGAAGATTATCCTGAAAATACGGGAGCTTGGTGCTGATGGCAGCTGCTCTGCCAGCATCCTCTTGGGAACCAACATCTGCAAACAGCTAGATGTGATCCCAGCCCCTTGATACACTGCAGGCTCCTGTGTGCCCCTAAGGACCTCACAGACCCCTGAGACCCCTGTTTTTTCCAGAGGGTGGAAGGACCAGGGAGCTCCAGAGCTGGTGGTGGTAGTGTGAATCCCCGTGCAATGATCCCACAGGATTGCAGGCCATGGAAATGTCCTTCAGCAGGAAGCCAGATTGTCCTTGGAGGTAAAGCAGGGCTGATGGAGCTGCCATGGGGGTGTCAGAGAGGAGAGGATCCGTGTTCTTTAAAGCTCCTGAGAGCAGAGTTGGGATAACCCATTCTCACTGGGGGCTGTAGCTCCATCTTGCCCAGATGTACCTGGGAGAGCACTGGGAGAGGCACTGACTGCTCCAGTGGGATGGGGGTGATCTAAAAGAAGGCAGGAGAGCCTGGAGAGCTGGAGCAGAGGAGCAGCAGGGCACAGGCAACACATGAACAGATCTTTAGCAAGGTCTTGGTGAACAGTAAATATAAAGGGGTTTCAAGGCTTAAATTGAAGGTTTTGGGGTAAATTAACAGCGATGTTGGGCTCTCTCCCATCCCAGGGATGGAGTAGGGAAGGCTGAGAGTGGCTGGGGAGCAGAGGCACAGTTGAGAGGCATCTGCCCAAGGTCCATCTGAACACCCACCTGCAGGAGCACAGGTCTCCCACTGGCCTTCTGCCAGGTCCAGGAGCCTTCATGGACCAAAGGTGAGTGGAGATGCCTTCAGCTCCCCAAGCAGGAGAAGTGAAGAACACACTGCCTTCACCTTGGAATTTGGTTCCTTGGTAAGGAGGATGCTGAGGATGCCCTGGGGTGAGCTGTGGAGAGGACACCAAGGGTGGCAGCCAGCAGGACCACCAGCTCTCAGGAAGCTCATTTTCCAGTGGGACAATTCCCACTGAGTCAGAACAATTGACTGGACCCTGTAGGGGTGCCTGCTGCTAACCTAGAGGAGACCTATTGCTCTGAACACGAGAGGCATGAAGTCGCCTGGAGACAAGAGGGTGCATGGCTTGGCGTGCATCCTCTCTGCTCCTCAACAAAGAGAATGGCATCCATCCCAACTCCTAGGAACAGCCCTATATTCTCCACGGGAAATGTGTGGAGCTAATTGGTATGGCTGTGGAGGATGCTGGTGTCACCAGCTGGGGACAATCACCTCACCCTGGAACTCCTTTCTATCCTGTCTTATCTCACATAGGGAAGGCCCTTTTGGACCTGCAAACATTCCCAGGTGGGACACGGGGAAATCATGTCCCCTGCCAGCTCTCATTCCCCTTTTCCAGCCCACACCAGCCTCATGTGTCTGCAGGAAAGCCGGGACGCAGCTCCAAGCACACAGCCCAATGCTCTCCAGAGATGTTTGGTCATGTTGCTCGTGAGCTCACTGCCTTGAGCAAGCTGTAAAGTGCCACTGCAAGGGGCAGGACGAGAGCAGGATGGACACAGCTCAGGGGGACACTCTGGGAACCACTGTCTGCATGGAGTCTGGTGTGACACCAGACAGGTGGAGGGGCCTTCACCCTTAACCAGGGGGCCACTGCAAACCTGGCTTAGGGTGATGGCAAGCATCAGAGCAAGACAGAGTGACACCAGGCTGAGCTAATCCCAAGTGGATTACTTTCCTGGGAGGTGCTGAAGCCCAGATTCCCACTGCAGCCAGGCACAGGTCAGGGTGCTGAGCACTCTGAGTGCAGCACTCAGCGCTCGGCCCCGCTCACCAACAGAGAAGCCACAGAGCCTTTTTGTCTCCATTTAATCATCAACATACAGAGCTGGGCTCTTATTTACATCCAAATACACTTCTCTCTCTACAACAGCACAAGAGCAATAATTCCATTCCTCTCTGGAGCGTGGAAACCTGGAGGTGAGTGACCACCACCAGTGACAGCAGGATTGGGGCCACCAGCTGCCAGCAGACAGTGGCAGGAGCTAAGTGGGGCTGTGTGAGGCACAACAACGTGCCCTGGTTGCGGTGTTCATCCTGGGGGTGAGAGGGGTGTGCTGGAATCAGTCCAGCTGCTTTGCTGGGACAGTAGTAGCAGCCAGCCTTGGAATGGTGGTGGAGCAAAGTAGCCCCGCTCACAGCAGAGTAAGACCTTCCCTGGCACCAGGATAAGCCTGCTTAGCCCACATCCTCGTGGATGGAAACCACTGGAGCTGATCAGTGTCCTCTGTTTGCCGTGTGGATGTGCCTGGAGCATGACTGGGCTCTGTACATGGGGGTCCTGTGACACCAGAGCTGCTCCAGGACCACCATCACTGGCCTGGCTCTCCTAAAAATCTTGGATCATATTGTCCAGCTGCATGTGTTGGGTATCCCAGAGCATCTCTAATGCTTGTGAACCACATCTGTGGGGAACTGAACTAAGACCCTCACGGCCACAGCTTGTGGTGGTGGCCAGTGGCAAGTTAGAGAGGATTTTGGGGGCAGGACTTGGGAGTGACACGAGAGCCAGGACGTCACGCTGATTCCACTAGCTCCAAGGTGGAGGAGACAGCAGGGGGATGGTCAAGCCCAAACCGTGTGAAATTCCATGGGACAGAAACAATTCATCAGGCCTGCCTGAGCCTCCAAGAGCCATGCTGCCAGCCTCCTTGGCCATTCCCAGGATATGTCACCCAAACACCAGCCTGGCACCCCTTGGCTGTCCCAATCCAGGGCTAAGACCCCAGAGCCTCAGTGAAGCTTTTGATGAGTGATTTCATCAACTTGTCAAAGTGTAAAAGATCTGGAAGGAGCCAGGTGAGCTCCACCTGGGCACAAATGAGGAATCCAGGTGTCTCACCATCATTTTGCTCCATCTCTGCTGAGCAAAGGGCTGGCACAGGGGAGAGGACTTGATGGGGAGCAGCACATCCAGTTGTGGGGAGGAATCCTGAAGCACAGGAATCCTTCGTGGCAGTTTGGCTCCCAAAACAATCTGTATTTTCTGTCACCATAGCAGGGTGGGGTGGTTTCTGCAGGACAGCTGGATGCTTGGGAGATCTGGGAGAATCCCGAGAGTGGGAAAACCAGCAGCAGCTGAGCGTCTGCTGGTGTTTGCAAGGCTCTGTTATCCAGGGAATGTCCACAGTCGAGGTCTCTCATATCTGGATTGAAGCTCTGGGTCGATGTGATGCAGTGAAGAAGGTGGAGGGAGTCAGCTCTTCCTCCTCCAAGGTGAACAATCTTCACAAGAACAGGCACCAAACACCTGCTTCAGGAGGGAGGACAACGTGGGCCTGTCTGATGTGAAAAGCTGAGATGGTGCAAGACACCAGATCTCCAACCCTGACACTGTGGGATGTTTGACTCTGTCTGGAAGGCCTGGAATATGACATGGAGGAAGCTCTAGGATTTGCCTGGCCAGGTGCATGTGGATGTCTCCCTGGGCATGGCAAAGTCTGCAGCTGTGTGGCACTGGCAGGCAGCTGCACTCCTTCCTTGCTGGGGTGCACGGGCTGACATCCAAGAGTGCTGGAGCATCTTCAGGATTTGCAGTAGGACTCTTCCCCACACTCATCAGTAGTCAGACCTGACCTAATCCCCCTGACCTAATTTTTTGCCTGGTCCAGGGAAAGGGGCTTAGCCTGAGCTGCCCTGGTGTTTTCCATGAGTTGTCTTCCTCCAGCTCCAAAGACACGGGCAGAAGTGGTGGGAAAAGACAGGAACTGTCTACTGGGATCTTGAAATGCCCTGGTCTTGGCACTTTTCCATTTTCAGTGGCTGCAGGGATCTCTGGCAGCCAACACCAGCCCCTGGCCAGTAGCACTGTCCAATGACTTGAGCTGGTGGGGCTAACTGCAGTCTCCACTCTGCTCAGTCTGGAGCTCATCACAACAGTGTTTGTTCTCAAACTGAAGGTCACACCTGGTCGTGAACAGGAGAGCTTTGGAGAGACAGAACATGGAAAATGTGCAGCTTCAGGGCTCTTGTTTGGAAGGTCTTCAGCCCCTCAATGTCTCCAGGTTTTTCCTTGGTATGCACATGAAATATAATCTGGCCAAACTTGCCCTGGAGTCGCCTCACAGACATTTCAAGACATCCTAGTGCTAATTCTAACTTTTCTCTTCTAACTGCTCCCCAGGGCAAAGAGCCAAAATCCCCACTCCTACTGATCCTTTGGCCAGTGCAAACTCCACTTTGCAACATTTTTCTTCTCTTTATTGTGACTCATGGTAAAAAAATTGTCCATGACAGGAAGAACTGAGCTCACTTTGCCCATGTTTTCAAGCGGAGTGCCAGGTTTTGCTGCCTCGGTGACTGTGCACGTAGGATTTGGTTTATTATTCTGCCAGGGCATAAGCACTTGCGTGATCTTAAGCATTTTCCCCTCTTATGACTTCTTTCGTGCTCAGAGTTAGTAGCTGAGTATTTTCTTGAGCTAGGCCTGCAAGTTATTATCTCCATCCCTGGAGTGTGGGATGCCCCGTGGGATGGCTGCGGGCGCTGTTTGGAATGGCAGTACTGAAGGCTGACCATTGCAATCCAGCTGTGATGCTGCTGTGCTCCCTCTGCAACTCCTGAGTGAGGCTCGAGTGCTGTTTTTAAGCAGATCCTGGGCCAAGAGAGTGCACCAAGGTGTCACTCATTTGGGGACAGGGTGGCACAGTTGCCCACTTTTGGGGCAGATTGCTAAAGCTTCAGTTTGCATAAACATCCTATGGGTTTGGAGGCTTCCCCAAACCTCGATTCCATTGACTTTGGGAAGTAAGAGGGCTGTTGGGAAGGGAAACTAGCTCAGATTTCCAGGCTTTTTTCTTGCTGTAGCCAGCTTGGATATAGAGTAAGAGTAAGGGGACCAAGGCAGAGGTGGGAGGGTATTTCTGCTCCTGGGGTTGGTCACAACCTGGGAGAGGAGTGGAACTGCAGGAGGAAACCACAAGGAAGTGAAAACGCAGCATATGTTAAGCTCTGCTGAGCCTCCAGAGAGGCTCCTGCTGGGACATCATTCCTTGTTGGCTTCTGTTACCAGGATAGGCTCATCCTGCTCCTCAAGGATGTCCTAACCTCTTGCAACCAGGGCAAGAGGGAGTCGTCTGGTAGAGATATGTCTGGTTTCACTGAAATCAGTGGCCAAGCTCACACTGACTTCACTAAGACCACGGTCTAGACAGGATACTTGATGCAGAACACTTGAGTTTGCTCATGATCCCAAGAGCTTTGCTCCATTAGCCAATGTGGCTAAAAACATCCTGGAAAAAAAACCCCAAAAAACCAACAAACCTGCCACTTTGAACTGTTTTGCTGCACTTAAATGCTTGGAAAACCAAAGAAGCCGAATACAACCCTCCAAAACAACCAGCCAAAGAAGGGTGAATTGTAGGAGAGGGAGTAGCAGCTTCTAGTGAAGTAACAGTCAGGGCAGATTACAAAAGAGCCAATTGACCCTCACCAGCTGTACTAGGAAAAAACCCAGACAAGAGATGTCGCATTATTGATAGAAAACCAACGCACATCCACAGTTAGTTTACCTACAGAGCACAGAAGTGGAGAGTAAGGGTGACGGAGCCTGGTGGGAGCACACTCACACCGCTCCGACGGGAGCGCATTATTCTTCGGAAGATCACTGGCTTGAGTAGGTAGTACATGCACAGCAATAATGTACTCCGTTGTGTCGCCTCGGTCCCTCCTCAGATCTCAGTGGACTCTATCCGCTCGAGTCTGGAGGGAGTCCATGTCTTCTTCTCCTCGGTGTGCGGGGGGCTGGTGGCCTTTGTGTTCATCTCGTTGACCTTGTGCTCCAGGAGCTGGTTCTTCTGGTACATCTCCACATAGTTCAGCTGCAGCTGCTTCTGGTACTTGATGACTTTCTCCTTCTCCTCCTGCCACGTGCGCCGCTCCTCCTCGAAGTCCATCACCTGCTGCTCCCGCTGCTGCCGCTCCAGCTTCAGCTCCGTCTGGAGCCGCTCCACCTCCCTCCGCAGGGTGTTCACGCTGTCCTCGCTCTGCCGCTGCATCTTGGCCTCGTCGCTCTCGCAGGCCAGCGGGTCCCGCAGCTTCTCCCCGAGGTCCCCGCCAAAAGACCCCGCAGGTCCCATGCTGGCAAGTGTCCGCTTCAGGCTGGAGACCTCCAGCTCACAGTGGTTCAGTTTTTCCCTCAGCACCTGGACTTCGCTCATCTTCCTCTGCAGCTCACCCTCGCAGATCTCCAGGTTGACGCTCTTGGAGCTGTAGGAGTCCTTCAGGGTGAGGATCTGCTCCTCTTTCTCCCGTAGGAAGTTCTTGCCTTCCTTGAGCTGTGACCGCAGTCCCACGATCTCATTGAGCTTCTGGGAGACGTCGGCCTGGGAGTCCTTCAGCTGCTGCTTGAGCAGGGAGATCTCACCTGCCTTCTGGCACACCTGTGGGGAGAGCACCCGTGAGGCTGGCAGATGGCAGTGAGGAGCTGCTTGTCCCCTGCACTGCCCATTAGACGACCCTGCCCAAGGACCCAGCCTTCACCAGGACCCAGACCATGCCACAGACCTAGAGGCTGTCTCCGCCTCTGTTTTTTTTTCCTGGGTCTCAGGGACCTGATGCTGTTCCCAGCTGGAGTTGCCCAAACAGCCAAGCCCAGTTCTGCAGTCCCCACCAGCGATACTTCGCTCCTGCCTTCATCTTACTCTCCCACCCACAAACCTGCGGGGCTCAGTCCCAAACTTTCTGCTGAACATCTGCAAATGGCACATTTCAGAGCCTAATTAATCCCAGCTTCACTGACTTTCCATCAGAATTAGCGGAATAAGGGCGTCTTGATTCTAGAGCTATGTTTTGCCTCTGCACTCTTAATAAATTTAAAGTTTCTAGCCTGTGCATGGAAGGATTAAAATTCTTCACATGATCAAGCTGAAAAACGGTATGTTAGCACTGGCTATACAAACAGACCTTGATAAAATGTTCTAAAAATAGGAACAGTAGGAAAAAGTTATGTAGGACTCAACAGGAGAACTAGAAAGAGAAATTTTTCTTTCAGCCTTTTAAGAGAGATAAACTTATTAACAATGTAAAAAAGTGTGTTGCAACGGAAAACATGAGGTAAACATGGCTATCAATGTCATTCTTGGCTCAGTTGCTTTTTTATCTTCAATTAAAAAAAAAATCTGAAAACTGGTTTCAAGGTTTGCCCAAATGCAAATGGTAAAAGAATGTAATTAAAATAGACTTAAGCCCATTTTTGGCAGGCACAAGTACCTGTGTGGAAAGACCTGTATTCCGTGAAACTGGATTTGAATGTCACGACTTGGAGTGACCAGACAGTGAAGTCAAATTATTAACCAGCACAGGAGGGTGTGCACAAAAAGTTGTGCTTATTTTAGCTTAATTGAAATCAACAAGCCTGGGACTCAGACAAGTGAGGTGACAAGTGGCACCTGTTACCTGGAGGTCACCAACTCATGGCTGTTATCTGTGGGCTCCACTTAGGGCATGTAGGAGGTACTTTGGGTCACCAGATCCCACAGTGGAAACCTCATGCACAGCCTGGCCTGTTACAACAACGCTCTTACCTCCCACTTGGTCTCTTCAATCTTGGGGAGAAACTCAGCCTGCTCCTTCTTGAAAGCCACAAATTTCTTCTCCAGCTCCTCTCGTTGCTGGAGGAGTTGTCCCATGTCATCCTGGAGTTTTTTTTTCTCCTGCTGGAGCTTGAAGATTTGGAGCTGCAGAGCCTGCTGAGCCCGCTGCGCCTTTTTGGAGACCTGCTGCAACTTGTTGGCATAGTTCTGCCTCAGGTCCTCCATTTCCCTCTCCCAGATCTTCTGCTTCTCCTCAAACACCTGGAAGATGGCCGCCTCGCTCTTGTCCAAGTTCCTCCGCATCTGGAGCACCTCCTGCTCCTTCTCCCACAGCCGGTCCTCCAGGTCCTGGATGATGTCGTCGGTCGAGGGCGAGTGGAAAGGCATCGTTTCGTTGAGATGGTTCAGTCTGTTGAAGGACGAGGTGCTCTTGCTCGAGGACCGCCCGCTGTCTGAGGTAGATATCCCGTTGTATCCCACGATGTTCTTCTCCACGTAGGTGGTGCCGATGCGGTTGATGTGGCTCGTGGAGGCGCTCATGGGGCCCACGTGCTGGCTGTAGCCCGTCCCGTAGGTGGGCAGGCTCGTTAGCGAGTTGCGGCCCGAGTCCGAGAGCCCCCCGCCTTGGTTTGTAGTCCTGTTAAGGCTGCTCTTGTCGAGTCCACCCTTGGGTGCGGACGGGCTATTGCTGTTGGCATGGTTCAAGCTCTTTCTGTTCTCTGCCATCCCGTTGCTCTGCGGCGGGCAGAGGTTCTGCATGGAATGGAAGTTTTTAGGAACTACTGGTTTAAAGGCTGAGGGTCTAACTAAGGGCTCATTGCTCTGCAAAAAGGAAAAAGGACCAGGCATCAAACACAGCAGGAGGCTCGGTAACAACACACAAAAGAGACACATCAGCACAGGGTGGGGCTTATGCAGCTTGGGCTGGCTCTTTATCCCACTTTGTTACACATTCAGGGTTGCACATGAGGGACCTGTGGTCACTCGAAGGGCAACACTTTGCCTTCCCTTCCTCCAGCTGAAAAGAAACCATCTTGACTCACCCCAAACCTGCATGATTTTTCTCTAGAATGCTCCTTGAGTTCTCTTAGTGGTTGTCACAAGGAGGGCTGCCCCTTCTTACCAGACCTGACCAAAGTGACTCTAATTTTTGCTGATTATATTTCTAGCCTTGAGGTTGCATTGCCCTTTTGCTGAAAGCTGAATTGAACCCTTGGATTAGCAGCCCTTTGGCCTCGGGAGCATCACATCTCCCTCCTGCCAGCAGTGACCTGTGCCTGTGGGCACCTTGTGTCCTGCTTGTCCTCAGCCAGGAGCAGGTAGGAGCTGTGACAGCAGTGACACAGGCAAGGAACACGCTGGAGCTGCTCTTCATTTGGAATTTGTGTTTTCTGTGGCATAGGCAATTCTGGGGGACAATAGACCACAGCTGTAAGGGATTTAGAAAGGATTTTAAAGCCTTGCACATTCCTTACCCCATCAATGCATCATCAGAAACAAAATTTTCCTCAGAATAGGATTGAGTCTCCCCTACTGCAGATTGGATTTTAGGTGAAAATTAAACTGGAGGAAGCAAAGGTATTTTGAAAATACCTTGAAGGAGAAACAGAATAAGCCCCACTGAACAGGTTGGAGACCCAAGTGTGAGACTGAGATGGACTGCAGGGGCTGTTGGATTAACAACCCAGGAGAAAAGGCCACCAAATGCTGCAGAAATAATACTGGACACAAATTATGGCAGTCACTGGAGCAGAGCAGCAGGCTACATAAAACACTGCTGGCTCTGGGGCTCTGTTCCTCCCGGCCCGGGAGATTTTGCTCCCTGAAGCCAATATGAGCCATGAGGACTGGGCTGGGCTGGGAGATAACGTTTACAGGGGTAGTTCCCAAGCCTTTTCCCTCGCACGGGGCACTGGGATTGAGAACAGATGCTCGTGGCTGCTTTCAAACAACAGCTTTAGATGTCAGTGCGTGTTTGTAAACTGCCTATAAAAGGCACAAAACACACAAAACAAGAGTGGGACTCAGATGCTGGACCTACTGAAACAGGAACCAACTCCAGCTCCCTCCCCATCCTTCAGGGAGGTAGGCACAACATCTCAGGGAAGTTGGAATAGCCAGGGACTTAAATGAGCTGTATGTGGAAGACTTGTGGTCATGCTCTTGGGTTCCTCAAGAACTAACAATGTCCCTGAAAGTTGTAAGAATTATATCATTTCTACATAAAAATGTACAAAATAAAAATGAGGCCATCGAGATTGCACCGTTGCCCAAGGCCTCCTGGCCTGGGCTTCCAGAGAAGTGCCACGGCCACCCAGCTGCTCCAGGAGGTTCTCACCTGGTCTAGTTTGCCGGAGATTGGCAAAATCTTTGGTGGGTTACTGGGCTCTCGGTACTGGGGCGGCGGCGGCAGGTTCTTCTCGTTGTTGGTGGTCACGTTTCCGCAGATGTCCATCTTCACCTTCTCGCTCTTGCGCAGGTCGCCGTTGATGTAGAGGGAGTTGGAGACTTTCTCTGACTTGTAGGTCTTCTCCTCGCCGGAGTAGCGGTGGGAGATCTCCCGCGCGGAGTAGCCGTTGCGGGGCCCCTCCGTCTGCCGGCCGCTGCTCTGCGTCCGCGTGCCCACGCTCTTCATGGCGAACTCCTGGTCATTGGCCACTCCGCTGCCCACGCTCCCCATGGCGCTCTTGGGGATGGTCTGGGAATACCGGGGGGCGAAGCCGTGGAAGTTCTCCGGGCTGGGGTAGGCCGGGTCACTGAGGACGGGCAGCGTCTCTAGCGTGGCCATGGCAGCGTAGGGGTGAGGTGGAGGCGCAGCTCAGTGGCACTGGGACAAGGAGGGAAAAGGGTCGTTAAAGAGATGTCTGCCATGCCCTTTGCAGGTCAAAATCATGTCCCGGTGATGGGGTTCTCCTCTTCTGTGGGAGCACCAGATACCTTGGAGGAGCAGCATTCCCCAAATCCCACCCACTGTTATCGAAAAGAGCTCCTAATCTTCTCAATCCAAGGGTTGTGGTTTCCAGGGGAGCGAGTTGCATGGATTTTAGCAGGCACAGCTCTACGGCCTCGGTGAGACACAACCATTTGCTGTGCCCAGCATTGAATTATTTCTGTCACTTTCCCCAGGTTTGAACAAGCTTGTGTTCCCATGGGGATGGAAGGTTTCCATCCCTGGTCCTGGTTCATACAAGTGCTCCCTCCAGCACATCCCTTAGGGATGACACCACAGGGTTTAAGCAACACAATTTCCATCTCTTTTCTGGGATTGTTGCTCGCCTGAACTTGAGCTTTTAAAAATATGCTTTTGGGCAGGTGTCATCCTAAATTTTCTTTTAAATCTTTATTCCCCTTCTCCATTTGATTCTTACTTAGGCTGTGCCCTGGGTTGGCCAAAACTAGGCCATGGGACATGGATAACATGCAAATAATGGTTTCAAAAGTTGTCTTTCACTAGGGTTGTCCTGGGACCAATTATCCTTGGGACCAATTCTCACATGTCTAAATGCTCTTCATCAGCTTTTACACAAAGATGTAAAATCTTATTTAAGGAAATAAAAGACCCATAACAACCTTTTTTTTTTGTTGTCTCATTGGATAATGAAGAATTTGAACTTGTACCAGCCAAGGATCTCATTACCTGAAGGAAGGGAGAAGGTGCATTGCAAATTTTGGGTGATTGAACTAAACCTGGAGGAGCAAGGTCAGTGGCTTGTGGACAGCTGTGGCCACTCAGCTGAGCGTTGTCCACCCACCTTACTGAGTTCATTGACTCAGTCCCTATGGGACAGAATGGATGCTTTCCTTTTGTCTGGATGCTTTCCTTTTGTCTCAGGCACCCTCAGTTCCAGATTTTCTAGGATAAACCATCCTGACAACGAGGAGACTAAAGCAAGACTTAAGAGCAGCAGAAGGTGCAGGTTTCCCTGCAGATGGGATAAAAATAGTGATGCCCTTTGGAGAAAGGTTCAGGGATGGCAGAGGTCAGGCAAGACCAGCAGAAGGGGAGATGGAGAAAATCTCCATTTCAGTGGGGTTTTCCCTCTCCTTGGGGTAGGGATGTTCATTCAGCCATCCCTGAATAAAGCAGAACTGGGTTTATTTCCCTGGAGAGCAAGCTGAGGTCTGGAGCTCAGCTCCCACGTGGTGTCTCACAGGGCCTTGCTATTTGCACTAATAATGGAATGGAAAAAGAATTAAAAAGGTTAAAGCAGGGTCTGTGCTGCTCAACTTTGCTTTTATTAAAGTGTATTTCTGCAGGCTTCTCCTCCCCCTTTCCCAGCACCCTGCCCTGTCCGAAGTACAGCCTGAGTGGCAGATGTGGCAACTGCTGTGCCAGAGGGAGAGGACACAGAGCTGTTGAGATGGGATTTAAGGTCCCTTCCAACCCAACCCATTTGGGATTTTATGATCAGTGAGCATTAAGTCAGTACTTTGTGGTCCCTGCTGAGGACACCCTGCAGTTTGCACCTCTGTCCCCAGCAGATGATCTCATCTCATCTCATTCCCTGATGAAAGTCTAAAGAGCAGGCAGTAAAGGAGGATCACATGAGCACGTGTGGGGATCCACTAGAGCCAAAACAGGAGTGTTTATTGGTCATAAGTGACGAAACCTCTGCCAGCAGCAAGAAGCGGCAGAGTCTGGTCACGTATGCGGCACGTGACGTTTGACACGTGCTTCGAACAGCTCTCAAAGGCTCATGACCTCGTCTCACCCTAAAGGCACTCCTCAAAGAACATCACCAGACAGTTCATGAGTGCACAATGCCCAGGGGTTCATCCAGGTGCCTGCTGAGCACCTGGAGACTTGGCTGCGCTGTGGAGTGATGAGGAAGGATGGAGAACACTCACCCGAAGCCCCACTCAACCAATGGTGCCTTTGGATTTTATGAGTCAAGAGAAGACTTTTTGTCCTCCTAATTTAGGAATAACCTGCTTTTCAGTTACTTTGGGAATCTTTATAGGCTGTGACTTCTTTTTATGGGACACCAGGCACCATGGGAGAGATGTGCTGGATGGTCTCAGCTCCAGACAAGGAAGTGGCATTGTCTCCTTGCAGTGCTCGCCAGCCAGCAAGGGAGAAATCCAGGTTACTTTTCCCTCACTGGGTAAATTTCACGGTGACATTTGCACATTTACATTGACTCTCTGAGGGCAGGATGAGGTCACTGGAAAGTTTGATCCTTCCAAAAGGAAAAAAAAAAAAAGGCCAGCACAACAACAAGCGTTTTCTTTTAACTGGGAATCATCCAAGAAAATATTCTGAAAAAAACCCTTTGTCCTTAGCTTATGTTTACTGCAAACCCGGGATCTGATAAACAGAGCATACAGACGAGTGTTACAAATATGTTATTATGGAGATTCCAGAAGTGCCAACAGATCCCTGACAGTACAGCTTTGTTTGCCAAAAAGGGCTATTTTTTCCTGAGAACAACAACCCTTGGGTTTGAATCTTCTGGCCAGCTCCAGTTCCCAGTCAGGTTTTACATTGGTTGTTCCTCAGCTGAACTGTGAAATTGAATTTTGAGCACAGGAATAACGTTGCCACACTCCAGCACAGAGCAGGAGAGTCTTTTTTTCTCCTTCTAGGTTTGGGGGAATGTGTGACTAAAAACTTCCCCAGAACATTTCTTCTCCTTAAATCTCATCATCTCTGGGGCAAGAGGACAAGAGGGAATGGCTTCAGACTGACAGGGAAGGGTTAGATGGGATATTGGGAATTTGGGAATATTGGCCTTTCCTGCAGCAGCCTCACCTCAGAGGCAGCAATATTTTGATGCCTGGTGCAGAAAATCTGGGGTGAATTGTCCTTTTCCCCAGCTGTGCCAGGCAAACTCTGCATGTCCACCTCTTTACCAAGGTTTCCCACCATGCTTGAAGCTCCAGGACACTCCTAGATGTTATTGTAAATACAGTAATTTGTAAAATAACAACTGCATCTTCGCACTTGGCTCCACCCAAACCATTCAGCGAATGCCTTCCAGTTAGAAAGAAGAAAAATTGCTCTGAGATAAGCAGCTGAATGGTTTACTAAGACTAAATTATGGAGGCCTGGCTCTGTTTCTGCCTGAGGAGGTTAATTGTTAACACTCTCCTAACAAAGGCCTTGGGGACACAGACATACCTGGGCACCGTGCCACGGGAGAAGGGAATCAGTCATCGCTCCTGGGCTCCAGCAAAGAGCCCCAGAGCAAGGCAGGGCCTTGGCACACGAGCCATGCCAGGCATGTGGCGCTGGCAGCGCGGGCAACAAAGGCACCTGAAGGTCAAAAACTGCCCCCCTTGCCAACTGTGCTAACAGGTGTGCCCCTGACCTTCATCAGCCAGGTTTGTTTGCATGGGCTTTAACGAGTGAGCGATTAGTGACACCATAAACCCCTGCTCTGTTCTGTTGTTTGTGCAGGGGCAGGGCCTGCACCTGCCCTGTGTTTGTGGCTCGGGTTGGCTCTGCCAGTTTGTTGGCAGCGCTGCCAAAGGGTTGGTGTGGTTGGAGGAGAAAAAGTCAACATGTGCTGGGGTGGTGGAGCAGGTTAGAAATGGTGGAAAGGGTGGAAAAGGAATGGCTGTGGTAATTTTAGCTTCATCCAGGAAGATAGGTGGAGTGGGAAGGGAAGGACAGGACTGGGTTAGCAGTGAAGTCACAGACCCTGTAGGGAGCAAAGCCACCTGTGTCCAGTGAGGCATAACAAGCCCTGGGGAAAACCACCACTGAAACCCAAGACTTGCAATTGCATTGGCAGAATTATAGAAAATCATGGAATTATTCAGGTTAGAAAAACCTTCTAAGAGCATGGGGTCCACCTGTTCCCACAGCACTGCCAAGGCCACCACTGACCCATGTCCCCAGGTGCCACATCCACATGGCTTTTAACTCCCTCCAGGGATGGGACTGCCCTGGGCAGCTGTGCCAGGCCTGGACACCCTTTCCATGAAGAAATTTTCCATGAAGAAATTTTCCCTAATGTCCAGCCTAAACCTCTCCTGTTTAGAGGCTGTCCCCTCTGGCCCTCTTAGTTTCAGGTGCAGGTTTCAGTCACATCACTCTTCCTCTCCCTCACCTTTTCTTGTACATCACATCCTCCAAAAAGGCCACTCAGCTACTGCTCTGCCTCCTGTGTGTCACAGGCCATCACTTGCCACCTCCTTAGGGCCGAGCTGGTCCCAAACCTGGCTGAGAGCTCCTCCACTGGGGTTGAGTCAAGAGGCAGGGACACCACAGCTCCAGAGCCCCAGCACCTCCTGTTCTCCTACACCCTTCTCGAGTTGCTCAGTCTGAAGAGGGGAACAGAATGAGCTTTTCTTGTCTCTCACAGGCATTTTTTCCAGCCCTCAAGTAACTCTTGTGGCTCTTTTCCGTACCTCCTCCTGCTCCTTTCCCCCCATCCTGGCTTGGTGGCTGCCAGGTTTTCCTCCACCACTGGAATACAGCACAGACACACTTGAACCTGTCTGCAAAACCATGCAGATCTCAAGCTTTTCGACCACAGGCTTTTTCCACAGCCAAAAGCCAAATGAAGTCAGAAGAACAGCTCCTGCTCCTTCCCCAGGTCACAGGCCTCTCTTCTCCCATTTATCCCTCCACTGCAGATCTTTTTCTCCCCACTGAGAGCTAAAAAGCAAACTCAGGAAGGCACGTTGGAGGGTCAAGTAGTGGCAGATTCTTGCAGCCACCCTCAGACACCTCTTGGGCTGTGGGGCTGCTGTGTATCTGCACATTTTCCATCCTTCTGTGCAAAGGACTTATAATTGGATTTACTTTTGGACACAATCCTGAGTAACGTGCCCCAGGGCACGTTGTGGAGCAGAGAGGTTGGACTTGGACTGCCCAGCATGGTAGTCCTGCCTAGGAACCTCCAATCTGGGAATGTGGGGACCACCCTGTCCCTCTGTGACCCCCCCACTTTCCAGCTATACCTGTCCCAGCAGCTGAGAGCACTGAGGGGTCTGCACAGGGACCTGCAGCATCCTCGGAATAACTGGGCCCAGTTCAAAGCCCTCAGCCCTCCCAGTCCAAACCCATTTCTGAGACAGGAGGGTCACACTTTGCTTTTCTCTCCTGAAAACGTGGCAGCATCAGGAGGGGTGGCAGGATTAGGGGCAGGCAGGTCCCGGTTTTGGGGGCTGCGCTTCCTGGGGCTGCTGTGGGAAATAAAAGTGAGCCAGCTTAGAAACATTTCCTTTTCCTTTCCGCCTGCTAATGAGGTAATTACAGCCTTTTGTATTCTGGGAAACTACTTTCTCATTATGGGGGCCGCATCAGCTATTTACATAATAAGCCTGAAACAAAAGAGATGAGATGAAAAGACCCAGGGGCTCTTCGGGGGAGCTCTTGTTGAGCTGCCAAGGGACAGCCCCGGCAGGATGACAGATTCCTGCATCCCCAAAGCTCCTCTGGTCTCGAGTGGGTGGCAGCACTTGATTCAGGATGTCCCCAGCATGGGATGCTCCTCACTCTCAGCTATGAGGGTCCCCAGGGTCCTCAGGACCAGCTCTTTGTTCAACCACCCACTGCAATTCCTGATGCCAGAGGATTTGGGAGGGTGGCCACCAATCCAGACCCGCATCATGGAGAGTCACATCAGCATCTGTGGGGCTCACAGTGGCACCTGGGGACAAGTCCCACCACCAGAGGATGTCTGGTACCAAACTGGCCTGTCCCTTGCCCATCTGCCCTGTCCCAGTTTCCTCTAGCTGTGGTCAAGGGACATTCTGGGTACCAACCTGTCCCATATCCCATATCCCTGTTCCTTGTTTCACTTTATGACCAAAGGACATGATGGCATTTCCCTGTCCCCTCAGCTGGCCAAGGGATGCATTGGTTGCAAACCTGTCCCTTCCCATTTCCATTTCCCATTTCCATTTCCCATTTTCCATTTTCCATTTCCCATTTCCATTTCCCATTTCCCATTTCCCATTTCCATTTCCCATTTCCATTTCCCATTTCCCATTTCCCATTTCCATTTCCCATTTCCCCATCCCCCCAGCTGCCCAGTGTGTACCAACCTGTCCCACCCCATGTCCCAGTTCCCTGGTCCCACAGCTGGCTAGGGGGACACTGGCTACCAAACTGTCCCATCCCACATGCCAGTGCCCTGTCCCCCAGCTGGCCAAGGAACTCTCTGTGTACCAAACTGTCCCTGCCAGCCTCTCTTCCCCAATAAAGGCCTCATTGTTCCCCGACAAAGCCTGAACAGTGCAGCCTGCTCCACCTTCCCTGGCCAGTCCTCCCACTCTGCTATCAGTTTTCCTCCCTCAGTTGGTCGCTGTGTTTGAGGGACACAGTCCACTGCCACCCTGTCCCCATCCCCCAGGACGCGGCAGGAGGGGGAATCGTGGCAAAGCACAGCCACAACCTGCACTGTGGAGCACCTGGCCTTGGCTCTGTGCCCTCCTGCTTGTCCCTCCTTCCCTCTCAGCTCCCCGAGGGTGTTCCTGGAATGGACACTCTGCCACAGCTTCCTGGAAACCCCTTCCTGACAGTAAAACAATCAGTGAATCAGTCTGGGCATGGCTATTGCTCATCCTGAACAAGCTGCTCCGCCTGTCCCAAGCCCACCTCCTCCATCCCAGCTCCTCGTCTCTGGGTGTTCCCAGTGTTAATCCATAGGGTTTTCTGGATCTGAAAAAGCAGGCAGAGTGGAATCAAAAGCCAAGCTCAAGGCAGGCCACGCCAGTGTCGAGCTGTTCCAGTGAGGGAAGAAATCAAAATTAATCTGGAGGCTGTGGTGAGGTGGGCAAAGCCCCAGAGAAACCTCGGCAGGTGACATGGAGGTGTGACAAGGTACATTTGTACAGTCCCAGGGAGGCTTTTTTGTCATCTTTGGAGGTTTTCAAGCCCTGAATAGAACAGGCAGGATCCACCAGCAGCAGGATGGCCTAGAGAGCTCCCGGGGTCCTTTCCACCAGGAATTATCCTGCCATGGAGGTTTTTGTAAGCCACACTGAATAGCCACCAGCATTCCCAAAGTCCTCATCCTCAGGGGGATTTTTCCCCCTTTTCCTCGTCTGCTCTCAGAGCCCTGGGTTTGGATCTGGGCTGGCATCCTCCAGGATGCACCTGAGAGCAGACAGGAAGGATTTTCCATCACCTGCCTTATCTGTCCCCATCATCCCAAGGGGCAGCAGAACAGGATGGTTTCAAGCTCAGCCCAAACTGCCATCCCAAATCTCGTGTGTCCATCAGGAAGGGTTCATCCATGGTCTCATCTGTGACCCTTGTGACTGCTCCCAGAAGAGTCAGAGCCAGCTGTGTCATCATCCCCAGTGCGGTCCTGATGGCAACCTCTGCCCAGAACATCACCAGCTCTGGTGGCACAGGGAAAACTCCCTGGATTTCTGCAGTTTGATGGAGCAGCCTCAATGCTGGCTGTGGCCCTGAGGGCCTGGGATGTCCCATGCCATGTGCTGACTGCTTGGGGTCATCCCAGCCCTGCGTGCCTCAGTTTCCCCTTGTTAAGGGGCTGCCAGTGGGATCAGGGTGAGATTTCCCCACCCTGAACAATCCATCTCTGTGCACCCCATCTCTGCTCTGACCCCCTGGTGCAAACACAGCCCAGCAGGTACATCCCATCCCCAAAAAACAACTGGAAAGGGTCCCACCAGCTCAGCCCTGCACTAATCCATCCTTTGGGGAAGGAGGCTGGAGATGAGGTGATGCCAGCTGAGCCCGTGGTGTCTCCAGTACAGGGATTATGGGGAAGCTCCAGGTCACCCCTCAAGTGTCCCAGCACCGAGTAACATCCCTTGCCTGGCTCCCCAGCGTCTGCCTGAGCATGCTCTCACATCCCCACATCCCAAATCTCGGGGATCCCAGTGTGATCCCCTGCTCCAGCCCAGCTCCATGGCCCCAAATGCCAGGAGGCCCCCCCGCCCCATTGTCACCAGACACCCCTGCACGCTGGATGTTTTGGGGGGAGGCTGATCCTGCCCTTTGGGATGAGCCATCACCCCCAGAGCGATTCCAAGGAGCCATCCACACGAGCCCTGCCTGGCTCTGCCATCCCCAAACTTTGCCCAAACCTCTGTCCCCGCAGGAAGGACAACGAGGGGACCCGCCAGCGCCTGCCACCCGCCGCCCACGCCACCAGCCCGGCCGTGATTTATCATTAACTCGCCCCGAGGAATTTCTTGGGCGCGGAGCCAGCCCGGGAAGTGCTCGCTCCTCCCCGGACACCACGCTCGGAGCGAGCCCCCATGGTGGCTCGTCCCGGCCGTGCCTTGTCCCCACCGCCGGGATCAGCGCTGCCAAACCGGAGCGATGCCCTAAAACCCGCTGGGCCGCAAGGTCTCGGTGCTGGGAGGGTTCCAGCTGCATCCTGGGGGGGTTTGTAGAGGGGGAAATCGCAGCTTTCCCCACCTTGAGCCACCCAGCTCCGCGCACCCCACCTCTGCTCCCACCCCCGCGGCGAGCGCAGCCCGCTGTGCCCCCCAAAAAATCACCCGCGAAGGGTCCCACCAGCTCAGCCCTGCGCTGATCCACCGAAAACCCTTCTCTCCCCTGCCCGGCCCCAAACAAAGACACCCAGCGAGAGGAGGAAGCGGAGGAAAGGAAAGATCCCACAAAACCCGCACCCACCGGGATTTACCTGGGCAGCCCGGGGGTGCATCCTGCAGCTCCCCATCCTCCGCCGACCGCGAAATTCATCGTTTCCCTGCGTGGTATCCCGGGAAAAAGTCCAAAAAAATACCTGGGGAGAGCAACCTGCTGCTGGGCTGGGGCCAAGGGCTGCCCTTCGCTCGGTGGGATTGGCCACGGCGCCCGCAGGAGCTTAACTCTTTGTGCCCGGTCCGGCAGGGATTTTGGGAAGGGATGGCTCCATCTTCCTCAGAGGGGAATTTGGGGCTGACGGTTTGTTTTAGCATAAATGGGAACTTTGCAGTCAGACGCTGGGTTTTCCCGAAATCAGGGTTTGGAGTTTGACTTTTTCTATTTTCAGATGGGGAATTCTGTTTTTCGGATGGGGTCTGATGGCTTCTTTCTGCACAAACAGGGGTTTGTGGACTTGGAAAGTTTTGGGGTTTGCTCAAATAGGGATTTGCGGATTTGGAAAGTTTTGGGATTTGCTCAAATAGGGATTTGTGAATTTGGAAGGTTTAGGGGTTTGCTTAAATAGGAATTTGCAGATTTGGAAAGTTTTGGGGTTTGCTCAAATAGGGATTTGTGGATTTGGAAGGTTTTGGGGTTTGCTCAAATAGAGATTTGTGAATTTGGAAGGTTTAGGGGTTTGCTTAAATAGGAATTTGCAGATTTGGAAAGTTTTGGGGTTTGCTCAAATAGGGATTTGTGAATTTGGAAGGTTTGGGGGTTTGCTCAAATAGGGATTTGTGGATTTGGAAGGTTTTGGGGTTTGCTCAAATAGAGATTTGTGAATTTGGAAGGTTTGGGGGTTTGCTCAAATAGCGATTTCAGGTTCAGAGGCTTGTTTTATCTCAAACAGGGTATTTGGGGTCAGACCGTGTGTTTTTCTTCAAATGAGAATTTTGGGGTCTGACAGCTTTGGTTTTGCACAGAGAAAGTTTTGAGGGTCTGACAGCTTGTTTTGCTTAACTGGAATTTTGGGATCTGACTGCTGGGTTCTTTGGTTTTAATAGTTTTCTTCTCAAATAGGGAATTTCAGACTCTCAGAACTTGTTTTTTCTCAAATGAGGAATTTGAGATTCAGTTTGCTCAAACAGGGATTTTAGGATCAGACAGCTGGGGTTTGGGTTATTTTTCAAATAGGGAATTTTGGGGTCTGATGGCTTGGCTCAAATTGAGATTTTGGGATCAGGTAACTTATTTTGGTTAAAGGGGGATTTTGGGGTCTGGCAGCTGGGTTTTCCTCAAATAGGGATTTGGGATCTGACTGCTTTGTTTTTTGTTTGTTTTTCAAAAGGGGATTTTAGGGTTTGGGGGGCTTGTTTTGGTGCAGACAGAGATTTGGGGCTCTAACAGCTGGGCTTTTCTCAAATGGAATTTTGGGGTCTAACAAATTGGGCTTTTTTTTCAAGTGGGGATTGCTCAAAACATCTCATTTTAAATCAAATAGTTACTTTGGGATTTTTTATCAGGGGACCCTTCTCAACTTTCCCATCCTTCTGGGGATGCTTCCCAGCTGTGTGGCTGAAATGAAAGGCTGTGAAGAGCTCTGAAAGAAGGGCAGAGAGTCGGACAGATGGGATGAGTGGGACGATGCATCCATGGAATGGATCGGTTTGGAAGGGACCTTAAACCTCACCTCATTCCAACAGGGACACCTTCCACTATCCCAGGCTGCTCCAAGCTCCATAAAGCCGGACGTGGATGCTGCCCTGTTTCCTTCCCACCATCCAGAGCAGAGCCCTGGTGGCACAGGATGGCCCAGAGCTCATTTCCCCACTTTCCCAGCTGCCAGCGCTGCGGCAGGAGAGCAATCAGCCTTCCCGTCGGGGGCCGTCCAGCCTCAGCACTTACTCTGCATTATTTGCAGTCGTGGAGGGAGGGAAAGAAAGCCACACAAAGCTGCCACTTATTTAAACACATTTGCTCAAGTGAATTTTCTGTTGGCAGGATGTCTGGGGATCAAAGGAGTCGCCGGTCGGGGCCTCACAAACGGTGCCGGTGTTGGTGGGCAAATAACAGCGAGAGCAGCAAAACAGCAATAATGCCAAAATAATCAAATTTGGCTTAATGCGCGCTTAAACCAGGGCAGAACGCACTGCTGGGGTGCAGGGGAAGGTGTAAATTATACCAAAATGCATTCCTGTGGAGATTCAAGCTCTCAATTTTGCCCTTAAGCTCCAGAAGCAGAGTTCTGACAAACAGGCTGGTTTTGGGATGTGTGTGTGCCACGCAGACAGACAGAGCCCTCTCCACGCCTGGCACTGCTCTGGCAATGACCAGAGCTGGCTCAGGAGCTCGGCTGGGATGTGGACCCTTCCCAGCAGTGGGATTTGGGGAAGCTGCCCGAGCACAGGAGCCTGTGGCTGCCCAGCAGGGAGCTGCAGCAGTTCCAGATCTCACAGCAGGCAGGCAGTTCCCTGACACTGCAGCTGCAGGAGCCTGTGCTCGTGCTCCCTTTGGGAGCTGAGTTATGTCTTAGCACTTCCCACAGATGAATAAATCATGATAGGAGAGACTTTGGAGAAGGCTGGAAAATCCAGGATAACCCATGCTCCTGGCGCTCTCAGGTGGGGCGTAAACTTTTGAACTCCCAGCTCCTGTTTCTAACCCAGGGCTGGGGTGGCTGAGCCAGGAACCTCTCTGCCCACCTCCAGCAGAGCCCCTCCATCACCCCTGAGAGCCAGCAGAGACCCCCAGTTCTCACCCAGCACCCCTTCGTGCCAGGGCTCCTGCACAGCCAGCTGCACCCAGGCCACCGTGTTTCCTTGTCCCCGTGGGACACAACCACCAGGACTTGGTCCCAGCCCTTTGTGGGGTTTATCCTTCTCTGCTCTGCCCTTTTTGGGTGGCCACGGTCAAACTGTGTCACCCAGACCCAAGCACCTGAGGTGACCTCCAGCCTGGGACCACAGGGCTGTGTTTACCCACCTAACAAACCTTCCCTACCCAGCCACCATGGCCTTGCTCTGTCTTGGGGCTGAGGCTTTGAACATCCACCCAAAGCTTCTTCCTCTGGAAGAAAGGAAAAATTGACTCTTCCAAAACCAAACTCTTTGGGACTTTCTCTCTCTTTGAGTCCAAACTCATGGGACATGATTCCCATGTCCTTCTGTTTCCTTTGCCCTTTTCCTTGCAGGAGTGGCAGGGTCGTTTCCATTCTCTTGGAGCTGTTCCATTTCAAGATCCCCAAGCTCTCTGAGGTCCCTGGACAGCACCTGCAGGATTGGTGCAGTGTTCTTTGCACTGATCAGAGAAGGAGGAAAACATCAGCTGCAGTGAGGTCTGAAGGAGCACCACGGGCTGGGGCATTCCCCAGGGAGCAGGGGTGGAAGGCATTGATGTGCTCAGGCATGCAGCAAGGCGGAGGTGGAGCTGGGAATGGGAGCAGAGGCAGCAGCTCCCTGCACTGGGATTTCTTCCTTGAAAGCTCTGGGGAGCTGCTTTTGGTACAAGACATGCCAATGTGAGCAAGAGCCTCCCTGCTCTCTTCGCCCAGCCTCCTTTATGTAGAGGGAAGATCATTTTCAAAGCCTTGAGGAGCAGAAAAAAACCCCTAAAATAAGGATACCCTGGCTGTTGGACACACTTTGAGGGCATGAATGAAGTGGCATTTCCATCCCAGGGTGTCTGAGTGCCTCGGCTGGGCAATGCCAAGGCCAGCCTGGTCTGGTGATGAAGACGCTTCTGAATTCGTGCTGGGGGCCTCCAGAGCTTCCCAACCAGCACCACAACGACTTAAACCCAGCTCAGACCTCAGCTGTGAACTGACTGTGCCTGTGACACCCATCAGGCTGGACACTGAAACCAGAATTCCTGCAGGACCTCCTTGCCAGGCTCTGCCTGAAGCTCTTCCCCACTCTCTGTTGTTGGAGCAGATATTCCCATCCCGGATTTCAGAGGAAAGACCCTGTTCTCTGTGACACTCAGCAGGTGTGGAACATCCCAGGCTTTCCCTGGGCTTGTGGAGAGATTCTGCCTTGCCTGATTTGTTGTGAGTGCCCTGCAGGGATCACGGGCACCAAACGTGCAGGATGGGGCTGGTGGGGGAGCACGACTGTGCCACGCCAGGAGCTCCAGCCTTTCTGCTGAAAGCTGATGAAATCCCCAGCAGCCTGCACAGCCTCAGCATGCCCTGTGGCTGAGCTCCCAGAAGGAATGGCAGGATGGCCCCCAGAGTTTGTTTGTGCAAGAAGCAGCTGGTTATGTGATAAGACAAACCTCTGCACCCAGGGGTTCACCAGCACAGGGACATCCCACTGCTCTGGAAGGTAAAATGCTGGGAGAGGCTTTTCCTGCTCGTTAAGTGGAATAATTTGAGCCTGTGTGAGACCTCTTCATACCCACGCAGAGCTGGGGGTGGGAGAGGGCCTTCTCCAAGCTGCCACAGGGGGTCCTGGGGCTGGGCTGGCCCCAGGGGCTGGGCTGACGCCAGCTGCTGCAACGGGGGACACTTTCCATCTGCAGTCCATGACATCTGCCTGCTCAGCTTGAGCCAGCACCAACAAGCCAAAAGACTCTGCTTTGTGTCATCCAGAGGGATGGTTTCCTATTCTGGAAAACTCATCCCTGCTGGTATAAGCTGTCTCCTCCTGTACCAGCACAGAGCAGACAAAGCCTCGCCGTGCTGGCGAGCCACAGCTCGTGCATGGGCCAGCTCTTCCCATAAATCAGGAGAGGCTCCTGCATCTCCACCTGTGGCTGCTGAAAGCCCAGAGATTGCTGGGTGTCCTGGCCGTGGGGTTTGGGTCAGCCCTGAGCTGCCTGGGGGGAGGATGTGAGTCCTCAGGTTCCACAGATAATGTCTAGACCAGAGAATTGTGGAATCATGGAGTCAGGGGATGGTTTGGATTGAAAGAGACCTTAAAGATCATCCAGTTCCAACCCTCTGCCGTGGGCAGGGACATCTTCCTCTATCCTAGGGTGCTCCAAGCCCATCCAGCCTGGCCTTGGGCACTGCCAGGGATGCAGGGGCAGCCACAGCTTCTCTGGGCACCCTGTGCCAGGGCCTCCCCACCCTCACAGGGAACAATTCCTTCCTAATATTTAGTCTAAATCTCTCATCTTTTAGTTTAAAACCATTCCCTAAGCATCCTTGGGTGATTATCCAGAATGAAGGAAACAAATCTCCCATTCCCAATCCCAAAGCATTAGGCCAGGCCTAGTAAAAATAAATTTTGGTTTGGAGCAAACCAGCTCGCAGCCGGGGGGGGCAGATTTCCACTGAAATCACCAGGTGTTCAAGGATCCTGTTTGGAAGTGCCCTTTCTGTCCACATCAGGAATTAGGGATTTGTCACATCCCCCTTGGCTCAGGATGGGAGGTTTTTTTCGGGGAGGAACATCAGGACTGAGCTGTGTGTGCTCATGTTGTCCCATCCATCTCCATCTCATCTCCATCGTGGCCAGCTCTGCTCTGGGGAGGAACTGAGGCTGAGTGGCTTCAGCAGCAGCACAGGCATGAGAATCCTCAGGTCTTGGGGGAGATCTTCTGGAGGGGCAGTGGAACTCGGAGCAGGAAGCCTGGAGCACCCCTGTGGTGGCTCCCAGACCTCTCTGGGTAGGACACAAGGTTGACAATCCCTTTCCGGGCCACAAGGACCCAGCTGACACGGTCCAGGGGCCACAGGGAGGGATTTGGCTGACTGGAAATGGGCATGGGCTGAACTGCCACATGAATCCAGGATCACCTGATGGCCCTGGGCTCCTGGGAGTTTGGAATTTGCAGTTAATTAATGACCTGAGGGTTACAAACACACCCCCCAGGGACTGCCTTCCCCTTTGTCCTGGAGGAATGTGGGTATTCTCTGCCCTGAGGACACATTCCTGTGCAGGCACTGACCCAGGACTGCAAACCAGTTTCCCCAGCGGGTGACCCGATGGTTTTGCCTCCAGTTCTGCTCCAGCCACCATCTCCCTGGCTTCCTTTCCTCTGGGCTGTGTGGCCAGTTCCCCCATGTCCCAGCTCTCTGAGCTCTGCTTCCCAGCCACGGAGGGGCTCAGCCTTGCTCATCTCCAGGGTCATCCTCCTCAATCCATGCCCTGGCTCGGATGCCATGCAGAGAAGAAAAAAGAAGGAAAAGTCTTCACAACCCAGATTTGCAACTTTGGTGGCATCAGCATGGCCCAGAACTCGGAATCACCCCTCTGCATCACGTATTCATCCTTAAAACCAGCGAGGGAGGATCCAGGTTTGGCCAGGAAGGGGGTGTGAGCACAGAGCTGCACAGTATGTGCTGCCTGCACAGGGTGGTGCCTGCAGGCTGCTTACCAGCCCTTTTACTGAATATTTGTGGCCAAGGCAGGGTTTCACTGGTCATGCCAGGGGATTGTGTCCCCCCCGAGCAGCACTGGTGGTGGGGGACATCTCTGTCCTGGAGGTACCCATGGCTTGGACCTCAGTGGCCTGTGAGCAGTGGGACAGAGGGACTCTGAAGTGACAAAATGGAAAAGCTCAGAAAGGATCCACAGGCAAAATGGAAAACCACAGAGAGGATCCACAGGCAAAAAATGGAAAACCACAGAAATGATCCACAGGCAAAATGGAAAAGCTCAGAAAGGATCCACAGGCAAAAAATGGAAAACCACAGAAATGATCCACAGGCAAAATGGAAAACCACAGAAAGGATCCACAGGCAAAATAGAAAACCTCAAAAAGGATCCACAGGCAAAAAGGAAAAGCTCAGAAAGGATCCACAGGCAAAAAGGAAAAGCTCAGAAAGGATCCACAGGCAGAAATCCCTCTTGTATTGGAAGCATTTTTGGCTGTGATTTTGCCCTGTCAGCAATGACTTTGTGGATCACCTGGGAGATCCTCCTGCATTCTGGAGCACCCTTTGGAGCAACTCAGGTGTTTGTGACCCTCCAAGCCTTCACCCTGCAGGGACAAACCAGCTTTCCTCTGCAGTTTTCTTGCATCCCCAGCATCCCCAGCCCGTTTTGGGGAGGGGGCTCCATGCAGGTGCTCCTCCACAGCAGGAGAATGGAGCAGCTGGGAGCAGTCCAAGCCACAGGAGATGCCAGGGCTGGGGGGAACCTCCATCCCTGGAAGGTGGCTCCAGCTTCCAGGAAGAGGGGCCTTTTCCCAGCCCTGCCAATGCACAGCCATCACCTCCTTCTGCTCCTTCTCTGGATGGGGAAAGCCAGGAATGGCATTTCTGGAGCTCCCAGCTGGCCTGTGGCCCTCACCCCATCCCCTTCTGGATGAGCCTCGCAGAGTTTAGGGCGAGGAAGGAGAAGAAGGAGCTGAGGGGACGGGCCAGGGAGGGAAAACTTCCATAGCTGCATAATAAAGGTGATTACATAAGGGCATCCTGCGTCATCTGCGGCTGGCATCTCCGGAGAAGTAATTACATCTGCACCACACATCTAAAGAAAATATTATCACGTTGGCTTCCAAATTCTAAAATTAGCTCCTGCGAGATGCGTGCCAGGGGCTTTATCACTCCGTGTACGTTGGCTTTAGAGCCAGGCACAGACACACTGGAGTTTTTTTTCACTTGCCAGCTAGGAAAATATTTGGAGTTTAGTGTGGCAGCTGACCCGAGTCCCCCTGGAAAGGGCAGCTCTGAGGGTTTGAAGTGGTGTGTGAAGAGTGGAATATTTTCCCGGTCTCCCTCGGTGCCTGCAGGGCCGTGGGGATCCAGCAGGAGGGCAGGGATGGCAGAGCCAGAGCTCGGCTTTCCCTCCTCCTTCAAACACTCTTTGATTTCTGCCCTGATGCTCTGAGCCTCGGGAAGGCTTTTTTTCCCTCGCTAAATCAACGACCTGATTTGCAGGGAGGTGCTGCCCTCGCAGGCTCCCGGGCTCTCTGCTCTGCCATATAAAACAAACCCCTGTTGCTGGCCCAGCTTTGGACTTCAGAACCAACTCTGGGCTTTGAACACTTCTCCCACCCCTCCAGATCCTCGGCAAAAGGGAAAAGAGGCTTTGAAATGGAAGCAGAGGCTGCAAAGCTCTTGGTTTGAGGGAGGGCTTTTCATGTGGAGCTGGAGGTGGCCACGGGACGAGCTGGCAGCACGGGGGACACGGCAAGGGCAGGGATGGATGGGAGGATGGATTTGGTTCCCTTCTCTTTCCCATTTGCTCATAACCAGCCTGGGAGCCCTGGAAAGCGCCAGCAGCTCTGCTGCAAACAAAGCAGTGAGGAGATTTAGCCACATCTCCTCCAAAGAAGCTCCTCCAGCAACGACTCCAGCTGGGAAGTGGGACCAGGAGAGTGGGAGGGAGTGCCAAAATCCCAAGGGCTTGGTGAGGAAACGGTTGTGCTGTGTGTGTGAGTGTGAGAGCGTGTGTGTGCAGCTTGGATAAACCATCCCCAAGTGGAAAAACATCCTCGTGGAGTGGGGTGGTGACAACTCCTCCCTGTTTCTCAGTTTTGTGTTATTTCCACTCAGAAGATGCAGAGGACTGGAGGATGGGGAGAGAGGAGGACTCCAAAGCTCAGCAGAGCCCTCATTAGGGCCAGACTAATGAGACCTGTGAGCTGCCCTGTGAGGAGTGAGTGACCAAGCCAGGGGACACGAGGTGACACCTGCCCTAAAGGACCGTGTTGCTGCTGCTCACCACCAATGTCAGGAGCTGCTGGATGTGTCAGTGATCAGAAATGGCCTTGCCAGGGGAGGCAAACCCAGAGTCAGAGAGCAATCATGAAAAACCAATCCCTGATGTCTCTACCGAGCTATCTCCAGCCCTGCTGTCCCCTTGTGCTTTTCTGTGACTGATCTGAAACCTCTCTCCATTGCCCCAGTCAGCCTGGGGATCATCACAACTGAGTCACAGAATGGCTTGGCTTGGGAGGGACCTTAAAACTCATCCAGTGCCACCCCTGCCATGAGCAGGGACACCTTCCACTGTCCCAGGTTGCTCCAAGCCCTGTCCAGCCTGGCCTTGGACACTTCAGAGCTGTGACAGCCACAGCTTCTCTGGGCACCTGTGCCAGGGCCTCCCCAGCCTCACAGGGAAGAATTTATTCCCAATATCCCATTTAACCCTGTCCTCTGGCAGTTTGAAGCCATTCCCCCACACCCAAGGTCCCTCTGCAGCTCTCTTTGAGCCCCTTTAGGCACAGATTTTGTGACTTTCACTGCTCACCTGAGCTTTGCAGAGCCTCTCATGCCCTGATGGGGCTCCCCAGAATGTGGGGTCGTGCTGTGTGGCTGCACCTTTGGGGACAAAAAGCTGCTGGCCTTGCCCTTCTGCCTAACCCTGCTCATGCCTGGTTTTCACTGCTTCCCTCCCAGTGCTCCTGGGGAACCCTTAAAAAAAAAACAAACCCCAAACCCTCTTCTTTGGGAATTTTGCCTCTTCAGCACCAGAGTGCCAGGGAGAAGGTGAGGAATGATCCCCCAGTGACACAGCCCCGGGCACGTGGCTCTGTGTGGGGAGGAGAGGGGTGGGGAAGGGTGGTGTGGGAGCAGGGAGAAAGGGAGAGCAGCTTTGTCAATGATTTGCAGGAGAGAAAACAAACTCCTGCGTGGTTTGGGTGGTTTCATGGTGAGCATGGGGGTGCTGGTGAGGGGCTGGGAACCCAAACCCTGTGAGGAACGACTGAGGGAGCTAGGGGTGCTCAGCCTGGAGAAAAAGAGACTCAGAGGTGACCTTATCACTCTCCACAGCTTCCTAAAAGGTGCCTGTGCTCAGGTGGGGTTGGTCTCCTTCTGCAGGCAGCACTGACAGAATGAGAGGTCACAGCCTCAAGCTGAGCCAAGGGAAATTCAGGTTGGATATTAGGAAAAAGCTTTTTACAGAAAGGGTGATAAAAAGTTCTGGAATGGCTGCCTGGGGAGGTGGTGGAGTCACCATCCCTGGATGTGTTTAAAAACAGCCTGGATGTGGCACTGGGTGCCAGGGTTTAGCTGAGGTGTTGGGGCTGGGTTGGACTCAATGATCTTGGAGGTCTCTTCCAACCCAGAAATCCTGTGAATTCTGTGAATCCTGTGAGATCTGTGAGATCTGTGAATTGTGTGAATCCTGTGAGTCCTGTGAATCCTGTGAGATCTGTGAATTCTGTGAATCCTTTGAATCCTGTGAATCCTGTGAATTCTGTGCATCCTGTGAATCCTGTGAGATCTGTGAATTCTGAGATCTGTGAATCCTGTGAGATCTATGAATTCTGTGAATCCTATGAATTCTGTGAATCCTGTGAATTCTGTGAATCCTGTGAATTCTGTGAATCCTGTGAATTCTGTGAATCCTGTGAATTCTGTGAATTCTGTGAATCCTTTGAATCCTGTGAATCCTGTGAATCCTGTGAGATCTGTGAATTCCATGAATCCTGTGCATCCTGTGCTGGGTTAATGCTTGGATCTGACGCCCTTTAGAGCTTCTTTCCAACCTCCACCATCCCGTGCTTTTACATTCCCACAGGAATGCAGCAATTCCTCCTTGGGGCTGTCCATCCACGCTGAGCCAGCCCAGAACCTGTGGCCTGAATCCAGGCAAAGATTCCTGGTGATTTGTGCAAGGATTTGCCAGAGGAGAGGGCTGCAGCACCACCTGCTCTCTCCACTCCTCCCTTTTTCCTCTCATCCCTACCTTGAGCTGGGGGAAGCAGAATTCCTCAGGCGTGCATGTAAAATGGGAAGCACTTGTGAAACAAGCTCCAGAGGAGCTTGGCACGTGTTACAAGCTTGCACTTCATATATTTGGGACAGAAGTCACCCCGGCACAGCATCCTCATTAATTTCTCTGAGCTGGGAGCAATCCCAGCCGTTCATCTCAGCTGTGCTGCTGACAGGGGCTGCCGTGGGATCTGCCTGTGCAGACACCAGGAGTATTCCCAGCCTTTTTCCTCGGTAGTTTTGGGGTTTTTTTTAAATGAATCTGTGCTGACAAATTGCTCTGACATTCCCGGGAGGCTCTGCAGGAGCGTTGGTGGCTTTGGGGCAGTTTCAGACAGGACCAGAGACACAGCCAAATGACACACAGAGGTGGAGCTGTATCCTTTTTTCAGGTTTTTAGCAAAAAAAAATACTCATCAGGAAGCAGGTGAAGGCAAAAATAAGGGAGAAAAGGAAGAAACCCTTTCCTCAGGCAGTGGTTGGTGGCCTGGAGAGCTCCCTGCTGTTGATGTTCAGTGTTTGAGGGGAAACTTGGCAAGTTCATGGAGCAGAAATCCATCAGGATGTGCTGTAAATTGCACAGAAGGCAGATCTGGGAGTGTGTTGAGGGAGTATAAAACAGGATGTCAGAGTGACCCGTTTCCACCTACCCCTGCCTATTGCTGATAGAATTGTTAAGGTTGGGAAAGACCTCTGAGATCATTGAGCCTAAAAATTCACATTGATTTTCATCCCTAAATCATGAAGTGCCCCCATTGTGTCCCTGGAATGCAACAGACTGTGCAGAAAGAGCTGTGAAAATTCAAAATGTTGTAATCCAGAGGTGCTTGTGTTCATGATTCCACAAAAAAACAAAAAAACCAAACCAAACAAAAACTCCCAAACTCCAAAAACCCAAACAAACCAAAACAAAAAACCCCACAAAACAAAACAAAACAAACAAACAAACCAAAACAAAACAAAAACTGCAACAAAAAAACCCAAACAAATAAACCAAAAAAAACCCCCCAAAAAAACCCCTAAACCCCCAAAAAACCAATGCCCCCAAAAATGCAAACCACACAAACCACCAAACCCCTTCATATTTTGCTAAACCTAACGAAACCAGGGCGGTTTTGGGGATGGATTAGCTGTGATGAAAGCAGCTGAATCTGCATGGAGGGACAAGAAATCCATCTCCAGCAGGAAGGTGGGATGGCAGGGAAGGGGAGAGGGGCTGGTTTTTTGGGGAAGCCATGGGAAGGAAGAGCATCCCTGGGAAGAGGCTGCTAATCCCAGGAGGAGCTGCTGAGGGCAGTTCCCTGGTAAGGACAGGAGCAGCAGCGTGCTGCATCCCTGGCCACCCTAAATGTGCTTTCCCTGGGCAGGAGGAGAGGAAAGGCTGGGCCAGGGCCCAGCTGGAAGCTGGAGAAGTCCCATGATGTCACTTCTGCACTTTTGGAGGGGTCTCAGGAGCTTCAGGGGATGTGGCTGCCATGCCACACGGCCCCTAGACCCAGGAGGAAAGGAAACTCTGGAAAAGCTCTCCAGGAGTTGGTGAGGAGCTTTAAAACTCGATCCGTGTGCATTTCGAGCAGGGGAATCACCCTGGGGCACAGAGACCTCTGAGTGCTCAGAGAAGTGACAGGCACAGCTTGGGAAAAACAGCTGGGAGGGCTGGAGAGAGTCCAGGGAAGGGAACAGAGCTGGGGAAGGGGCTGGAGCAGCTGAGGGAGCTGGGAAAGGGGCTCAGCCTGGAGAAAAGGGGGATCAGGGGGGACCTTGTGGCTCTGCACAACTCCTGCCAGGAGGGGACAGCCGGGGGGGAATTTGGGCTCTGCTCCCAGGGAACAGGGACAGGAGGAGAGGGAACGGCCTCAGGCTGGGCCAGGGGAGGTTTAGGTTGGATATTAAGGGAAATTTCTTCTTGGAAAGGCCTGTCCAGCCCTGGCACAGCTGCCTGGGGCAGTGTTGGAGTCCCCATCCCTGGAAGGGTTTAAAACCCATGTGGATGTGGCACTTGGGGACAGGGGTCAGTGGTGGCCTTGGCAGTGCTTGGGGAATGGTTGGACCCATTATCCTGGAGGAATTTTCCAACCTAAACAATTCTGGGATTCTCTCTGTGCCTGGCTTCTTGCTTTGTCTCTGTGATCCTGCTTCCCTCATCTCCTCATCCCGGGAAGCACCAGCCCGTGATTCTGGCACCTGCTTGCCTTGGAAAAGGTTTTTTATTCCTTCTTCAAGCGAGGCACTGCTGAGATGCCTCAGTGGGAGGAGGAGAGGGGTTAAACCCCCCCAAATGTCAGCGATCCTATAAATAGCCAGGCTTTTCCCGCTCCCACTGACTCACCCGTCACAGACCACAAACCCCTGAGTCACGGCAGGGGCTGGGGGGAAATCATCTCTCCCTCTCTGCTCCAAACAGAGCTGTTTGTGTCCGGAGTGACCCTTTGTCCCCCGGGCAGGGACAGCCCTGCCCTCCTGCGGCGGTGGTGGCGCTGGGGTGTGGCAGCACAGCCGGGCTGGGGGCACGGTGAGCTGAGCATCCTCACCCTCTTCTGCTTCTCCTGCCATTTCCTGGGGTCCTTTTTGGGGCTCAGCCCTGCCAGTGGGGGCTCTGTACCTGCAGGGGCCTCTCCCTCTGGAATGAGGTGCCCAGGAGGAAGCGGGACCTTGTGTGTGTCCCTTCCCACCCCACAGGGTGGCTCTGGTTTGACTCCCAATCCCTCTGCAGCTCTCAGTCCTCTCCCATCCCTTCCCGAGTGCCAGAGCTTTAACCCCACATGGGAGCAATTCAAAATACCTTCCTCAAACAGCCTCACTCAGTGCTCCCAGCTGAAGAACAGAAACGAAGGGGGGAAAACCCAAATTATCCTGGAGGGCAGCGTGGGGAGCAGGGTTCTGTCCAGCGGCCTCTGGGATCACAGCCAGGAGCAACACAACCTCTAAAAGCCACAAGGTGACCCCAGGAGCCCTCACGGCCACCAGGGCAGTGGTGACCACAGGAAATGGGGCAGAGGAGGGGGTCCATGCTCCTTTGGTGCCAGCCGAGCCCCTTTTCCCTGCAGGAGACTTCCCACTGAGAGCTGTCCCCTCTCCAGCGCCCAGATCCTCATGATCCTCACCCAGCACTCCCAAAACTCTGCCCTTTGGTCTCTGAGGCCCTCTCCCAGCAAGAGGAAGGTGCAGAAGGATGTGCTCACATCTCCCCTGCCCAGTCCCACGGAGCAGAGACCCCCATCCCAGAGCTGGAGTTAAAGGAAAGGTTCCCACTGCTATTTCGGGAGCTGCTTCCTTCCCCACCCCTCCTCCAGAACAGCTTTTTGTCTTCGAGTTTATTTTCTTTGTTGCCTCATAAAGGTTTGACCCTGGCGTGTTTTGAATGGGCTCGGAGGCAGCACTGAATTCCTCCCGGGTTGTGGCTGCCTGGGGCACGGGCGGGAGGAGGGAATTGCATTGTGTCCAACCTTGCAGAGCTTCGGGAGGAAAAGCAGCGGCTTCTCCTGCTGGGCTTTCTGTCTGCTGAGCCCCGTGTCCCCTGCCAGCTCCTCCCCGGGCTGAGCCCCTCCAGCCACCCCCACTCGTGTCACTTGTCCCCGGCAGAGCTGCTCGGTGACGGCTCCTCCGCAGTGGGAAATTGGGATATCCCTGCCCTGGCCAGGTCTGACCCGGACCCCTCTGCTGCAGCTGATCAAAGCCACCACGAAATCCCTGGGGACATCACAGCTGGATCCAGCTGCTCCTTGTGTGTTTGCAGTGTCTTAAAATAGAGAATTAAAGCTCTGGTTGATGAGCACAGCATCACAGAACCACCGGGTTGGAAGAGACCTCCAAGGCTGAGTCCAACACCTCAACTAACCCTGGCACCCAGAGCCACATCCAGGCTTTTCTTAAACACATCCAGGGATGGTGACTCCACCACCTCCCCAGGCAGCCATTCTAGCACTTTATCACTCTTTCTGTAAAAAACTTTCTCCTAACACCCAAGCTGATGTGGCCTCCTGACCCACCAAAGGTTCTTGGAGAGCTCAGGTTTCATCTGGGCTCTCTCTTTTCGGCCCAAAATACTGAAGAACCAACACTGGCAGCAAAGACTAAACTTGCTGGCATTCTGGCTCAATAAAGTGATGGAATTCACTCCACAGTTCAGTTTGCAGTTGGCCTTATCGGGTCTCTCCTGGACGTTCACACACGACAGGGAGGAAGCAGCTTTTAATTTGATTTTACAAAATTAAGAGCAGCAAAATAACGGCAGCAGCATCGCCTGTCCTCAAGCTGGAGATCAGAAAATTGCTGATAACAACGAAGGGGAAAAAAAAAAAAAAAAAAAGCTGAATAATTCCTGTTCTGGCTTCGGAAAGAGCAGGCTGATGTTCTCATGTTGCACAGGGACAACAAAGTGCTTTCTAGTCCATTAGTAACCCAGGAAGGCACTAAATGGCATGGCCTGAGGATAAACATTTTTAAACAGCGGGTTCAGATTAATTTGCTCCCAAGAGTCCCGTGGAAGCAGGACGAGGAGAGGTATGGGCTGCTGCTCATCCTCGCTAAGAAGTCCTGGGATTTCTCTCAGATCCCAGAAGAGTGGAAGGAGGATAATTACAGGGCAATATTAATAAAAAAAAGGGGTGGGGAAAGAAGAATTGGAATGATGCAGCTTAGCCTGGTAGAAAGGGATGCAGGATTAGAGGGATGGAGCGTGGGAAGCTGTCAATATAAATAGATGGCTCATAAAAAATCAGCATTTCACAGACTCCTTCAGCTCACCGGGGGCAGGCTTGGATCAGGCGACCCCGGCAGCACCACGGATGGAAATGTGCCCGTGTGAGGAGCTTTGGTTTGGGGTGTTGTGGTTTTTCTGGTTAAAAAATTATCCCAGAACCATGGAGTGGTTTGTGGGGGAAGGGACCTTAAAGGTTCATCCCATTCCCAACCCCCTGCCATGGGCAGGGACACCTCCCACTGTCCTAGGGTGCTCCAACCTGGCCTTGGACACTTCCAGGGATCCAGGGGCAGCCACAGCTTCTCTGGGCACCCTGTGCCAGGGCCCACCACCCTCCCAGACAAGGATTTCTTCCCAGTATTTAAGGTAAATCTGCCCTCTTTAAACCATTCCCTTTGTCCTGTCACTCCCTACCTGTCCCTCTCCTTTTGTCACCGAAGTTCTCAGTGGGGAGTGTTGGATCCTGACTGGATCCCAAGGGACTGGGATGATCCTCCCGGCCTCCCTCCTCCCCGTGCAGCTGCTGCCTGGAGGAAAAGGGGCTGGGAAGACGAGAATCTCGCTGATCCCATCCCCTTTCCCCTGAGCCTCGGAGCTTTTCAGGGATGCCTCCCAGCCAAAGTTGTCTCTGGATCCCCCAGAAGGTTTGCTGCCATCAGAGGACGCTCTCCCTGAGACCGCCTGCTCCCTCCTCGCTCACTCTAATGCTGTTTCATCCTCCACGAATTTTTGGCAGGGAATTTTCAGGAGGGAATGATGACCTCTGAGAAAAGCTGCTTCACTTGGTTTATCTTTAACGCAGCGTTTGAGCCATCTCCGCTTGCATTTTGAGGCAGAGAGGAGTCACATCCCTTCACCCCATAAACAGGGACTTTAACCCATTTTAGTCTCTGTAATAGCTACTCCGGACGTTTTGGCGGCTCCGAGGCACTCCAGGAGTTAAAAATCCCCGCGCCGGGCTGTGGTTCCCCTCTGGAAGCCCCTCTGCAGCTCCACGAATCACCGGGACACCTGCAAAAGCTGTCCCTGGAGCAGGAATCACTCACTGCTGCCGTCCCCACCTCTTACGCGGGACACGCTGGCCACCGGCCACCCCAGCCAGGCAGGATCCCCCAGGGTAATTCATGCCAATTACCGCAATCAGCTAATTAGCAAACAAGATCGATTCAAATGAAGTTGCGGTGTCAACAGCTATTACGCAAGCTCGTGTTTGCCGGAGGAAAGGCACCCTGAGAGTCCTGGCGGTCAGAGAGCCCTCGGGGGTGGGGATTGAGGAGAGGCAGAGGGGATGTGGGGGGTAGCGGGGAAATTAGGGAAAAAAAAAAAAAACAAAACAAACAAACAAAAACCAAAAAAGCCATCGCTGAGACAAATTAAGGAGGAAAAGTGTTGAGAATGGAAAGTGATGCGGGTAATTGCTTGTAGACACAAAAGAGGTGATGGAGAGGGATGGTTCCCACCAGCCGGGCTGGGATGAAGTCAGATTTTCACTGAGGAATTATCCGGGCTCCTCTGTAGGGATATGGGGAGCAGGGGAGGTTCTTCCTCCTGGAAAATTCCAGGGTGAAACACCCTGGGAAGAGCTCTGTGCTCCCGGCCACGGGACGCCCATCAGAACCAGCCCTCCGATCGCCACTTTTGGGAGCCAGTGGCCAGCCTGGGCTAGCCCGGGCTGCAGCGATCTCCCGAGGGGAATTCGAGCCAGGCTGGCTCCATCATCTCTGCAGCTGGATGGGGCCGAGGGTGGGACACGGGCAGCCGGAGCCGGGTGTAAAGCCCACAGAGACAGCCGCTAATCCTCCCCTAAGCCCGCCGGGGTGGATTTAAAGGGTGTTTTTGTCGCTCGCCCCCGGGATCACGATCCTTAGAGGATAAGCGCCCGAAGGAAACGAAGGGATTCTTCTCCCCGCAGCGGGGCGTGAAAGGGAGACGCGGTTCCCGCTGGGATGTCCCCGGGAGTGCGGGTGTCACCTCGCTGTCCCTCGGAGCGCAGGGATGCTGCCCCAAAGCCGCGCTGGAGTTCGGGCAGGGGTTTGGCTGCCCGGCCCCGGAGCTGCCAGATGCCCTGCTTTCATCCCAGCAGCTGGCCCAGGGAAACATTATCCGGCAGCCCAAATCTCTGCCTGCCTCTTCAGCCCTGGAGGGGTGCAAAATTGCTTCGCACTCCAAAGCCGAGGGTGGAGAGCTGGAGGAAAGGGTTTTCCCTGGTGTCTGTGCCGGGCAAAGCCGGGCTTGGGGCTGTAACGCCGTGTCCTGCCTGTCCTCAACTTCTCTTCTGAGGATGAGGGGGAAAAAACGTCAACAGATCTATGGGAAGCTTCACTAAGGAAGGCAAAATTAAGTTTTCCAGCTTTGAGGAGCAGCCTCTGAGTGGTGGATGCATCCACAGAAATGCTGGGATGGCTGTGCCCGGAGCGTGGGCATTGGTGGCACGGGGCGCCTGCCCAGGGATCGCTCGGGTGACTCGCAGGGCTTGTTTTTAAAACAAACAGATCCCTTTTATCGCCTGAAATCCCTCACCTCCGCCAGGAGGAAACGTGTGGAACAAAGAAATGCCACCAGTAATGGGCTCTGGGGCTCCGGGCTTGGCTCGGGGACCTCTCCCCAAAGCCACGTCCCCACCTCCCACGGCGCTGGGCACAGCCCGGCCCTGCCTGGAGCCGGGCTGGCTGCTCCTGCTCACCCGCACATGGCACGGGGAGGGAAATAATCGCTCCTTTCTTTCCCAGCTATCAGGAATGCACCACACCTGGTGCCCCTCGGGGAGTGTTTGCTGTCCCGGCGGGCGCCAAGGCCGGATTGTTTGCCCGGGGATTTTTTTTTTTTTTTAAATGAAATATTATTATTAAAAGCTAATTTGGGCCCCTGAGAGCGTGGAGGGAAGGCAAAGCTCTTGGCTGGCGCTGAGGAATGTCAACAGGGCTGGTGCCAAAGCCCTCCTGAGCTGCAGAGATGAGTTTGTCTGGGCTCTGCTGGAAAACAGACATGGGGATTACCCACCCCAAACACTTGCAGGTGGCACATCCACCGCTTCAGCCACAAGATCAGGTTTTGAAACACCTCATCCTAGTCCCCAGATGAGCTCCCATTCCCTACAATCCCTTGGGAGGCTGCAGTGCAGCCCGGCAGAGGGATACTGAGGTTAAGGAATGCGCCAAGGACGGCACCGAGCGCCAGCAGCAGGGAGCAAAACAGACTGAAAACTTTCCACGTGGGACTCAGCTGCACTAAAACCACTCCTGCATGCTGGGGACACCCTGATCCCCAAAGAGATCGAGGCCTGGGGTTTGGAAAAGCCCCGGGAGGGAGGAAGAGTGGGGCAGGCGGGAGGAAGATCGGAGGAAGGAGCAGAAGCGAGTCCTGCTGTGCAGGGGCTGGCCAGGCACCAGCTCGGCAGCACTGATTGATTATTTACATTGCTGGGGGAGCTGGGAGAACATCGGGGTCTCCCTGAGCCTGGCAGGAGTTTCTGGGCTGTGCTCAGCTCAGTTTATGTCCTTGCTGAGCTGCACCGGGTGGGGATGTGGGCTTTCCTGGCAGAGATCTTTTGAGAAATGTGTTTGTTGGAGGAGGGAGAGATTTGAGCCAAGAACAGATCCTGGTCTTTCCAGAGCCCCCCTCCCCTGAGCAGAGACCACCAGAGACCCCCTCCCCCGGGCAGCAGAGCCTCGGGGTGCAGGGGCCTGGGGGATGCAGCTCTGCCTGTCTCACCCCAGCATCCCTGATGATTTTGGGGGATGTTTTTATCCTCTCCTTTCCGCCCTGAGCCACCTTGAGGAGCCATCCCCGCTGATCCCTGTAACAGGGACAGCCTTTCCTGTCTTCCCATCCCACGCTTGGAAAGGTGGCAGTGCACACAGCCTGGCCAAAACAAGCAGCAACACGTCCCTGTCCCCTGTCCCTGTTCCCTGTTCTTGTCCCCTGTCCCCTGTCCCTGTCCCTGTTCTTGTCCCCTGTCCCTGTTCCCTGTCCCTGTCCCCTGTCCCTGTCCCCTGTCCCTGTCCC
>VWZV01010144.1:53634-112046 GCA_013397155.1 Irena cyanogastra
GTGTTTTACCAGCTGGACAACTTACAATTGGATCCTCTCCCAGTCTTTAAACTGAGCCCATCTGTGTTTTTAAATACTAAGTTTAACCCCAGAAATGATGATACAGACAGAAAAAAACCAGCCCATTAGCCACTTTCTGGAAAGGTTCGGACTCATTGCACTTCATGACCCCTTGGAAAACACAAGGAACCTCTGCACCTCTCAGAAACAAACTCCAGGATGTTTGAAAATCTGTTTGTGCTGCGTCCAGAGCGGTGTGGCAACAGCTGAAGGTCACAAGCTGTGTATAAATAGAAAGGAGGTTTCATTGTGACACGTCCATCCGGAGCCATTGCTCCTGGCTGTGCCATCTGGGATGGGAGCAGGAGCCTGTGCAGCCCCACTGCAGGAAAGGGAAAGGGATTCTGTCCTTGCAAGGGTGATGCCATGGAAAGGAGGGGTGAGGTTGTGACACTACCAGGTTGTGACTTCGCTCCTAACTTTACCGACTTTGAAGAAAAATCAGAGGTGTGATGGAGCTTTGGAATGCAAATTCCTCCTGTGGGGTTTCAGCCACGTACCCAAGCAGGGAGAAGGAAGTTGTCACCCATGGAGAGCATTTTCTGTCTGGGGAGTGGTTTGCAGTGGCTGTCCTTCTCATCTGGGGACCTCAGTGTCCCCATCAGAAGGGGTGAGAGGGGCTCTCTGGTGGCCTTCAGCATGTGCTGGTAGGATTTTATACCGAGCTCTAACCATGTGCTAAAGATCTTTTCTGGCCAAAATCCTGCTTAATTCCATTTCCCTGTTCCACCCATCAGCTCCCCGTACCTGGCATTTGTCTTCCTCAGGTATTTGGGTGATAAATTCTTCACGGTCTGGGGCTTGGAGCAGAACACCAACACCTGGAGGCTGCCTGAAACCACGGGTCGTGACCACTCCAGCAACACCCTGTGGGTGTCAGGAAAGAAGGGCAGGAAGCCATGGGGGAGACACCTCTGGAATCTTGGTAAAACCAGTGGGAATGAGCCACTGGGATGGAAGAGCTTGAGCTGAGGAATGTGGCTGGGCAGGGGAAGGGGTTTGCTGATGGAATTCCTGCAGCTGAGGAGAGGAGAGGAGAGGAGAGGAGAGGAGAGGAGAGGAGAGAGGAGAGGAGATTTTGGCTTTCACCACTCAGAGATGACTCCTGGTGTTTCAGGAAAGCACCTGGAGAGGGACACAGCCTGTAAACCTCAGACATCCTGGCTGGATGGTGGCCAGAGGGTGTCTCAGCTCTGGCTGCCTGAGGTTCATCTCCTCAGGGAATCTGCTTTCCCAAGGGGAGCAGCCCTGGCCCTCTGTCCCATCCCCAGGGGTGGCTTGGCTCAGTGCCCATTGCCCACCCTGTGTCCCATCCTTCTGGGCACTGACTGCCCAGCTCCCCCAGAATGGAGCCAGGCAAGGGCAGCCAAGCAGGCTTTGAGGGAAAATACCTCAATTTTTAGTGGAAACAGCACCCCGAGGCTCTGCTGAAGCAGGGAGAGCCAATCCCTCCTTGTCAGCCCCCAAAACTCATTTAATCTTCAGACATTCTCCCTCACTCTCTTTAAAACTGGGATTTCTTTCCTGACTCCAAATGTCCCTTATTGAACATGCAATAGACTCCCACATCTACGTTTTCTCTTCCCCAAAACACCCATAACTTGCTTTATATTAATTTTGCATTAATTCTTCTCCCAGCAGAGCTTTCTCCACGTGTCTGGACTACAAGGCTTCCCCCGAGCTTCAATTACTGGCTTGGACAGTCTTGTTCTCCTGCCTCATTCCCATCCTGCATCTCCCTAAAAAAAAAAACAACCCAAAACCACCATAAACCAGCAGCTGAGGACACCCTGTAATCCCCCCTTGGTGTAAAGGTGCCTCCTGATGCTGGGACACCAGGAAGTCAAAGCTGAGGCTGACACATCCTCCTGCCCAAGGACTTGAGCTGGGCTTGGAGCCCAGAGA
Organism: Irena cyanogastra; assembly: GCA_013397155.1. Classification (NCBI taxonomy): domain Eukaryota; kingdom Metazoa; phylum Chordata; class Aves; order Passeriformes; family Irenidae; genus Irena; species Irena cyanogastra. Next base: position 55,600 of record VWZV01010144.1, read on the forward strand.
AGACATTTCCCTGCCTTTAACGGGATGAATTCATGCAGAATTGTGTGGGACACGCTTTATGAATGAAGGCAACCAGGAGGCTGAGGGATGCACCCAGCACGAGAGCTCCACGTCCCACCAAAGGTCAGCCCTGCATCCCCCTGCCGTGTGCTTCCAAGGGAACAAGGCAACACTGGATGCAGCTCAGGAAAACGCCACATTTTTAATGGCCTGAGAAAGCTGGCTCGTGGCCAGAGAGGTCAGGTGGGTTTGTGCAATAGGGGAAAAAGGGTTGTGGCTCATGGACTGACCCCGTTTGTGCTGTGCAGAGCTTTTGGGGGGTTCATGGCCTTGCCAGAGGAGCTGGGAAAAGGCACAGGGAGAAGCAACCACAGCAAGATGGAGCTGCCTGAATTCCCAAGTTCACCCGTTTTTTAGCAGTGAGGGTGTTTTACCAGCTGGACAACTTACAATTGGATCCTCTCCCAGTCTTTAAACTGAGCCCATCTGTGTTTTTAAATACTAAGTTTAACCCCAGAAATGATGATACAGACAGAAAAAAACCAGCCCATTAGCCACTTTCTGGAAAGGTTCGGACTCATTGCACTTCATGACCCCTTGGAAAACACAAGGAACCTCTGCACCTCTCAGAAACAAACTCCAGGATGTTTGAAAATCTGTTTGTGCTGCGTCCAGAGCGGTGTGGCAACAGCTGAAGGTCACAAGCAGTGTATAAATAGAAAGGAGGTTTCATTGTGACACGTCCATCCGGAGCCATTGCTCCTGGCTGTGCCATCTGGGATGGGAGCAGGAGCCTGTGCAGCCCCACTGCAGGAAAGGGAAAGGGATTCTGTCCTTGCAAGGGTGATGCCATGGAAAGGAGGGGTGAGGTTGTGACACTACCAGGTTGTGACTTCGCTCCTAATTTTACCGACTTTGAAGAAAAATCAGAGGTGTGATGGAGCTTTGGAATGCAAATTCCTCCTGTGGGGTTTCAGCCACGTACCCAAGCAGGGAGAAGGAAGTTGTCACCCATGGAGAGCATTTTCTGTCTGGGGAGTGGTTTGCAGTGGCTGTCCTTCTCATCTGGGGACCTCAGTGTCCCCATCAGAAGGGGTGAGAGGGGCTCTCTGGTGGCCTTCAGCATGTGCTGGTAGGATTTTATACCGAGCTCTAACCATGTGCTAAAGATCTTTTCTGGCCAAAATCCTGCTTAATTCCATTTCCCTGTTCCACCCATCAGCTCCCCGTACCTGGCATTTGTCTTCCTCAGGTATTTGGGTGATAAATTCTTCACGGTCTGGAGCTTGGAGCAGAACAACAACACCTGGAGGCTGCCTGAAACCACGGGTCGTGACCACTCCAGCAACACCCTGTGGGTGTCAGGAAAGAAGGGCAGGAAGCCATGGGGGAGACACCTCTGGAATCTTGGTAAAACCAGTGGGAATGAGCCACTGGGATGGAAGAGCTTGAGCTGAGGAATGTGGCTGGGCAGGTGAAGGTGTTTGCTGATGGAATTCCTGCAGGAGAGGAGAGGAGAGGAGNCTGAGACCCAGACTGGGGACCAGAGAGCTGTGAGTGCTTGGTGAGGGCCCTTTTTTGGGAAACCTGACCCCTTCTTGGGAGCAGATCCTCTGCTCAAGGCTGCCTCTTCCTGCTCCGTGGTCCCTCTCTTGGGAGGTCCCTTTTAGCCAGGAATACACACCAGCAGCATCACCTGCCCCCAGGACACCCCTTTTCCAAGATCCAGGTTGCCTACACCTCTTAGAGCACAAAAATTGAGGATAACTCCCCAAATTACCAACTCCTGCTGCTGCTGGCTGGAAGGAATTTGCAGATCCAAGGAAGAGCTGGAGGTCAGGGATGCCAGAGCCATGGCAGGGTAAATCCAGCAGCACAGATGTGCTCCAGCTTCTCCCACTTCCACACAGCCTTGCTGGATCCATTGTTCTCTTCCCACAGGATTATTTTTACCAGGTGATAAGGGTGGGATTGGGAGTCTATTGAAGCACCTGAAGGTGGCTCGTTGGAAACCCATGGGAATGAAAGGAGGAGAATCCCAGATTTTCTCTTCAGCCTGGAAGGAATGACTGTTTCTCCCCCTCCTTGAGGCACATCTGGGTGTGTGGCATTGTGACCACAGAGAGGAAAATCCTTTCTCTCCTGCTCTCACTGCTGCTCTGGTATTGGATTGTGTGATGGGTCACACCTATTGATCACAGCAGGCTAAAAAAGACACAGCCCATAAATAACTCCTGATGTCCCCAGCTGGGCCAGAAACCCTGAGCAGAGGGCTCCTGGGAGAGCTGCTCTTGGTATTTCTGTGTCCTTCTCCTCTGGGAGATGCTGGGGACAGGGTTGGGTTGAGCCAGAATTGGACTCACTGCTCTGTTCCTGCAGGAGTTTTCCTAGCAGGGGCTGGGTTATCTCAGCCCTTCCTGCAAGAGCCTCACCAGCCAGGCTGGAATGGGGCACTGCTGCTGTCCAGCCCTGTGCTGGCCCCATGCCAGCACTGGGTTAGGACAGGAAGGCAAAGGGGACTCTGCTCTGCTCTCCTTTCCCAGAAGTGAGCGCTCAGTCTGCCCTCTGAACCCATGGAACTGCAAGATTTTGGCACAAGGAACTGTGAGAAATGCACAGCAGGGAGACCAGAGTGGGGAGACCAGACTGTGCTTCCTCAAGGAAACAGCCCCAGAAGGTTCTGGAGAAGGAGCAAAGCCTGGTCCCTGCAGGGCACCAGGGACTCACCCAAAATCCAGCTCAGCTGCTGGCCAGGGCCAGGGCAGAGGGACAGCAGCAACCCCTCCCCAGAGCTCTTACTGATGCTCCAGCAGGTCCCACGTGCTCCGTGTGGCCTGACCACGGTGAGGGACACGTGAGGGGAGGAGAGGACACAGCCTGGCACCGTCCCTCTCCCTCCTGCCCCGTTCCCTTGTTTTTGCACAGCTGAGAAAGAAAAAAGCATTCCCCACGTAATGATGACTGGGCCAGCAGGTCAAGCCAAGCATGACAGATCTCATTCTGGAGCTGGGGTCAGGCAGCAGATTGCCTGAGTGCTGCTGGCACCGAGGTCCCCGTGCTCAGGGGCCAGCAGGGTCCCCCAGCATCCTCTGGCTGCTCACACCCTCCCTGCCCCGGGGTTTTGGGGGGCTGGGGGGGGTCCAGCCACTGCAGAAGAGACTTTGGGAACAGCACCGTGCTGGTAACTCACAGCCTGGGGGCATGTCCCACTTTATCAGAGCCCGTGGCAACATTTCTGCCTGATCCAGGAGTTTTCCCAGCTTCCAGCGTGTCACGGGGCACGCCGTGTCCCGCGCTGCCCGGGCAGCGGGCAGGGAACGGCTCTGCTGGAGCAAGAGAGCTCCAGGTCCCTTGCAGGCAGCCAGGCTGGTGCTGAGGAAGCCCCAGAGGCTGCCCAGGCACTGATCCTAGCCCAGGGAATAGAATCTGAAATAAACAGGGCAGGAGACTTGCTCCTTTTAACGCTTTTATTAGGAAATCAGCTCTGGGTGGGGGCCCGAGGGGTTGCACACACCATTGCTGCTCCCTTCACCGACACGGAGGAGAAGGTAGTGCAGCTTTGCTACACAGCAGCAGAGCTGGGGCTTCCCTCCTCACAGGTGTGCCAAAGAAATTCTCCCTTGGTTGGTTTGTTGTCTGGGGTCCTCATTCCAGTCCAGTTCTAACCAGGTCATGGTGACAGTTCGGGAACTACATCGATCACATGGGCAGGTTGGGGGGACAATTCCCCACCTGAATATACCGCTTGGTTTCTTAAATTCACAGTTGGCTCGTTGTTCCAGGGGTCTTTATTGTCCATACTGCATGTCTTCTTAATTTGCATATATGGTGATGACATCGTGCATACCCAGAACTGTCTTTAGGGAGCAGCAGCAGCCTTACCCCATGGAGGATACACACCAAAGGGGTATAACAGGGTAATTGACAACTTCAGAGCATCATAAATTAATTGTTCAACTTAACAACATTAATTAGCATCATTTAACATTGTAACAACTTGCTGCTGGTTGAGGTAGACAAACTTACATGTGAACTAATTCATAACAGAATCCATCCCGCTGCGGGGAGATGGAGAGTCAGCCAGGGAGGGGAAGGTTTATTTAGAGAAACAGCCGTGGGCTGCCTGCCCACACCAGGCTTTTAGCTGATGATCTGCACGTGCCATGCTTGGGGGCGGCTGGGGGAAGGAGTCCACTATTAAAAGCCTGGCAGAAGCTCTGCTGGATCCTGCTGGAGCTCGGGGAGGGCCTGATCCAGCAGGATCCCACCTCCAGTGTCACCTCATCTGACCTGGGACCAAATGGGAGACAAATCCAAGGCAGCTCGTCCTCTTTCCTTCCAGGGGTGCAGCCTGGGGGCAGCCAGCACTGGTGGGGAACACCAGCAATTCCTGGGAATCTGGGCCCTTTGAAGGATTTTCCAAGATTTATAAAGTGGCCAGAGATCCCCATGAGCCCCGAGCACCTTCTGGGAAAGGCTGTGCTGAGGGAGGGACGCTCTGGAGAGGACGGAGCTGTGCAGATTGCCACACTCCTGAGCTGGGTGCAGCCTGGAGCACCCATGATCCTCGGCATTAATGGTGATCCGAGCACTGAACCCAGCCCCTTTCCACCTCTCATCCCTCCAGGCACTTCCCAGCTCATTGTCACCGGGAGGACAGGAGGACACGGAAAAACCAGCGCTGGGTGTTCCTGGGGGCGCTGCTGCTGAGGAGTGCCATGGGTGGGGACACGGGGACAAAGCTCAGAGCTTTTGGGATGTCAGGATTCGTGTTTTGGGGTCAGCCAAGTCTGTTTGCATTGGAACAGTGGGGGATCAGCACAGAATCGTGGATTGGTCACCTTGAAGGATTTCTGGTTCCACCGCCTGCCGTGGGAAGGGAACCTTCCCTGATGCCTTGTGCAGGCTGGCCTAGAACAGAGGCTGGACAGAGCTAAAGAATAAAGCAGGGATTTATTAGGAGGCCTCAATGGATCCACCTTGGGCAGCACAAGACGAAGCCAAAATGGTCCCAAAATGCAGCCCGGGCACGGGGTCTGTCACTGGGATCAGTTCTGCTCCATTTGCACATTGGAGTTCATTGTCCAATTCCAGCTTTAGCCCATGCAGTCCCATCCTTCTTGGTTTTCTCTCTTCAGCCCACGTTGTTTGTGCTCCTGGCCCTGAGATTTGGATCATTTGTCCTTGGTCCCCAGCTGGAGCAGGAATTGTTTTGTCTCCCTGCTCTGTGCAGAGAGCTCACCATCCCCTCATATGAAGCTCAGACCCACACACTAAATCAGCACAGAATGTGAAAAATATAAAAGCTAAAACCTGAGGCATCAGCCCTATCCCAGGCTGCTCCGAGCCCCCTTGGGAAGCAAGATGAGGTGTGAGGAAGGAATGAACCCCCTCAGGAATGAAGCCAGGGCCAGATGGGCTGCAGCAGGACCGGGGGCCATGGGAGCAGGAGCCACCTGAGCCCATCAACCTCCCCTGGCCAAGGTAATTCTGACCCAGCTCAGAAGAAAGTGGCCATTTCTTGCCCCAGGCACACACCTGGCACCTGCAAACCCATCCCAGTGGTGCAGAAGCAGGGAGTGCTGCTGTCAGAGGGATGGGGCAGGTCCAGGGCTGTGGTTTTGTGTCTCTGGGAGCTGCTCCTCCTCTCTCCTCACAGCTCAGGAGCTGGGGCAAGGATGCTGAAGGACCTGCCAGCCTCACCCCACCAGGCTCTCTTGAATCCAGCAAGAAATCCTTGGAAATACATTAAAGGATCAGTGTGCCACAACCTTTCCTTCTCAATAAGGGTAGAGGTGCTTTTCCTACTCCGAGTTTACCTGCAGGAGGTGACAAAAAGGAAAAAAAACCCCTCATTGGTGGTGTTTTCCCTGAAAAAAACCTGCTGCAAGCCCCAGATTCTGGATGGTCATTCCCATATTCACTGCCTGGAACCAGGACCACCAAAGAACAAAGCTGGTCCTCCAGCAGGGAGTCAATCCCAGAACCACGGGCTTGTCTGGCTTGGAAGGGACCTTAAAAACCATCCAGTTCCACGCCCCTGCCACAGGCAGGGACCATCCCTCTCCTCCTGCCTCTCTCACAGGGATGTGCTGTGCCACAGCCTCCCAGCAGCCACCTGGGATGGAGGAGGGGAATCCGGGGTCATTAGTGCAAAGAGGAATGAGGCCAAGAGGGCTTTCATGCCTCAGCATCTTAATTGCAATGGGTTTCCCATCCTCCTCCCCCTGCTCCCAAGCCCAGCACACCCAGGCTCCTTCAAGGGCATCTCCTGGCTTGGTGCTGTGCACTCTGCATCCCCCGTGAGCCACTCACATCTCTTTAATTAAATGTCAAGATATGCAGGGGTTTTTTTACCTTTTAAGTGCTCTCTGCTCGGAAAGATTCATGGAGAGCTCAGTTACTGTGTGGTGAGGAGGAGGGGAGCTGTGGGTGGGAAAATTGTGGGGAAACTGTGGTCACAGCCAGGCAGGATCCCCTGGAATCCTCTGGCTGTTTATTTGGAAGGTTGGGTACAGCGAAAAGTTCTTCCCAAGAGGGTGCTGGGCACTGCCCAGGCTCCCCAGGGAATGGGCACAGCCCCAAGGCTGCCAGAGCTCCAGGAGGGTTTGGACAACACTGCCAGGGATGCCCAGGGTGGGATTGTTGGGGTGTCTGGGCAGGGTTGGAGGCTGGACTGGTTGGTCCTGGTGGGTCCCTTCCAGCTCAGGAGGCTCCACGGTTCTGTGATCTACCAAACACAGCTGGAGCTGCAGCTCCTCCCTCTCCAAAGCCAGGGCTGCTCCTGGGGCATCACCCCGGGGGAAGCCAGTCCTGTGGGACCTCCTGAAGGACCAAAACTGCTTCCCAAACTGCAGCAAGGGACCCCCTGGCACCTGCCTCCAGGGGTCTGGGCACAGCATGAATCCCTGAATGCCAGAATGCCAGAATCCCAGAATCCCAGAATCCCGGAATCCCAGAATCCCAGAATCCCAGACTGGTTTGGAGTGGAAACAACCTTGAAGCTCATCTCATTCCACCCCCTGCCAAGGGCAGGGACGCCTTCCACCATCCCAGGTTGCTCCAAGCCCTGTCCAGCCTGGCCTTGGACACTTCCAGGGATAGGAATTGCACAGCTGAGGCACTTCCAGCCTTTTTTGACCCTCCTCACTGAGTCCCCTGGAGTCACCTCCTCCCTGTGTGCTTCCCTGTTCGGATCTCCCTGGGAAAGGCACAGTGTCCGACATGGAGAGCTGCCAGGTGCTCTTTTCTGCAGCTGATGGAGGGCTGGATGCCGAGTGCTGGCACTCCCAAAGGATGTTTCTGTACAGTTTGTCCTCCCAAAGACACTGGAGGTGAAGCAGGAGAGGAGGGAGCAGGGCAGGAAGCTGCAGGCAGGACACATTCATCACCTCCAGCCTCCTGCCGTGCAGTGCCAACCAAAAATCCACAGGGCTGCTGCCCCAGGCCACCCTCATCCTGAGCCACCCTGGGCCAGCTCCCCCTGCTCCAGGTCCCTGCCAGGGTCAGGGTTGCACCTGGGAAAAGCCTTTTTTAGTCTTGACAAACTTTTAAATCTCGGTGTAAATCCTGCAGTGGTGCCAGCGGGATTTGGGAGCCCCGGTAGGATGAGATGTGGTTTTGTCACCTTCTGGGGAGCCCGCAGTGGGAGCCAGCTTCAGAGTCAGAGACATTTAGTGCTCCAAACCAACCATAATTTCTCCTGGAAAGCACTCAGGGAAGCTTCTCTGGTGGTGATTGAGGAGGGCAGCAAGGCTGGTGAGGGGCTGGGAACACAAACCCTGTGAGGAACCACTGAGGGAGCTGGGGTTGTTCAACCAGGAGAAAAGGAGACTCAGAGGTGACCTCAGCACTCTGTACAGCTCCTGAAAGGTGGCTGTGCTCAGGTGGGGTTGGTCTCCTTCTCCAGGCAGCACTGACAAAATGAGAGGTCACAGCCTCAAACTGTGTCAAGGGAAATTCAGGTTGGATATCAGGAAAAAGTTTTTTACAGAAAGAGTGATAAAGTTCTGGAATGGCTGCCCAGGGAGGTGGTGGAGTCACCATCTCTGGATGTGTTTAAAAACAGCCTGGATGTGGCACTGGGTGCCAGGGTTTAGCTGAGGTGTTGGGGCTGGGTTGGATCCATTGATCTTGAAGTTCTCTTCCAACCCAGTGATTCTGTGAATTCTGTGATTCTGTGATTCTGTGATTCTGTGATTATGAGCAGGCAACTGACTCCAGCCTGGATTCCCATCCATACCCATAGGCAGCAGTGAGAGCTGACACATTCCATGTGCACAAACACCAAAATCCAGGAGAGGACAGACCAAAATAAGGAGAAGAAACGGTGCCTGTGTCTGCGTGGAAGGCCCGTGGCCCAGGGAGAAGGAGGCTGGAGAGAAACACATCCCATCTTTGGTGAAACCCTTCAAAATGTCCAAATGCCTGAAGATAAAAATTTCAGCGGTTAAAAACTGCTTAGGTTGGATGCCAGAAGGGCGTGGGCACTGTCTGGACTCCCAACCCTGGCGTGTTGGTGCCACCCCAGTGGGAACCACCAGCTCCCCTGGGATGCTCAGCCTTGGTGGGGCTGCTCCTCCTCCCCAGTGCAGTTTGGGGACTGGGTCGTCTGGGAGGCATCACAGTTCCTCTGGTGGGATCTCACTATGTTCTGAGCTGAACATCTGGATTAAAATAGATCAAATAGTCACTAAATCCTAAATAAGCCTGGGAGCTCAGCGGCAGCCATATGCTTCCTACTGAGGAGCTCAAAAAAAAATCTCTCCTTGCCATTACCTCGCACTGCAGCAGTGTTTTATCCTCCTCCGAGCCAGCTCAGGGACAAACCTTCCTGCCCTGCCTCCCCAGCCCTCCCTGCTCTGGCCACCCTTTGGACCAGCAGCCTGAGGCTCTTTTAGGCAGGGATGCCTGGGAATGGGAACTTTCCCCACTGTGCAAAAGATTTGGTGATGGGAATGAAGGGAATAATATTCAAAGGGAGATGAAAAAGGAAGAAAACCAGAGCTTTGTTGTTTAGCATTCAAAGGGTGCTAAATGGCCCTAAACGTTTGGGATTTCAGGAAAATCCTGTGGGAACACAGTGAACATTGATGTTTTGTTGTCTGTGTCCTTCTGGGACCAAGAGGAAAGTGGAGGTCAAGTGGCCTCCAAGAGCTGGGGGGAGAGCATGGAGGGTGGGATGGACCCACGGGTGCTGCAGGGGGATGCAGGACTCATGGAATGGTTTGGGTGGGAAGGGACCTTAAATCCCATCCCATCCCATCCCTGCCATGGGCAGGGACACCTTCCTCTAGCCCAGGCTGCTCCAAGCCCTGTCCAACCTGGCCTTGGACACTTCCAGGGATCCAGGGGCAGCCACAGCTTCTCTGGGCAGCCCAGGGCCTCCCCACCCTCACTGGGAAGAATTTATTCCCATTTATTCCCATCCAAACCTCCCCTTTTCAGGGCAGACTCGAGGGATAACACATCACAACACTGCCTTTATCCCCTGGGAGCACAAAAATAAGGTGTGGCCCCTGCCTTTAGGTCATGCTCCTTATTTAGCTTAGCAAGACAAGGGCTAAGGTCCTGGGAGGCCTTGGCAAGCTTGTCCTGGAGCTTTTTTGGTCCTTTTTCAGCTGATTTGAGCTGAAACAGCACATTGCCCAATGGTCAGATGGGCGCTGCTGGTGTGGCAACCAGCCTGCCCAGCAAGCCAGGCCTTTCACCAAGGCTTTTGAAACTGTGTGCTTTCACCCTAAAAACATCCAACACCCAGGGAGGGCCTGACTAAAACCAGGGGGGGTTCTCTGACCCAGCAGGGTGTTGTGTGAGGGACGAGCCAGGCCACCCTCGCCCCTGCAGCCAAAATCCTGCCGTGCTGCTGGCCTGCCCTGGTGGCTCTGAGGAGGGGCGAGCACAGGGGATGCTCAGGAGCCAATCTGCAACCACCATAATTGCATTATTGATGGGAATTAGCAGTAATTGGATGATTTGGGAGCCGCCTGTTGGATTTGTTACAACAAAATGTCGCGGCTCGTTGTGGTTTGCTGGTTAATGAGAGCAGCCTCGAACTCTGTGCTCCCGGTTCTGCTGCCTTTTTGCCTTCTGAATTGTGATTGCAACACTTCAAAGATAATCAGCTGGAAATGGCATGGAAAAATCAGGGCAGGCCGTGACCTGAGCGAGCTGGAGAAATTCTCCTTTTTTCTCTGGTTTGAGGGAGAGGAGGATGGTGGTGGCCAAGCTGTGATGGATCAGCCATTGATTATTGATTAATAATGAGATCAAATGGGAGCACACCCACTGCTGTCCCCTTCTCTCCATCACCCATTGGTGTGACTGGATGAATGAGCCAGCCCAGGGGCAATAATTCCCAGAGGCCAAGTCCTGCTGGGAAAGGTCCAGGGGCCAAATTTGGGCTCGTTGGTGCCTCTCAGCAGAGGGAAGGAGCAGACATTCACCTCGGATGCACAGCCTGAAGGAACCAGCTCTCCGTTTGCAGACACATCCCCCCAGCTTCCCACTTTTCCTTGGAAAAGTGTTGTGTTTGTTTTTTTTTTTTCGTTGGGTTTGTTTGTTTGATTTTTTTTNCTTTTTTCGTTGGGTTTGTTTGATTTTTTTTGCTTTTGTTTTTGTTTATTTTTTTAAATTTTTTTTGTTTTTAAATTTTTTTGTAGTTTCTGGGTTTTTTGTGTTTTGTTTTGTTTTTTTGTTGTTTGTTTTGTTTTTGGTCTTGGTTTTTTGTTTGTTTGTTTGGTTTGGTTTTCTGGGCTTTTTTGGGGTTTTTTTTGCCTTTTTTCTGTGGAAGGGGCTGGCTGTGCCGTGGCAGCGTGGGATCCGTGGGACCCACACACTCCTTTTCCCTTCTGGCCGACACCTCGTGATTTCGCACCTGATCTCCCATTTCCTCCAGAGGGAAAGCGAGGGGGCAGCCGAGGAAATTCGGAAATTACACGCCCAGGAGAGGCGCCGCTCCCCAAACATCCCCCTCAGCCTTTATTCCAAGCTGTGCAACACCTTCCTCCCCTCTCCCTGCCTCCTTTTCTCCCCGAACCCTGGGAGCAGCCGGGATTTGGGGCCCGGGAAGGCGCGGGGTGCTGGGGAAGGGATGCTCGGCGGTGCCGGCCGATCCGATCCGATCCGATCCGATCCGAGCCGATCCGATCCGAACCGATCCGATCCGATCCGATCCGAGCCGATCCGATCCGATCCGATCCGCTCCGATCCGATCCGATCCGATCCGATCCGATCCGATCCGATCCGATCCGATCCGAGCCGAGCCGAGCCGATCCGATCCGAGCCGTGCGAGCGGGGACACGGCAGCCCCCGCCAGCCGCTGCCATCCCGCGGCCCCCGTGCCCTCGGCCAGCCCCTCCCAGGGGTCCCGGGGGTCTGGGGGTGCCGGGGGAAAGGCTCCGGGGACTTACTGGGGAAGAATCCCCCCCTCGGATGGGGCTGTGTCGGGGGGCAGGAGAATTTTTGGGACAGGGACTCAGGTCCCTCGTGGGTTGGGGTGATGGGCTGGGGGGAGTACACCCAGTGGTTGAGGCTGCTCAGTCTGGCTGCGGCTCCTCGTGGTTCAAATGCAAGCAAGGCTATCCCTCCTCCATCCCCATCCTCCCTTTCCCCATCCCCATTCTTCCTTTATCCACTCCCATCCTCCTTTTCTCCATCCCCATCCTCCCTTTCTTCATCTCCAGCCTCCTTTATTCACCTCCAGCCTCCCTCTCTCCATCCCCATCCTCCCTTTCCCCATCCCCATTCTTCCTTTATCCACTCCCATCCTCCTTTTCTCCATCCCCATCCTCCCTTTCTTCATCTCCAGCCTCCTTTATTCACCTCCAGCCTCCCTCTCTCCATCCCCATCCTCCCTTTCCCCATCCCCATTCTTCCTTTATCCACTCCCATCCTCCTTTTCTCCATCCCCATCCTCCCTTTCTTCATCTCCAGCCTCCTTTATTCACCTCCAGCCTCATTCTCTCCATCCCCATCCTTTCTTTCTCCCAACCTCTCCTTCTCTTCCCAACCTCTCTTTGTCCATCCCAGCCTCTTTTTCCACTTCTTTATCCTCCCTTTTCCCATTCCCTTCTCCCCTACTCCATCTCCAGCCTCTCCTTCTCCATCCCCAGCCTCTCCTCATCCATCCCCAACCTCCCAAGCCTCCCAGCTCCTTTTGCTCACCCCGAGCTTGCCCCTGGCTGTCTGTGCTGCCCTGGGCTTGACCTGGCCCCATAAATCCCAGCCCTACAAAAGCCGAGCCCTGCACCACAGAGCTCAGGAGCATCCCTCTGCCTCAAAGCCTGGAGCCAGGAGCAGGGAGCCAAGTCCAGGGCCCAGGGAAGCTGAAAGCAGCCTGAGAGCACAGCCCTGATTTCTCACCCCGGCTCAGGAAGACACAGGGACATGACCCAGTTATTTGATGGCAGCGTTTAATGTTTCCCCTGCAAGGCAAAGCCAGCCCGGCTTCCTCTCCCTCCCGCTCCCCAGCCAGGCAGCCCGGCCTGGATCGCTGCCTTCCCGGGGCTTACGGGCTGGGATGGAGAGGAAAATGTGACTGTGCAGCCTCATCAGGCGCCCAGATGTGCTGCTGATTCATCCGATAATTGCGCAAGCCGCGGCAGCGCTCGCTCCGGCCGGGAAGCAGCTGCTCCCTCCCGGCTGGGCCCTGGAACGGGGGTGCGGGGGGATCCCCTCCACGGAGCGCTCAGGGTGGGTGCAGCGCCCCAAAACCTCCGCGGAGCTGGAAGAGACATCGCTGTCGAGGTGAGCAGAGCCAGGAGTGCTCACAAAAGGCAGCCCAAGGTGGCCAGATCCACCCTCCCATCTCCCTGTTCCGTATCCAGGGGGTGTTTGGCCTCCCTGAGGGATCCAGTGGCGCTCCTGAAGGGACAAAGGACAAATGTCTCTGGGGTGCACTCATCCGTGTAATTGTGTGGATGTAATTTGATTATCCCTTCCTTGATGTTTAGCACCACAAAGGGAGAAGCTGCCTGCGAGCTGTGTCCTTGGAGCCACCACTCTGGGACTGCTCTGGGGCAAGAAGGGTCTGAAACTGGGCTGGAGAAGCTGCAGCATTTGGGAAAGATGGTTTAGGTTTAGAGATGTCCTGCCTCAGTCCCAGCTCCTGGCTGTGCCTGCGCTCAAGAGACACTTGGACAATTCTCTCAGGCATGTGGTTTGATTTTTGGGATTGTCCTGAGCTGGGCTGATGATCCTTGTGGGTCCCCTCCAGCTCAGGAGATTCCATGATTCTCCCAGCAGCAAACTGCTCGGGCTCCTCTGGAGAAGACACAAAGCCCAGGCACTGCTTTTGTTCCAGGGCCCACGAGAATTCATTTGCTTTCCAAAAAAGACACAGGCATTGATAAGAAAGACCTGGACAGACCAGGGCTTCTACACAGTCACCCTGCAGAGCAAAGAGGTTTCAGTGAGGCCCCAAAACTCCTGATCTGCCTTAGCAAGGGGCTCAGCAGGTGGGATTTCACAGAAAATGTGTGTGTGTGCATCTGTTGGGTGTGTGTTTGCACACGAATAACACAACAGAGGTTTTAGAGGACAATGATGCACAAAGCAAGAGCAGGACACATTGTGTTTTATGAAAAATCCTCTGGCAAGATGAGATTATGTCAGAAAAACACCCAGGAGCTTGTAAAGGATGTCAGTACCTCCTGCACACCCATTCCCACGCTCAGCCTGTGCTGCCCTGTACCTCTGCAAGTTTGGGATTTATTTTTTGTGGGGAGGGGGGATTTGGCAGGCTGGTGTTTCTGAGGGTGACCTAAACCTTGGCCAACCCTTTGAAGAGGCCACCCGAGCATCTCATGAGCAACAGGTCCCAAATCAGAGTCACCACACAGGGGAGAAACCACAAAAATTCTGAATCTGGCACAGCAAGAGGGGAAAAACCCCTTCAGTGCCAGAGGTGGTGGGTGAGCACATGGAGCAGGGGTGGCGGAGCCAGCCTCATCCTTTTGGGACGCTGGGAGGAGTGGGGAGGCTTTTTCTTGCAAGGAAAGTGCTCAGTGAGTCAGCCAGGAGCAGAGCAGCGTCTGGCTAAGCCGGGCTTAGCGCCGTTCTAAGCGGCTTTAGGAGCGGCGAGCGCGCGAGAAGCGCGCGCGGAATGAAAGTGGGGGAAGAGAAACAAACGGTGCCAGTGGTTATGTAAGGGCTCAGAGGGCTGCCCACGTGCTGCCCGGGATCCTCCAGCCCCCCCGGGAATGCTCTGGTGGGTTTTGGTCCATCCTGGTCACCCGCGTGAGGAGTTTTTGGGGAGGGTTTGTAGAGGAGGGGAGGAAGGAGCAGAGATGTGACAGCTCCTGTCGGAGGGGTGGCAGAGGAGGACTGGAATGAGTTGAAATGAATTGTAACATTAAGGGTGGCTGGGAAAAGGGCATGGACAACTCCTTGCTGGCTCCTCTGTCAGGACACAGAACCGAGGACAAACGAGCAATCCAGTGACACTCGGGTAGGACAGATCAGACAAACCCCGACCTGCTCCCCTCACCCGCACAGCTGAACAAGGAATTACTGCTGCAAATATAAAACACTTACATGGATCCCCAAAGTTTAACACCTGATAATCCCAAAAGGCTCTTCCAAAGGTTCAACTTCTGGCTTGTGGAAAAGAGGGAGAGCAACTTTTTACATGGACTAGGACAAGGGGGAATGGACTTAAACTGGCAGAGGGCAGGGTTGGATGGGATATTGGGAAAGAATTTTTCCCTGTGAGGGTGGGGAGGCCCTGGCACAGGGTGCCCAGAGGAGCTGTGGCTGCCCCTGGATCCCTGGAAGTGTCCAAGGCCAGGTTGGACAGGGCTTGGAGCCACCTGGGCTAGTGGGAGTTGTCCCTGCCATGGCAGGGGTGGAACTGGATGAGCTTTAACATTGATTCCAACCCAAACCATTCTGGCTTTTCAACAGTGCCAGGAGTTCCCATCTCAAGAGTCAGAAAGCACAACCACTGTGACACATTCTGCTTTACACAGACGTGGCTGGTCACATTTGGTGGCCAGCTGAGAGGTGGCTTCAGGGAATCTTTGCTTTTCATTGATATTTTGAACATATCTGCCCCACCTCTGACAGACGGGAACAGAACACACACTTACCTTTCAGTCCAGGACATGGGACCTGGTGGCCTTTGGTGTCCTTCCTTCTCCATCCCCAGTGCTGGCTCCAGCTCGTCTTTCTTAATAGGATCTTAATGAGATGCCTGAACTTTGGCCAAAATGTTTTCCCAGCTGCTGGCACACCCAGACACTCTCTGAGGAAGGTGGAGAGGGAGGAAAAGTGAAGCAGAGACATTTCAGCCTCCAGCACAACTTTTATTTTGGATGTACCTCAAGCCTTCCTCTGTCCCCCTTAGATCTGCCCTGCCACCCTCCTGTCATGATCTGCTCCCAGAAAAGCTGAAGAATCTCTCCTCTACCCAAGGGACCTCTTGGATTCTGTGCTGGCACAGGTCAGTCCCATCTTGATGGGTCCCCGCCCTTTTTATGTTAAAAAATACATTTTTATTTAAAATAATATTGGCAGGGGAAAAGCCATGGGAGCCCAGCTGCAACCACTCCACTCAGTGTAGGATTTTTCTTCACAGAAGGTGTCTGGATGTCTTAAGAACGTGCCAACTTCAATATCCAGGGGTGGAGAGGAGGGATGTGGTTCCTGACAGCCTGATTTAAGCCTTGCAGAGGAAGAAAAACTCCTTTTTTCTCCTTTTTCCCTGGCCTTGGCTCAGAACAGGCTCCACCAAACTCGAGATTTGTTGTTCCCTGTTGAGCTCTGGTGGCTGGGAGAACAACAGGACTCCTGGCACGAGTCAAACCCTCTGGAGAGGATCCTTCTGCCACTCTTCTGTCCAAGTCCTTTGTCTGGAGCAGGCACAGGGGCTGGCTTGGGAGAAGGGCGGAGAAGCAGAGCTTGGTGGTGCAGCCCAGTCCCTGTGGCCTGTGAGGGAGGGAGCCCCTGGTCCTTGCCACAGAAGATCCCTGGGTGTGTGAAACGTGGGCTGACCCCATCTCCTCCCTGCAGAGCTCCATGAGATTTTTAGGGGGGGGCGTTTTTGTGCTGGAATTTCTCATTTTCTGCTCTTCCACACGGAGAGGAGCCCCACAGGCTGAGGGGATGTGCCAGGTCACTCCCAACGCCACGGCTCCCTCGGCTGCAGAGCCTGGGCTCCTTCCTTGGGTGGGTTTGAAGAAGAGGACAAAGCTGGGCTGACCTGGCTGTTTGTGGAGCTCCTCAGAGATTAGAAGTGAAGCTCAGGCTGCTTTGGACAGCGGGCTGGGTGATTTTCCTGCCATGATCAACCTTCCAGCAGAGAATACCGAGGTCCTTTGCAAACACCAGTGGTGCTTTGTGCTGTCTGCACAAGCAGCTTGCTTTGCATTCTGGCTTTATTCTGTTCCATTTCAATTTACCCAAAATATCTGGGCATGCTGGTGAGTGGCAGCTCTCTGGGATGAGCGTGCATGTGAATGTACTTCTGCTAAGTCAGTGTGAATCCTTCCTGCCAGTCAGGCAAATAATGACAGCAGGGAAAATCAGCAAGGGGAAAAAGAAGACAAAGACATGCAGCAGCTCTGGAGAACGACCCAAGAGCCCAGGAGAACTGAGCTGTGCCTTTCTCCCTCTCCTTGACTGGGTCCTGTGGAGCTGGGCACCACAGCTGAGGTCCCTGGGCCTCCTCTGTGCCATCCCCCTCTGCTCCTGGCTCTCCAGACCTCGGGGACATGGCCTGGGACAGTGCACCTCTCCCACAGCTGAGCTGGTAAAAGCTGCAGCCCTTCAGAGCTGGTCAAATTATAAACTGAAATGAGCCAGGATCTGTCCAGTGAAACTTCCCAAGAAAAACAGGTGAAATCCTTCTAGAGAAGAAACCTGAAACTGCACAGGAGTAGGAGCCATCTGGCAGATTCCTAAGGGTCCCACAGGCCCGATGATGATGATGATGATGATGATGATGATGATGTGTGTTTTTCTGTGTGTATCTGCTGTGTCAGTCCCTGTCTGGCACTCAGAACCACAGCAGCTGCTCAGCAGGGCTGGAACAACAGCAGGGCAGGGTCTGGTTGTGCTGTGTCAGGTGCCAGCAGGGTGACACCAGCACGGTCAGCACCTCTGGCTGCAGCTGAAGCCCAAAGGGAAAGATGGAGCAGCTGGAGAGCAGCCTGGGACAGGATCTGTGCTGTTCCTGCTCTCTGCTGGGGGGACAGGCACGAACCAGCCCCAGGGCTCAGGTGAGTCAACGTGGAGAACAAATCAGGGGTGCTGAGGGCAGTGACACTGGGATTACTGAAGGGGTTGGGTTGGAGGGCATCTTAAATCCCATTTCATTCCACCCCTGCCACGGGCAGGGACACCTGCCTCTGTCCCAGATTGCTCCAACCTGGCCCTGGACACTTCCAGGGAGGAAAGCATCGGATTGAGCAGGCAAATGGAATTTATTGACACAACAGAGCAGCCTGAGAATTGGGTACAGCCCCTTCCAAACACTGCCCTTCCCTCCTAGAGCAGCACTTGGAGCTGTGCCCTGACCCCAAGGAGGGATGGCATCTTTGTGCTGAAAGGGGGGATGGCTTCCCACTGCCAAGGGCAGGGATGGATGGGACACTGGGAAGGAATTCCTCCCTGTGAGGTTGGTGAGGCCCTGGCACAGGGTGCCCAGAGCAGCTGTGGCTGGCCCTGGATCCCTGGGAGTGCCCAAGGCCAGGCTGGACGGGGCTTGGAGCAATCCCGCCCTTTTCAGCGCATCCAGGAGCGGCGGGATTCCTCCCGTGGCATTCCCGTCCTGCTGAAAGAAGTAAAACTCGGCAACCTCGGTTAATTTAACCCCGCTACCCCGGTTGTCACCTCAATGTCGCAACGCTGGGCGAGGCGCAGAGCAGCCTCCTCCTCCTCCTCCTCGTCCCGGCCCTGCGAGCCCTGGGAAGCCGGAGAGGGGCCGGGATGCGATGGCTGTGCCCAGCCCCGGGCTCGCCCTCCGAGCTCTGGGGATGCTGCGCTCCCGTTGCCATGGAAATGCGGCGCGGGAGGGGATGCGAGATCTGCTGCTGCCATCTCCTGGAGGAGCCGGGATGGGATGGCGATGCCAGGGGGTCAGGAAGAGCTCGGGCAGTGTCGGAGATGTCCCGGGCACAGCTCAGCGCCGGGACACTGGCACCGAGTGGTCTGGGCACAGCAGAGCTCACGGGGCCACCGGAGGCTGGCAGAATGTCACCCTGGATGTGCGGGCTCTCCCAAAAAAATTAACAATTCCAGCGGCCGTGACCCCAAATCACAAAGTCATTAAAGTTGGAAAATCCCTCTGAGATCATCCAGTCTAATCATTAACCCAGCACTGCCAAGGCCACCACTGGCCCGTGTCCCCAAGTGCCACATCCACACGGCTTCTAAATCCTTCAAGGGACGGGGACTCCAACACTGCCCTGGGTGGAGTCCCAAAAACCCTTCTGGTGAAGAATTTTTCTTCAGGCCAGAAACACTGAGGTATTAAATGATTTTAAATGGGGTAGCCTGGCTGCCACGCTCCTATGGGATGTCCTTGGTTTTTGTCCCTGTTTTTTGTTTTGTTTTGTTTTTTGGGTGGTTTTTTGCCTTTTTTTTTGGGTGTTTGTTTGTTTGGTTTTTTTTTTTCCTCCAATGCTCCTGCATTGGAGTAGATGAGAGAAATTTGGATTATTGGTGCTGCCAGCTCAGCTCCAGCTGCAGCAGCACCTCCTGCAGGGGTTGTCCCATCCCAGCCTTCTCCTTGCTTGGACATCCTGACCCTGTGATCCCCTCGGACACCCGAGCCCTGCCCTGCCAGCTGGGAGAATTCACACACAGCATTCCAGAGCTTTTCCTAGCAGGAGGATGGGAAAACACGAAGCCACAGCAGTGTCCCCCAGCTCTTCTGGCTGTGAGGGACAGCCCAAAGGCACCAGCAGAACCAGGACATCCACGTCCTGCTCCGAAATGTGGCACCCACACTCCTGACCCCAGAGTTCTCTGCCAGGCTCAAGCAGGGCCAGTTCTGCTCTGTCCCCTGCTCTTCATTTGATGCTGGCAGGAATTTTCACCTGGGACAAACCAGGAATCTCTGTCCTCTGTGGGGACCCTGGATCCCCCAAGCCAGGAGGTTTTAGGAGCTCCCATGTGAGCACACAGCAAGATCCCCTCTGCAACCACTCCAACCCTGCTTTTAGGTCATCTTAAACCAATTTCAGGCCACTAAAAGGTCTGAAGAAGAGAGACCAAAGGGAATTGCCCTCTCTGCTGCTGGGCTGCATCCCACAGTGCAGGTCTGCACAGGACCTGGGGGTTTTAGGGACAACCAGCTCAGCTGGTTCACTTCAGACAGGGGAGGGCAGGTCTTTGACTCCAGAAGAGAAATGAACTGGACTACAGAATTCACAGAACTCACAGAACTGGATTACTGCACAAGGAATACATCTGGAGTTGTTCCTCCAATCTCACCACCCAACCAGTTCATCCCAGTATGAGAAACCTTTTGAAGAATCATTTTGCTCTGGGTTGGAAGGGACCTTGAGCCCATCTCCTGCAGGGACACCTTCCACCACCCCAGGCTGCTCCAGGCCCTTCCAGCCTGGCCTGGAGCACCAGGATGGGGGAGGAGGTGGAACTAAACCTGGCCCAGGTGGGCACTCCAGGTGTGGGGAGGAGCCCCAAACCCAAGCAGCAGCTGATGCCACTCTTTGTTCCACCTTGTCCCCAGGGACAGAAAATGCCACGTTTGATGGATCCAGGGAGATGATAAAATGTTCTTCTGCCTGTAGGGCAGGAAGGAGATGTTTCCCCCCCTCCTTTGTTTTAATTTTTCTTTTGTATCAAAGAAGATGAAAAGAATTAAAAGTCTCATCCCTGCAGTGCTGCAGGCACAGGACTTCCCTGGGTATCAGCTCTTTTTTTTTTTTTTGCAGGGATCCCTGCAGCCACAGATTGGTGTTAATGATCTGCATTTGCTTTCGGGGTTAAAAAGAAAATCTGTGAATGCAGAATGTGGCTGTTCCTGGGCAGAGGGGAATAGTGCAGCTTTGTAATTCACTGCCATCTTGTGATATTTAACATTTTCCCAAAACAATGAACATGCAACATGAATTAGAACAGAACCCCAAACAAGAAGAAAAAAAAACCCCAAAGCTGTTGCTAGTATCCATAGTTACAGAGAAAACTCAGAGACCCTGAGGGTGATGGGTAGAAAAACTCCTAGCACAAAGAAATAAAACAAAAAGTTGTGACATTTGTTGCTTTTAAGTTTATTTTTTAACCTGTAAACACTTTGCATAAACTCCATTCTTCCATCAGACAACAAGCTGGAGTTTTCCTTGAGATCTTACCTTGTATGTTCTGGAGACAAGGTTTTCAAACTCTTTTTTTTTTTTTGCCCTTTGCCTTTGGGTGGAATGGCAAAATTAGGACAAGTTTGCTCCAATGAACTCGTAATTATTATTAATATTATTACTATTATTCCTTCCATGTAGAGTCAGAGTACCTGGGAGTCCTGTGCTACTTCAGAGGGAGAACATGGGGAAAATGCTGCATAATGCATGGCAAAGTTCAACAGAAAACTGAGTTTTTTGCAAGTCAGACAATAGGGAGGCATTCCACCTTTTTAAAACTGATGGAAGTAGACTGGACAAAGCAGCAGAAGCAAAACATCAGCACCATGCTGTCCCTTGCAAAGGGGGACAGTGGGAGGAGCTGCCCCTGCCCACGGCTGATTTGGATGAGTGATTTGCATAAGGATCATCCCAAAGTGAGGATCCCAAAATCTAGTGCCCAGAATTTTGCTGTATTTACCATTTCAGCAGTGTTTTGTGCCCTGTATTTGGTGCTGACTGTGCCAGGCTGTCAGGGCTTGGCCCCAGCTGGCAGCTGAGTCCCACAGAAGCACTGGCTCATCCCAGGGAAGGAGGGAGGGAATGGGGGTACAAGTGAGCAAAGTCACAGCTTGAGACCACAGAATGATGGAATGGTTGGGGAAGGGACCTTAAATCCCATCCAGGGCCACCTCTATCCATGGGCAGGGACACCTCCCACCATCCCAGGCTGCTCCAAGCCCTGTCGGCAGCCACAGTTGGACATTTCCAGGGATCCAGGGGCAGCCACAGCTTCTCTGGGCACCCTGTGCCAGGGCCTCAGCACCCTCAGAGGGAACAATTCCTTCCCAATATCTCACCCAAATCTCCCCTTTCCCAGTGGCAGCCATTCCCTGTGTCCTGTCCCTCCATCCCTTGTCCCCAGTCCCTCTCCAGCTCTCCTGGAGCTTCAGGCACTGAAGGCTGGAGGGAGATGAAGTTCAGCACCTCAGCACTGGGGTTCATTGGGGATTAGGAGAGGAGAGCATTCCAGTCCCCCAGACTGTCCCACCTCTCCCCCAGCACCCTCAGCCACCATCCTCACCCAGGACATTGGGGACAACTCCCAGCTCAGCCAGGACACCCAGGGGTGTCCCTGTTTCAGCTCCAGCAGGGAGGGAACAGCTCTCTTCCCATCAGGTGTATCCTTGGGATATATGAAATTTGTGGTTTGAATTCAGCCTGTGAAGTCATTTTGGGGACACAGCCCTGAATTTCTTCCCCCTCCACTCCCACAGACAGAAACAGCAGCTGAGGTTTGAGCTGCCTCATTTACAAACCATCCAAACCAATGGCCTGAAGCAATCGTGTCCCAGACTTCCAGCTGCCTCCCAGGACTCTGGAAGTGAATTCCCAGAAAATACCAAAGCACTCCTTTGACAGAAAATGGAGCTGCAGTTGAATAGAGGGGGCAGCTCCCCCAGGCACGGGGTCAGAGCACCAACACCCAGCTGTCCCCACCTCCTGCAGCCCCTCAGCAAACCCAGGGAAGTGCAACAATTCCCCCAAGGCAGAGCAGGGCTGCTCCTCAGGAGTTTGCAGCACAGTTAGAAGCCCCCACTCGTGTTTTTTGTTCCCTAATTTTCTCCTGGCTCACGTAAAGCCCCAGCCTCACAATTCACATGCAGCAAAGCACCCCCGAAATGAGAGAAAAATGAGTTTTCCTGAGGGTGCAGCTGGGTGAAAAGAACAGGGATGGAAATGCTGGGAGAGGATCAGGAGGGCAGAGCAGCTGCTGGCAGAGCTCACAGTCAGGTCTCACCCCAACCCTGTCCCATTTCTAACACAAACCTCTGCAATTCTTTCAAT
Source organism: Irena cyanogastra (assembly GCA_013397155.1). Lineage (NCBI taxonomy): Eukaryota > Metazoa > Chordata > Aves > Passeriformes > Irenidae > Irena > Irena cyanogastra. Next base: position 77,748 of record VWZV01010144.1, read on the forward strand.
ATTGTTGATTTTATTGCAAGAATTGTTTAAGACAGAAGAAAAAAAAACCAGTGGCAAACCCAAATATTTTTTAAAAATTTAATAAGAAATCTGTAAGTAAGAGGCTTTACCAGCCTCAAAAGCTAAATAACCTCTTTGCTGGCTGCGGCTGCACAGCACCCAGGATGTGCTGATCTTCCACACCAACACGTGCTGCTGCTGGAACTGCACTCTCCTGCACTCTCACACCCAGCAGCAGTGCAGAGATTAAAAGGAAATGTTTTATTTCCTTTTTATTTCCATTGTTTTATTGCTGTCTCATCCCACTGCAAACGTGGCTTTTAGTCTGCTCAAGTTACCTCCAAGTTTGCCAGAGACAAAACCTCTTGTCCTCTCCAATTACTGTTTACCCACATAAATTCTGATTTCAGAAGGGAGAATGAATGAATGATTTAAAAAATAAATATTCTTATGCAGGAAATACACTGACCCATACAATTAATAGATTAATAACCATTAACTTGGAACATTAATTGCATGACTCAGAGTGTCTGAAGTTTTTATTTAAAAACCCCCAGACCTGCAGAACACAGAGGCCACGGGCTGGGGGTGTCTGAGGCCTTCAGAGCTGGCTCTGACTTCAAAGGATGAATCACCAGGATCTGGCTGGTATCAGCAGAACTGGCCTGCACAATAAATGAGCCCAGTCAGCCTTCCCTGGAGGGGTTTCTGTCCCTTGGCCACAGGGAAATGATGCAGCTTCTCTGCAAGCAAACTTTTTATGCCACATAAACCAAGGAAAACATATTTATATAGCAAAGGTTTCCTGAAATAGCCCCTGGAATTTGAACAGAGCCACCATTCTTTCCAGAGTTTCAGGATACATTTCAGCAAGAACAAAGACACAAGTAGAGTATTTTCTCTTTACTCTTTCCTTCCCATGTGGGGACAGCAGCCAAAGCCTACACACCTATACACAAAGTTAAACATCTCCAGAGTGCAGAGCAAGCCTGGAGAGCCCTGAATGCAATCAGCTCCAAATCTACTTGACACAGACAGCAGAATCTGCAAACAACAAAAAGTTTGTTTATAGCAACATGAAATTGGCTGTCAGGGGATAAATCACTGATCTTCCTGGGCTACAGGTGCATCAGTGTCTGAGCTCCTGGCCAGCCTCTTGTACAATCAACTCTCCATTTAACACCAGCTCTAACAGAAGGAAAAGCAAAAACTTCTGAGTTGGCAGCTGGTGCTTCAGAAGAGCATCCTACCTTCAGCACCACAGAGGCTCTGGTTTGCTGTTAATGATGTGGTTTATTCATTAACAGGCTCAACTCCTGCAGTCTTTGCTCAGGCCAGGGTTGGGGGCACAGCTCTGCTGTCGGGCTGGAGGTTGATGAGGGAGTTGCTGGCCTGGGCCAGCTCTGCAATGGAGACTCGGCCTCGCTGCCTGATGTACTGGGCCACGGCTGCCATCTCCTGTGCAGTGATGTAGATGAACTTTCCCCTGTCATCAATCACACCTGCAGGGCACAGACAGCAGCCTGCACTCAGCTCTGGGGCTCCCTCACCCCCAGCAGGCATCACTCCCTGCTTTGGGAGGGGATGTTCCAGCTGCTGAGGCAGCACTTCCTACCCAGCCCAGGCAGGATTTTATCTCCTGCCAGTGCTGGGTGCTGGAGCAGGGCTGTGCCAGCAGCCCAGGGCCCTGGCAATGCCCATTTTGCTCCAAGGAACACGTTCTGTGCACTGGGACAGCTGCTGGGAGCTCCACAGCTGCAGGCACCTTGTTTTCATGGGATCACAGAATGTCCTGAGCTGGAAGGGACCCACCAGGATCACTGATCCAGCTCCTGGCCCTGCACAGACACCCCAACAATCCCACCCTGTCCCTGGGGGTGTTTCTCAAACCCTCCTGGAGCTCTGGCAGCCTCAGGGCTGTGCCCATTCCCTGGGGAGCCTGGGCAGTGCCAGCACCTTGGGGGAAGAGCCTTTCCCTGATATCCAACAGAAATCCCCCTGACCCAGCTCCAGCCATTCCCTGGGTGCTGTCCCTGTCACAGGGAGCAGAGATCAGAGCTGTCCCTGGGGAGGACACTGCAGAACTTGATTTATCTCCCCTCAGCCTCCTCTTCCCCAGGCTGAACAGAACAAGTGCCCTCAGCTGCTCCTCACATGGAATCCCCTCCAGACCCTTCCCCTTCCCTTTTCTGGTGCTCACGTTCCCAGCCCAGGCAGCTGGTGGAGAAAGGCAGAGCAGGAGGGTCCAGGAGGGCACTGAGAGCCCTTGTGGGGCCCAGCTCAGCCCTTCCAGCTTCCCCTCTGACAGGGAATGCAGCTCAGTTTCCCTGTCTCTGTTGCTCCACCCAGACTGAGAGCAGAACTCTGTTTTCATGTGTTACACCAAGGCACAGCCAGCCAGCACAGCACACGTCCTTCTCCCTGGATCCCAAGCACTTCTAGGGCATTTGACAGGGTTTCCACATCTCCTTGCTGGGACAGTTGTTCTCCAGCCAGGAGCACAAGATCAGGTCAGTAAATGTTTGTGCTGGCACCTTTCTCTACTTCAGCCTTGGAAAGAACAAACTGCCCAGCACCAAACCACCCCTGCTCATGCTCAGTCTCTGCTGCCATTCCCTGTGGGGCTGACTCTTAGTGAGACTTAAAAAAATCCAGCAGCAGGCCCTGGCTTTCCCAAGGGAAAGCAGTTTTCCTTCCTGAAAACAGCTCTGCAAACAATTTCATGTTCTCAGAAAAGGATTAAGAGAAGTTTTGTAAGCATCTCATGTTCTCAAAATAACAAGTGCTGTTTTTCACTTCTGTTTATCCTTATGTATATTCTCAAAACATGCCCTCTCTATCTCAACCAATAGTAGTAGAGAAGCATTGTGTCACAAAAGACACTATTAAAAAAAATATCACATTATTACAATAAAAATTACCTTCTGATTCAACAAAATCCTTAGAGTATTTCTCCTCATCCTCTGAAACAGAGCAAGAGGTGGGTACAGGGCTGGGAACTCCACTGACTCCAGCATCCTGCAGTGCTCTGGGATGTCTGCCTCTCCCACATGCCATCCCCCAGCCCTGGCTTTAACCACCAGGCTTGGAACCCACCCCAAATCACCCCAGTGAGCCTCTCCAATTCAGATTTCACAAGGCCCCTTTTGCAGCTGGCTGCTCAGCAACCCCAAAATCTGCCTTCAGCAGATGGGTAAATAAATAAAATATAAATATCTAGCTATCAAGTCCTACTAGAGCCTTAGAACAGGAATGACACTGGAATTCTCTCCCTGCCACAGGGAAGGCAGGCATTTTCTGCACCACCAGCTCTTCCCCAGCCACAGAGAGATCCCCTTTGTGCTTTGGCTGTCACCTGTCAGGGTGCCATCTGCCAGCAGGTCCTGGATTCTGTTAATTGCATCCTGTGCAGAAGAGAAAAAGGAAAACAGACTGATCAAAAGGGAAGCAAAAACCATTTCACACGTTCAGATAAACTACAGAGGTTTACACTGCAATCCCTCAGGGTTAAGGAATTCAGTTCTCCCACACTGAGATGGAATCAGCCCTTTGGCCTTAGAGGGATGACTTTTTTTTTTTTTCATTTTGGGATGTTCAAATTAAATTCCCTATCCCTTAGAAGAGACTTTTATTGCCATTACTTGGCTGTTTCAAGGAGCAGAGGGTTGTAGGAATCTTCCCATGGAAAGGCTGTGCAGTGCCATGAAGTTCCATGAAGCACACTGAGGTCCTTCTCCAGGGTCCTTGCTTAAAAATTCCATGTTTTTTTCTATCTTTTCCTGCTCCTTTTGGGAGCAAACCTCTCCTACCAACCCAAAGCAACAACTTGTTGTATTTATGGCTGGGTTTACTCTACAGTTACTCCAAGCATGCAGTTCCACTGCACCTCAAGTGTTGGTTTCTACAGTTCTACCTCTCTCTTTTTCCTGTTATATGACTGCAGAAGGAAATTATAATTTAGTTTTAACCAGATAAATTCCTGTAAGTAACCCACTGCACACTTCAATGGAGTTCTGGTTTAAGAAGGAGGCAGCAAAAATTGGTATTTCCACCCCAAAAGTTAGTGCTTACCTGTGTCCTTAAACCTAGATGTGAAGCCAAGTCCTCCAGCTGGATAACCTTTGTTTTCTGTGGGAACAAACAAGACTTAAGCTGATGAATGACAAAGCTGGGATTTTTTTTTTCCATTCAAATAAAAAAAAATGCATTAACCAGACAAAGCAGAACTTGTTCCTTTAAGTAACTTTTCCTAGTGAGCACTTTCCTCTGATGAAAAACTCTCAAGTTCCCTAAAGCAGGGAGCTCTGTGGAAAGACTGAGTGCTCTGACCCACTCAAACACATGTGGCCAGAACTGATCCTGGACTTTTCCTTACACTGGGATGAGCACAAGGAACAGCCATGACTCTGTTCCCCCACCTCCTCAGCTGCTACCTTTAATTTCCAGTGTGTTTTATCAAGATCCCTTTCTTCTCTAAGGGATGTTTCAAAGCACCTTTTAAAACCATGACTGGTGTGCATCAGCACTTACATAAAACCCAGGCAAGACTGGCAGCATTAAGTGCTTGAGTCTGTTTTACTGATGCCACGTGCATTAATGCCATAATAATCTTCCTAAGCAAGCCAACACCTTATTAAAATTGTCAGTGTTGGAACTGCAAATTGTCATTCTGCCTTTGACAGATTCTTCCTGCAGCTTTTCTCACTCAGGGCACAGCCACCACTGCTCACATCTGGTTTTGTGCTTCTCTGTAGCTCCAGAGAAAACACCTGCAGTGCTTGTCTGGAGCTACTTGGTTCCTGTTTTCTCCTCTGCCAAAGTTTTAGGAACTCATCTGTTTAATTGCAGAAGGGTGCAGTGTTTGTAAGGAGCTTGGAAAAGACAAAACTGTTGGAAAGCTCAGTTAATATTCAAGTCTACATTCCTAAAATCCATGTATGTACAGCCAGAGGAGCTGCATCTCCATTAACAAATTAAACACTTCAAACAATCAAGTCCTTTGTTTCTGGTCTTGAGAGCATACTGGGAGGCCACTGAAGAAATCAAGAGAGGCTGAAATAGATGAATCTTTTCCATTAATAAAATCAGACCAAAAAGAAAGCCACACACAGCTTTAGTAGTTGTGAAGTTCGATGCAGCCAAGCTAGAGAACTGAACACCATGGACTGAACACATGGAACTGGAACCAGTCCATGGAATTCAGTTCTCAGAGCTGGGAACTGCCAACATTTGTCACATCTTCTTTTAAAGGGACTGGGGGGGTTGGTGCAAAGCCACGTGAACAGGAAAAACAGGACTTAAAGCTTCCCTTAAAGGCATTCCCCCTCAGTGACCGAGTTTAGGGGAAGCTTTCCAAGACAGATCCTGCTGGGAATGAGAGCCCGAGGGGGTGGGGTGGGATGAGGATGCACCCCCCACACTCTGGAACACAACAACATGAGGTCCCAAGGGAATAAAACACTTCTCCAGGTGCATCACGTTCTAAAGACAGGCTTAACTTTCCTTCAGCAACAAAAACACATCCACATTTTCCTGAATTAATTTCATTTTAGGGGTGATGCTGTTGCTGTCCTCAGCATTTTGCTCCCAACACCCTTAAGAATAAGGCATGGGTTGAGCTATCTCTAGTCAATGATACCAGCATGAGAAATTATTCAACAGAAGAGCTAAATTCAATTTTATTTTTTTTAAAAAAGCCAATTACTCTTAAATTTATACATTTTTTCCTGACAGCTGCGAGCAGCTCAGCACCGCTTCCTGTCAATGGTTTCTGTGAACAGAACAGAAGATGAGGGCAATACATAATCTATACATTGAGCACACTTTCAAGATTAAAGAAAAATACTTAAAACTTGTGCAAGAAAGCGATGCCCCAGTTCTGCAGCTCAGCCCTGCAGAGGAAATCAGGTGTCGAATATTCAGGCTCGGGTTTCCAGCCCAAGTTTAATTTCTCTGACGTCAAGATGAAGTGACTGATACAGAATTTAGTGCTGAAACACTGAACTGGGGGTTTGTGACTAATCTGGCCCATCCACCACAAGCCCTGGGGCAATGGGCAGAGTCTGCCCTGGCTGTGTCACCCCTTGGAAACCTCCCAGTGCTTGTGGAGGATCCCAAGGGAGACTGGAATCTCCTTTTTTACCCACACAGGTAAAAGAGAGGCAGAGAGCAGCCCAGCAGAGCTTGCAGGGCTCTGCTCTGAGCTCTCATCCAGACCTGCCTGGAGTCACTCCAAAGGACTCCCTGAGGAGAGTTATCCATGAGGCAAATCTCTAAGTCCAGGAGATAAATCTGCTGTAAACCCAGGGTTTTGCTGGGATAATGGACGTGCAAAACTGAGATTTTTGGAATACAAAATGATGAGCAGCTCACTGAGTAGCCAAGTGATTTGCTTGCTAGAGAAGCCTTTCACACAGGTCACACATCCTGAGAGCTCAGATTCCAGTAAAGGGAGAAAGGGATCCATTAGGAAAAAAGATTTGCATGACAGTTTTGGAGTGAGAGCAGAAAATCTGACCTTTGATAGAGGAACAGTGGAGAGCATTTGCCCTCACAGATCAAAAGCACAAACCCTCATGAACAGGTTTTCAATACCAGACATGCAATGGGAGGAAAAGGAGACTGACACACCCTGGTTAAAACAAGAAGCTGCTTCTTAAACTGCCCTCCTGAACATTAAGAAAACACTGGAAGCTGCATGGATAGGAAAAAGTGAAGGAATCACAGGAAAAGTCAGGATTGAGGTTTCCAGTGCCAGCTGGAGGCTCAAAAACTCCCTCCTGCTACAGCAACTCTCCTTCCTGCTGAGCTCACCTGGAGAGACTCTTTTAAAATCTGTGGCTGATGTTCACCAACAAAAAAAGCCTGAATGCCCCAAATCCCAATCCACAGCAAACACTGCTTCCATCAGCTCCGAGGGAGATCCACCAGAGCTGTCTTAGACCACAGGGCAAGAGCCACAGCCTGCCCCAAAAGCCAAGACCCAGCTGGAATGGAACTATTTTAGCAATGATGTGCTCGTGCCGCTTCAGTAAATAACACTTACTGAAGGTAGAGCTTTTGTTACTTGTAGAATATTTAAGTAAATGAAAGAGGAAGTAATAAATAATAAATATTTATTAAAGTAATAAAAATACCTCTTTGACAAAAGGTATTTCACACCACCTAAGGAGAAAAACCAAAGGCACCTTACCTTAACATATTCCAGGAATTCCATAAGAAAGCTGCGAGACTGGAGACAGCAAGGAAAACAACTGTTATTTTGAATTCAGGAGCATTAAATGCATCAAAAACTTGCTGAGTATAAATACTACAGAAGTATTTAGATTGCATAATTCCTAAGTTTTCCCTACACACACTGAGATATTGAACTGGGAAGAAAAATAATCTAGATTTAATCTTCATGAGGGATTTCTGAGACAGAACGTGGCTCAGGTACAATTTAAAAGTTTCCCAAAAGGTAACCATACAATTTTTTGTTCTTCACGTTATAAGTACCCTGAAAAAACCACATCTGGGTGAGTTTAAGCATCATTAAGTCACACAGCAAGGACATTTTGTGCAGAGGAAAACCCAGAGTGACTGGGGACCTGCAGATGGCCAAGTGCAGCACAGCTGCACAGCACCTGTGGGGGCTGGAGCATTTCACAGCCAGGCACCTGAGATGCAGTGCATGACCTGAGCAGCTCCACTCCAGAGGCAATGCAAACAGCCTGCAGTGAAGTTAAAAGGAGATCAGGTGACTCTGCAACCCTGGAAGTCAATCAGCCTTAATTAACTGGTGAGCTCTGGAGTCAGGAGCTTGATTTGCAGCACAAGCAGCCCCAAGAACACAGGGCAGGGCCAGCTTTTCCAACAGGACACTGAAATGCTGCAGTGCTTCAGCCACCACCAGGCCAGGCTGACTAGGTAATTTCTTTCTCATTTCTGCTGTCTCCAAATAACTCTGCACCTGTCATTATTTCTGAATGTGATTGCAAATCACCTGCAATTCAAGTTTTAACTCCTCACCCCCTCCAAAGTGATCTCAGGGTGAGATGCAGGCTTCATCAACTGCCTGCCAAGTTCTTCTAGGTGAGGAACACCCTCCTCTGCTCTGACATTGAGAGATTAATTTCTCCTTGACAGGCAGCTGCAGGAACATGGGCAATCAACACATTCCAGCTTCAGAGGGTGTTTGAAGTGGACACATCAATATTTAGGGATAATCTCATCTCCTAACAGGACAGGCACAGATTTTTGAAGGAACTGCCAATAAAAGTGTGCATTTTGCTGTTCACTGCATCTTAGGGAATTCCCCACCAGCAGACAGAACTTCTCCTGGTGTCAATCCTGCTGTGATGGAGGAGTTTTTCTCCATGGGAAGGGGTCTCCAGTGAGAAGCTGTAATGAGCCAGTGGTGCTTGACACTGGGCACAATCTGCTCTGCTCAGAGCCACTCTCAGTCACACCAAAGCAAATGCAGTTAATTCCAGAGGCTCTTCAGCAGAGCAGCAAATGCACACATGGCCCTGAAATAAATCCTTCCCAAGAAATGCCCTGGACAGCTCAAATGGGCAGCTACAACCCAAGAGCAATCCCAGGATGTGATAGCAAATAAATTGTGGCTAACAGGTTTTCAGCAGACAAAAAAAGAACTCTGCCTCCCACAACAGCAAAACTTTTTCAGGTTTGCTGTGATTTTATATCAAGTATCACATTTCAACTAGCATCCCCAGCAGCTCTGCAGGAGCAGCAGTGTGGGTTTGTCCTGAGGATTCCTTTATCAGAAGCCTTTTTGAGACAAGAGCTTGGTTTTTAATTTGATTTCACAGCAGCTCTGTTGGTGTAGAAAATAGAGCCAAACCCAAATAATTGCCCCCAAGGTCTGTGTGGGCACTTTGAAACTCCAAATTCAGCTTTACTGGCTTGGTCTCTGTGGGTAAGGCAGAGCTGCTGACAGTGAGAGATTATCTGAATTCCAGAATGAGTTTTATTTCAGTTCTTAGACACAGGGAGGACAGAACTCATTTCCAGCAAGTTCTCTCAGAACTCTAAAATAACCCGTAGGAGTCTGGTATGAGGAACAGCAGCATTCCCCAGGAAATATCCCAGGATTAACCTGTGCCACAGACACAATTCAGCTTTCACAAGCAAAAACCTTTGGCTGACTCCTACTTTTAAGTTCATTTTACACGAGACAGAACGCAGCAAGCCTAACAAGAGAAGGGGAACTGCAGAACCAGCCTCACGTACCTGCTCCTCTGTCATTGTTTCCTCAACCCCTTCCTCTTCAACTACAAAACTCTCCTTCAGCTTCAGGTACTCTTCATATTCCCTCTTCTCCTCTTCTTCCTTTGCCTTCCTTTTTTCCTCTTCCTGGACAGAAAAGATGACAAGTGATCAGTTTGCTCTTTCCCAAGGTATTTTTTAAGTGAAGCAGCATCTTCTTTCTCTGCAGCAACAACTTAAAAAGAAGTTTTTAAGCTGAGCCTAAGCTGCCCCTTGATGGCACAACCACTTTCAGAAGCCACCCCTGAGGCAGTGACCACCTCACACCCAGTGCTGGCTTCCACAGCAGGGCTGGTTCTTAACCAGAGCTGCCAGAAAACCTCTTAAATAGCAACCTGCCTGCCTCATTTGCATCCCTCTGCTGCTCCTCACAGGAAGTCCCTGCCCCTCCCTGCACCCTGATGCAACGTCCACAGTTTTGGTTACTGGCCCCAGGTCTGCTCTGCCACTGCAGCACATTGGGAGTGCCCACAGGGAACAGTGGGGTTAATCTGCTGGAGAGAAAAAGCCAGCCTGTAGAAGTGTCAAGGAAAACCAAGTTTTCAAGGAAAATCTCTCTCTTATGAAAACTTTCTTCCAGCAAACCTGGATAATAAATAAAATTAAATAATATATAAATTATTATAGAATGTATTTTAGGCACAGGAGGCAAGGTGTGATTGTATTAACCAAAGGAGCTTTTTACATGTTGTTTGTTAAACAAAAGCTTCAGGATTTTAGTTATCTGCAATAAAAAACCTTCATGGCCTACCCTGAAATAAATATTAAAGCCTCACAATAAAGCTGACCCAGAAAACTCCAAGCCCAGCATCAGTGACCTGGTGATGCCTGGTTCTGTGGAATTCACACCTTCACAAACCAAAATGGTGATTAAACGTTTGGGAATGTGACAGATGACTTAGAAAATGTCTTAAATAAAACAGGCTTGTACTGGGAGCTCCTAAATTTGCAGCTGTCCATTATTTTCATTTGAAAATTTGTTTTGCTCTTCTCTGAGAGAAGGCTGGATAATGCTGAAGGTTGGACTTGGTGATCTCAGGGGCCCTTTCCAATCTGAAAGATTCCCTGGCTCACACAGAACAAAAACGTTTCCCTGCAGGACAGTTTCTCCCACAGAGGAATTTATGTTTGTGCAGCACCTGGTACACAGAGATTCCAAAAGGATCTGGCCTCTGGCTCCATCACATTCCAGAGGCTGATTAAAACAAACAGAGCAGTTCTTCAAATTTCAGTGGCAATCCCAAGGCATTCCTCTATGCTTAGCAGAGGAATCTGTCTTTTAAAGAACAATGATATTGATTTCTAAATGCTTGCCATGCTACATCTTTGACATCAATATGGTAATGGTAATTGCTTCCTTAAGAACCTGGAATGTAAATATTGGTTCCATTAAAACAGGGAGAGACAAGAACAGGTCATTCAGTATATAGAAAATATATCCATATTAAAAAAAAATGTCCTTTAGTAAAAAACAAAGAGTATTTGGTCCTGTTTTTATTTCATCAAATTCCCAGAAAGTCAGGAGAAAGAATCCTGCCAAAATCAAGAATGAGAAAAACAGGACTGGAAGGATCTGCAAAGCCAAATCCAGTTTTTAAACTGCTATCTCATGAAAAAATCTACAGATCTGAGGAAGCTCTTGAGACAAAACAAGATCATTTTTGGGTCATTCATCACCACAACAATTAATCCAACAGCAGATTTTTTTTTCCTTATATGCACTCCAGATGCCAAGAACGACATAACCATATTTCATTTGGAAGCAACAGCAATTGTTCCTTTCTTGTAAGTGCATTAAATTTAATCTTGATCCTGGAAAGACAATAATGTTCTTCCCCTGGTCTCTTAGAGAGGTTGTAATTCAGCAGGATTTGAAATGAGGAAAAAGAAAAAAAAAAAAGAAACAATCACAAAGCCTCAAAATTGCTTTGGTAAGTAATTTCTAGATGGTTCTGCAAAAAAAGAAAACATCAGAAGGCATTGTTTCATTTGTAACTGAGAGCAACAATAACTAAAACACATCTTCCAGCTTCTGGAAGGTCTAACAAATGAGCAAGGCTCCTTCCTGTGCTCCTTCCCTACCTGAAAAACAGCCTCTTGCATTTTCTGGAAGGATCCCAGCACGTTCCTATCAGCACTTCCATTCCCAAGCCATGCAGAAAAGCAGCCCTGGCAAAGCACTCAGCTGCCAGCCCCTCTTGTGCCAACAGGATTTTGTTTTCCAGACGCTGAATTTTGACCAGCAGAGCATTTCCAGGTGCTCTGAGCCACTGCTTTGCTAAAAGTGTGTCAGCCCTCAAAGCTTCCCGCTGGTTGCAGCTCTCTCCCTAACACTGGGTATTTCCAGCTGCTTTTTTTTCATCTAAAAATTAAAAATTCATGAAGAGCCTCACATGCTTTACAACCTAAATTCACCTATGATTCAATCTGTAGGAAAAAGGATTTATCCTTTCCTTTTTTCATTAGGAAAAAAAGGATTTATCCAAACTGCAGCTTGGCTCAGAGCAAGAGGAGAGATGATTTTGCACAAGTGCCCAGGGAGAAGCAAGGTGGAGGCTGAGCAGGGGAACCTGGCACAGTCAGGATGGCTGGGAATATTTATTTATATTTATTTAGAATATTTTTTGTCTGACCATCTCTCTAACCCTCTTCTCTCATGCTCATGGAGCAGCTCTGTGGGAGCTGCAGGGTCGAATTTAGGCAGCAGCATTCCCAAAAAAGTCGGGGTGTCCACACAAATAACCCAGAAAACCCCTCAGGGCCTCCTCAGGTTTCCTGCCAGGCACACAGAGGGCACTGGGCTCAAACCCACCTTTCAAACCCCACATTTTGGCACTCAGGTCCCTTCTGAGCTCTGGCTCAGAGCACAGAGTGGCTGGGCCACCCCCCAGCCCTGGGTGGGGTGCTGGGGAAATCCCAGCAGATGGAAATTTGGTAACTGCAGATGCTCATCTTCAGCTGCCTGCTTTTATTTTTTTGGTTTTTTGGTTTTTTTTTTTGAAGCAGGCTTGCCTCTCTCCTCAGCCATCTAAATGTTACCCAGACTGGGGACTTGAACAGAGTGAAGATTTCTTTCTGATTAGTTTATTCCACTGCATGTGAAGAACAAACTACCCCGCTTTGACCACATCTTTATTAACAAGTAAGTAAATAAATGAGTCACTCAAACCTTTGTTTTCTGTTCTTTTTCTCACCCCTGCCCACCAAGGACCTGGATGTGCTGTGAGGCTCCTTTCAGATCATCCCCTCTGTCTGCCCCTAACCTCCATCCCAGGGATTTTTCCCAAACACATTCCCTGTGCCAACTGCACAAGAGCCCAGCTTTTCACCAGGTGAAACCCACAGCATCCTGAAAACTCTCTCAGGTTCCCAGCTGCAAGCACACATTGATTTTTGGATTGCTCAGGAGTTCTGAGATGCTGCCTGGGGGGAGAAAACCTCACTGGTAGTGAGGAAGGCAGAGCAAACACTGGGCACTCTTCAGCCACCACCTGCCCACTTTCCTTCCTTTATTTGTGGCTGTTTCCTGAATTTTTAGGATGAGGAAAAGCATCCTGAATGTTTAGAGGGCCATGGAGCAAAGAAATCCTCCTTGCACAGCATGCAGTTTTTGTACTGTCAGGGCAGGTTCTGCAGGAAGCCCAAAGGGACTTTGCAGGGAATAATCTGGCACAGAGCAGATGGATCTGTAGGATTCCTGCCCCCCTCACTGCTTAGACAGAATAACTGTCCTGATCCCCTCAAAATCAGAGGAGAATGAGGTTTTTTTGTAAGGTTTGCAACCTGTACTCCCTTAGGAGAAATTGATTTTGAAGTATGCACACTTGGAAACTGATGCTTAAACTGCAGTTATGGAGTGGTTCTCCATCAGCCCCCAGAAATGCACTGTTAATGCAGGAAAAATGGATATAAATATCAAACAGATAATGAAGAGCTCTGCTGAGACACACACAAATCTTGATGTTCACATAACAAAACAACTAAAAGTTGGTGCCTCTTCTTACGTGATCAAATATCAAAGAGTCAAAACTTCAGGGTCAAACCTGGCTTGTGATCCTGGCTGACCCCCACTTCTACAGCTCTGAAGATCCAGACCATTTTTATTTAGGCACTTAAATGCAAATTTACCAAAATTTCTGTGCACAGGCAAAGGAAAAAAAGAGCTTTTTTTATTTGTGAGCAATCTGCCAGGTTTTGTCTGAAGACTCTGTTTTGCAACATCAGAGGAAATTCACTCTCATTGATAAGGTGTCAGCTGGTAAACCAGCTCACCACCAAAAAACTCCAAGAGTGAAAGGGAAATCCCCAGGGTAAAGCAGAGCTGAAGCAAATGCCAATTATAAAGGAGCCTCCTCAGGGCTGCAGCCAATCAGCTCAGCAGAACACTGGAAAGGAAACTTGAATTTAAAAATACACAATCTGGTTTGCAACACTCAAGCCAAGGGGCAACCACATTTTATTTATAAGTGGATACAAATCTGTAGAAATAGAAGCAGAGGGTATTTTTCTCAAGACTAGGCAAGATTTTAGCCCCCATAACTCCCTCAAGGTACAGTTCCCCCCTGTCAGCACAATTTCAGTAGCACTTCTTGGGAGAGAGACTGAAAAAAAAGGGTTCAAGTGGAATTTAGCTACCAAAGCTGGCTGTGCTTGTCTGAGGACCTGTCCCTGTCACTGAACCTGCAGAAATACCCTGATGTACTGGGGAGCAAGGGGAAAGTAAGTATCTGACAACTGCAACATTTCTAAGGCAAACTTCAGTGATAAACTGAATTTTTTGTGCCTTGTGGGATTATAGGAACTACAGCAATGTCAGTGACCAAAATGCCTCAAAAAAAAAAAACCCAAACAGGTCCCCCCTGGTTTTTATGTCCTGACTATCAGTCACTGCTTGAGGTATCTCTCAGAATTTTGCCTTTCCACCTCCTAATTCAGATCAGGGAATGGAATCACCACACGTGCAGTCCACAGGGCCTTACTGGTGACAAGCCATTACTTGTGGCAATGAAGGATTCCTCCTCCAGAGGAAAAGAAATGACATTTTATCCTGTGTATTCCATAAACCCAATGATCCTCTCACTGCTCACAGTGCCTTTTCCATCACACCATCAGTCTGTAACAAGATTGGAAAGATGAGATGTTCTGAGCCTAAGGACAGGCTCTCTTCAATTGTTCTGTTTCCTGTTACAGACCCCATGAAGATAAATTTAAAATTACCAGAAAACAGCTGAGCATGGACATTAAATATTGTCAGACACCATTTACTCTGATCCACGCTGCAAATGTTCAGCAGTTACTGGATTATCAACTTATACACAAGCAAAAAAAAAATTAAATATTGAAAGCACTTTCCTCTGAGAGGCAGAATAATGTTCCTGGTGCAGCCTGGTGGGTGGGCTTGCTGTCCTGATAAACACTGGGAAAACAAATAATTAACCCAAACTAAAATAGCTTAAAATTACAGGATTTAAGTAGGCAGGTGCTGGCTAAAGTGACCAAGCTGCATTCAGGCATTTGAGCAATTTTTCCAAGTTCTAGGATGTACTCTGTGGATTGTCATGCACAAAATTTAAAAATAAATAAATAAAATCAGAGTCTTAGTTTGTATTCCTCTTTTTCCCTGAGCCTTGTGGAACAGAAGTGCTGTAGTGCAGTCTTTACTAGGAATACTGCAAATTAAACCAGAAACAAAGAGTTTCCTCATTCAACCAAACAGAAATGACACAGCCCTCAACTAAACAGAAACAAAATTCAAAGAAGGTAAATAACTATTTCTGTGTGAAGAGATGCCTGGTTGAAAGTTCACCTTTATTTTCTTTTACTTTTCAACTGTGCCTGAGTTAACCCAGCTAAATTGCTAAAGCCCAGCTCAGATCCCAGCAGAACAGCTCAGTCCTGTGCTGCAGCTTCCTTGGAGCAGGCTGGCCCAGCTCAGGTGGAATTTGCTTTAAAATTCACCTGCTGTGCTGAGCTGGCTGCCACCCTGCAAGGGACTGGAAGTTCCAGTGTCACTTGATGTCACTGTCCAGCCAGTGCGGCACAGCTCCCCCAAAGCACTGGAGTCATTTCAGCTCGTTATTCGGGGTTTCAAGAATATGAAGTTCTCAGAACTTTAGGAAAATATGCGAAAAATTAATTTGTACATCTCTCTTGGAAGGGAAGCTGTGGAATTATGGTCCTCTGGAAGATTGGTCAAGCTGCTTTACAAAATCTCAGACTTTTCTACACATCCTGATGTTGTAGTGCTGACATTCTCCCCCTCCAGTTTCTGAAATTCAAGACTTCTGCTAATGGAAAGGAACTGAGAGTTCAGAAGGAAAAAGATTTGTGGGGAATAACCCCAGAGCTACATGGACATTCACATAAAGATCTCATGGATACCATCTGTATGTGTAATGTATGGATTTTTTTTTTAATTGCTTTATCCTGTTGTCATGCCCTCGACAAAGGAAAGGAAAAATTGTCTTCTCCTTTTTAAAATATTATCAGTAACATATCCCACTTATACAACCTGCTCTTGGAGCAAATTAAAATAAATCTCCACAAAGCAAAGACACAGATTTCAAAAAAAATTCAGGAAAATTCACAGTGAGAGCTGAGGGCTGCAATTTTTCATCTTGGGCCTGTGCAGAACACCTCTGTCCTTTCCACCACACAAACTGCAGCAGCAGCAGAGCATGAAGTTCTCAGGCAGCAGCACTGATGGGCTGAGTACAAAAAGCAGCTCTGAAGTCAAGTTTTCCTCCCTCACTAATGAAAAGTATTCAACATAAGCATTTCAGTTTAGCAGTACCTGTTTTTTCTGGGTCACTCCTGCTAACATACGCACAGCTGAGGAATCTTTAATGGGGAAAAAGCACATGCAAATGCACAGAATTAGAATGAAATCATACAATTTCACACAACACTTGCAAAATCAGTTGCTGCTGCTGCTTGCCTTTGTGCCCTGCTGGCTCCAGCTGGCAGCTCAGAGGGAACAGGGGAAGCCGTGAATCTCCATCCAGTGAGTGAGACACTCAAGTCCTGAGCTCCAAATCCTGGCCACGGCTGGGGCAGGACAGACCCCGTGGTCCCTGCAGGTCCCTGGGCACAGAGCTCCCCCAGAAGCAATCCCAGAAGCAAACCTGGCTCAGTATTCCAGGGATAAACACAATTATTCCCACCTGCCGTTCCTCCTCCAGGCGAATTCTCTCCTCTTCTTTCCGCCTCTCCTCCTCTCTTTTTGACTCGAGCTTCCTCCGTTCTTCCCTCTCTGCTTCTTCAGCCTAAAACGAACATGATGCAAGCCAAGCCTTAATCTTTCTTAATCTACATTTAAAAATTTCATATTATGACACCACGAGGGGGTTTCTTACCACCTTTTAGATGCCTGCTCAGGAAGAAACATCAAAAAGAAGAATAATAATAAAAAGCCACCATCATTTCACTTCCCCTCCCCTTCAGCACCCTCCACACTGTGGTAAATTTAGAAATTGCCCTCCTCACTTGTCTTATCTGTGCATTAGTAACAGTTTAAATTTTGGATGTGCTTATGAGCTTATTACAACAGTGATGTTAAGCAATGTTGTGTCATGGAATTCCAGTTCTCCTCACTTGAAGTTTAGTTAGAATGAACCCTAAGGAAATTAAAAAAAAAAAGGATTTGGAACACAAACTAAAAAGAAGTGCATTCAAATGTATCATTAACCTGGGGAGAACTGCTTACAGAAAAAACTGCAATGGTCTCTCAAAATAATTTTATTTTTGTTGTTGAGACAAAGAGGTTGTTGCAAAATGAGGGGAAAATAAAAAGGGTGTTGTCATGGTGTGGTTAGCTTTCTTAAAGATTTTTTTTTCAGGTTCTTCAGGATACTGAAATTTGAAAATATATTAAGAGGACAAGCAGAAAATATTCCAGTGGAGGATTTGGCTTTGAGTGTTTCAGAGAAAAAGCCCCATCCAAGGAATTTATCTGTCTACATGGGAAAATAAAAATCAGCATATTTTAAAATGAACCAGAACATCCCTTGCTTCACCGACTGATGCTTATCCAACTTCACTCAACTTTGCTCACATTTTCCACAAAAAAAAAAAAAAAGGAAAATTAAATTCAATGAGTATGGAAAGTAACAAAGTGATGAAAGCACTGAGTGAGAAAAGGCTCATAATGGAAGTATATATATATAACCAGTAATTAAGTTTATTACCAACTGCTCCATCTACTACACTGGATTTAAACCTCAGGTGACACTAAAATTCCCAACTTGGGATTTCATAAGCTTTAAAAATGTTCATACAGAACAATACAAAGCCTGTAAAAAAAAAAATATTACAGAACAATTGCAAGGAAAATGCACAAACTGCTGCCTTCAGAAGGCTGAAAAGCCTCTTGCTCCCCTGGAAATAACACCAAAATGCCTTTCATCTCCCCCAGTCTGTAAGAACAATAAATATGGCTAAACACAGATAAAACCAAACCACGTTTTTGCACTCTGAGAGCACCTGAACCACTCCTCAGAACTGCCCAGGGTGTCACAGCAACACCACGGGGATTTGGATGTATTTCTAAGGGGAGACAGTGCTGACATGAAGCTGGAAGGCAGTGGAAACATCCAAGAAAGAACATTCAAGAGTTTAACTCCTCTCCTCCCCAGGAGTCTCAACGGAAAGAAAACCAGCCACTGTTTTCCATGGCCCTCTTGGGCCAGCAAAAGCTGAATTTATATTTTTTGAAGATAAAACAGCCATTTAGTGATGCCACTGCCTTTGCCTTTCTGGGGAGTGCCATGCCCAGTTCTCTGCTGAGCTGTTCAGGCTCTGCTCAATACGTGGCAGGAAATACTCACCTCTCTCTGTGCTTTCCTGGCTTGTTTCTCTTCTAATTTCCTCTGCTTCTTTGCTCCAATTTTCCCAGATACCTGAAATTCTGGCACCTCCTCAGCATCCTCTTCCTCTGCAACATTGCACAAATGACAAATTTTAAATCATCTGTCAAAAAGTCCCTTGGAGAAACTTCAGTGCTGCCTAGGAAAGCAGCAGCAGATGAAAAGGAAACACACACACACACACACTTCAGACAAGACCTTTTAGATGGAAAAAAGGAAAAAAAATCACACGAGACTGCCAAAGCCACAGAGCAGAAGTAACAAGGCAAACACACACTCAAGTGAAGGCAGAAATAAAAATTTCCTTGATCCTTTGAAGGGAGGCTTTTCATAAATATTTCTTTCTTCCCACAATTAAAAGAGAGACTTTCTCTGATGCATAAATTGTGCTAATGGTTGCCATTATTTATCTGCTCAACACTGGCCTGCAGAAATTTTCCTCCCAATGCCCCCCAGGCCTTGCACAACAGACATCCCCTGAAAAAGTGGGATTCAGAGGCACCCCACTCGTGCACTGGTTCTAGCCTGACAGAAATAACCTTTCAGGGATGAGGGGAAAAAAATCCTTGAAATGCAAATCTCGGGTCTGCCTGCAAGAAAATGACATGTAAATATTTGCCTGTTGTATGACAAATGGCTGTTTACAGAGGTGATTTCTGCAACGGTGAAATATGAAAGAGTCTTATGCTCAAAGGGTGTGCAAATGAGGGTTTCTGCTCACTCAAGGGCTGAGGAAGAAAAGCTTTCAAATGCAGTCATTTCCTCCCTGCCCAAAGCTCAAGAACATTTGGCCACTTCATGTGCTGGTCTAAATCAGTCCTTGATGCCACCAAAGCACTGGGGACTGAGCTCAACACTGCCAGAAAATCCTGAGCTCAGTGCACGAACACCACACAACACATTCACAGCCATGGCAGGCTCAAAATGGAAACTCTCACACACGGATCCCCTTTCTGGGTAAAATTAAAATTATTGGTGCTTTGAGCATCCCCAGTGCTCGATGCTGAACTCAGACCCAAACTGAGACAGGTTTGGCAGGGCTGCTGCCAGGATGTTTTCTGGAAGGAGCTCTCTCCAGAGCACCTGGTCCCCTTTTTTGGGAACCCAAAAAGCTGCTATGAAAGCAGCATATGGATGAATGACACTCCCCTTTCTTTTTTTTTTTATGAAGAACTAGGTTGGAAACACTCTTGTTTTACTAATTCCAAGACACACAATGGGACTATGGTTAAACTACCAAGACATCATGAGAAAGAAATGTATCTGAGAGCTGTGTAGGTGGCTCTCAAATAACAGCAGTTTTCAGGAGATGGAATTAATATGAGCCTGGTTGCTGAGCTGGGGTTCAGAGAATTGCTGGAGTCTGATGACTGAGGTGATCAAAAGGGCTCCCCTTTCCTGCACCACACAGAGCAAGGAGGGACACTCAGACCTGACACAGATGCTTCTATAATTTTAATGATGCTCGAAATAACTTTATTTATATTTTAAATACATCATCGAGGGGAGTTCCAAACACAATGGGCGAGCACACCCAGCACTAGCAGTTATTACTCCAAAATTGACAGCTCAGTTCTGGTATTATTGTTTAGAAAATTATTTCTTGCAAACACCACAAGTGTAAAACACCATCTGTGACACTGTTCCACCTGAGGGCTTCTCAGACTTCATCTACATTAAGATTACCTGAGCCAGACATGAGGCAGAAATCTAAGGAAGGCTTGTTTCAAAGCTTTTTTTTCCCAGTCCTGGATCAAACACATCTTTGTTGTTCAGGAGCATTTCTTTCCTCCTGTTTGAAGCAGCTGACGTGACCCCTCAAGCACCACTTCCTCCAGTGTGTGGAGTTCATCCATCAAAAGCCAGAGATGGGGATGCAGACACAGCACATGACTCAGCAGAGCTGGAAAGGTCAGCAGGGCACTCAACCTGGCTGCAATTAATTTACTAAATAAACCTGAACGTGCTGACAGCAACACAAACACGCGGGGAAAGCATTTGCTGAATCCATTTGTTGTTGCAGCAGAACAGCTCCACCAAAAGCAGGGAGGGTGCTGCACACAGCCAGCAGTTCTTTATTTAAGAATTTATTTAAATATTTATTTAATTCTTTATTTAAAGAATTCTTTATTTCACATTAATAAAGCAGTGATTAGTTCAGCTTTCAGCAAGCACTTTTCACACGCTCGTGGCTGTGACAACACTGGGAGGCTCCGTGGGGAGTGACTCCACAGGAACTTGGCCTCCATCCGTCCCTGAGCTCTGGGTGGGATGCAGGAGGTTCAGCTCGTGGTGCTGAAAGCAGTTCAGCATCCCCCAGGTGCTGTGCTTGGGCAGCCTGGGTTTGTGCTCAGCTGGGAAATCCCACACTGACAGCATTAAAACTGAAAGAAAGTAGGGTTAGATGGGATGCTGGGAATGAATTTTTCCCTGTGAGGGTGGGGAGGCCCTGGAATGGATTTCTCAGAGAAGCTGTGGCTGCCTCTGGATCCCTGGAAGTGTCCCAAGCCAGGCTGGACAGGGCTTGGAGCAACCTGGGCTAGTGGGAGGTGTCCCTGCCCATGGCAGGGGTGGAACTGGATGAGCTTTAACATTGATTCCAACCCAAACCATTCTGGCTTTTCAACAGTGCCAGGAGCTTCCATCTCAAGAGTCAGAAAGCACAACCACTGTGACACATTCTGCTTTACACAGACGTGGCTGGTCACATTTGGTGGCCAGCTGAGAGGTGGCTTCAAGGAATCTTTGCTTTTCATTGATATTTTGAACATATTGAAAGGCAGCACAACAGGGAAGGTATCAGTCACACAGGTGTCTGAATTGCTGGAAATTTAGAGACTTCTTTTTAAAAATGCTTCTCAGTACCTTTAGAAAATGTGCAGGAGTGCTGATGTTCTCTATTAGGATAGAAATTTACCAGAATTCTGTACTGTGTACAGAATAGACAAAAACTTCCAAAATAAACAATCAGCATAGTGCATTTTATAGAATCACAGAATGATTTGGATTGGAAAGGACCTTAAAGATCATCTTGTTCCAAAACCCCACTCCCACCTTCCACTAGACCAGGTTTCTCCAAGCCCCATCCAACCTGGCCTAGCTGTCCTTGTCTCGCTTCCTTTTAAATTTTGGGTGAAGCAAATGGATTCCCATCCATGAAAAAGAATGAGAGTTGCACAGGTGGCTACTCACAAAAAGTCCTTTGAGCACAGCCAGCTGCCTTATTTACTATTTATGCAGCACCTAACAAAAGGAGTAAGAGAAAGGAGGGGGGGAAGATGCCAGGCAGAAGCAGAATATGTTATTAACAGCTTGTAATTAATACCCAACAGATCTGTGACACCAGCCACTGGAAAGGTGTGGCCATTCCTCAGTAACACAATCCTGTGGTGGGATTAATTATAGTCTAATAACTAGCCTTAATTTCTATGGTTTTTAATTTTTAATTTAATTTGGTAGCTACCCACTTCAGAAACTGAACGAGAAACCGGTTCATTAATCTGAAGCCACAAAAGCAGGCAACACTCAGGGCAGAAAAGCGCAGCAGACACAAAGGACACCAGACCTTTAGAGCAGAATGTGAAGTTTATTCTCAGCTAAAAACCATCTGGCAGAAGTGAGAAACCACAGAGCTCCCCCTTGCACAGCCTGTCTGCGCCTGAACGGGATCAGACGCTCACTGGGGGCACTCTGACAACACCAAGCTCACTGGATGAGTAGCAGCAAGGCAAAATTGACTTCTGATTCACTAGTTGGGATATTAGTCAAAGTTTAACTGTACTAGAAAGGTTTTCCTACTGATTAAGCATTAAAATAATTTCAACTACTACGCCAATTAACGCAGCTCCATTTCACAAGAACAGCGTGGGACCACATCACTGCTTCTAAATTTACACATTTTCCAGATCTTTCAGCTCTCAGAAAAAGTGCTTATTTTAAGAGATTTCAGCACAAACACATTCTCGTTGAACTTATGCACAATATCCATCACTCAATGGGATGAAGAACTATTTTTATATTATTTTCCTCCAAAAAAGTAGCAGAAAACACTCATACAAGATTTTTTTAGCTGCAAGATTTGAATGCTGAGCTTAGATGCCACACAAAGCAATAAAGAACATTTTAAAATGCCCAATTATTATAAATTTAAAACTTATAAAACCTTCTTTGTTTTTTGCTTTCTTTCCCAATAGTGATTAATGCTTACAAAGAAAAATGTGAGATTCCCATCTCCAAACCTTGCCATGCAAAAGGAGAGTGGAACTTACAATTTCATTTATGTTGCACTCATTTTCTTTATCATGTTTTATTTTACAAGCTCGAGCACTCAGACTGTCAAAAACTGTTGGATTTATCATTACTGATGCTGTGGAAGTAAAATAATTTAACCAAATGTTCACTGTACTGGAGATCCCAACACTTGGGCTCAGAAGCACAATGCTAAAAGCTCAGGGAAAAACCATGCAGATGTTGGGATATTCAACCTTTTGGAGTTTTATGTTGCTGCCAGAAGTAGAGAGCCCACAGATTGGGGTAAATAATAAAAGCAACCTGACAAAACCAGAATATTTCTTTGAGGGACTCCTTAATTTATGTTTGTTAAAAAACCAAACCAAATCAAGGATCCACACAAAGCCCCATTTTTTGGCAACACATTTTGCAACAAGTCAGAGAGGTCATTTTGAAGATGTGAAAATTAGTGTCTTTCAAATTCAAACTCTTGAAAAATACTCCCTGGAAATGGACAGGGCTGCTGAGGCTCTTCTGGCACAGCTTTCCCTTTTCCATTTATCTTCACCCACACCCCCAGCAGACCCAGAGTGCTGCCCAGTGGTCCCTGTTCTGTGGGACACTTTGGAAATTGGCATTTCTTAGACAAGTCTGGTTCTTGCTCACCACACCACGATTTAGGGCAGTTATAATCACCAGTTTCTCTCACATCAACAGCAGCCAAGTTTTGGCCTGAGATACCCCTCCAAATGACAGGAAACCCTCACCCTCACCATTTTTAGCACAGCTGGATCAAGACAACCCAACCGTACCTGTC
Organism: Irena cyanogastra; assembly: GCA_013397155.1. Lineage (NCBI taxonomy): Eukaryota > Metazoa > Chordata > Aves > Passeriformes > Irenidae > Irena > Irena cyanogastra. Next base: position 100,929 of record VWZV01010144.1, read on the forward strand.
ATTATTTCATCCTCACGAGTTTCTTGTCACTCGAGAGGAAATTACGTTTTTGACGTAAATATCAGATGGATGGGTCACTTTGTGCTCCAAAATGCAGTCTCAAGAGAAGCACCTTTGCCTCTGAGCTCTTTGCAGAGTTCAAGGACAAGGAGCAGGTTTGGAGGGTCAAGCTCAACTTGAGAGCTGGACAAGTGTTCTTTCTGCACATGTAAAAGCTCTCAACAGAGCACCCTTATGTCCACCCAGAGGTGAGCAGAATCCAAGTGGATGCACTCAGAGCATCAGTCAGGCAAAACCAAGAGCCAAGCTCACCCTCCTTAGATGGTAAATAAAAGGGATTTGAAATTGGAAATGGGTAATGGTATTTATTTACACTATCACATGCCCCAAACAACTCTCACTCCAACTCCAATTTATGCCCTTTTCCCACTGCTTAGCTTGGCCTCTCCTGCCCTAAATGATTAATGCCTGAAATCCTCACCCATTTATGCTTTGCAGCATTTTCATCTTGGCTGTAGCCAGCCCACAAAGGCACCCCTGTCTGGATTCAATTTAAATTAAGACACACAGAGTTAATTAAGTCTGCTGGCTGGGATCCCCACCTAACCACATGAATACACAACTCTCCTTCCAGACTCCTCTTCCACAGGGAAGGGTGCAGGTACCCTGCCCCAGTGTGCAGAGCACAGAGGCTTTTAACAAGACTCCCAGATTGCAGAGGGCTGCAGTAGAGGCAGGAGTGTTGTGGCTGGAATTAAATTGGGCAATTTGAGGCAATCAAAGCCATTTTTCTAAAGCCAGCCTGAAAGTCACAGCTCAGGGGTCCCAGTCATTTTGAGCATCACTTTGTCACCAAGGAGAACCATGTGCCAGCAATCTTTGGCCATCAGAGGGTGTTTGCAGGTGCTGATGTTCTCCTCACAGGTGACCTCCTTGGAGCACTGAATTCCCACTGAAAACACTGCTCAGTAAACTGAGGCAGAGTGGACCCTGGTTATCAGGAACCCAGCTCCTGTTGGGTTTTCCCTCTGGGAGGAAAGTCAAGATATTTGGTGGTGTACTCTTGTCTGTCTGTGACAATCTGTAACTAATTTAGTCAGCTACCCCAGCAAGCTGAAGAATTACAACCTGGTTTAGCTCCACTGGCAATGGGTGTAGATTTGAATATTGAAAACAATCATTTACTGTCTCTGTCTGTATTAAGTGACTCCTTATCCAGACCTACAGGTAAGACTTAAGCTACAGAAGGGACAATTAAGTTTTCAAGGTTTTGCTCTCAGTGCCCAGGGTTTGGGGTTGTTTTTCCTCCCCCATTGCTCTGTGAGAGATTTGAGTCCTGGCACAAATCCAGCAGCTCAGCACAGGCAGCAGAAACCGTGGGCTACAACCTCACCCTCAAAGCTTCTTTCTCATTCTGGAATTGAAATCTGATTGTCAGATGGAAAACAGAAAACCCTCATGCTAACCACAGCTCCAAAGTCTGCAAGTGCTGCTCTGGGGACATTTCCTAGAGTCAGCAGAACTGGCTCCCACCAGGCAGAACTCTGGGGTGGCACAGCACTTCCTACCTGACTCCACTCTGTGACTGTCACAGGGACACAGGGACGGCCAGGGCATCCTCACACCCTCCCTGAGGTCAGTGCTCAGCTCCCTGCAGCCACGGCTTGGTGAAGAAATCACTTCTTGGCAGAAGTCAGAGTGGCACAGAGAAGGACCAGGCAGCTTTGCCCAAAGTTCAGCACAGGCCCAGAGTGGAAATTCCACACACGGAACAGAAATTTACCAGTAAAACATTGCAACAAATTCTAACAAACAAACAAAAAAAAAATCTCCTTCGGTTGCAGACGTTCAAAAGTTTTCAGAGCATTTGCAAGGCAAGAGTGGAGAAACCAGACTGGCTTGGGTTTGGTGGTTCTGTCTAAATTGCCAAAGAATTTTGCTCTTCAGCCCTGGTGCTGCACTGGGCTCTCTTTCCAAGGAGTCAACGAATTGCTTAGCACAAAACTCTGCTGTGGAGACAACTTGCTATTCCACATGGTTCAAATGCAAGCAGCAATTAGGCAAAACTGCACAATACTGCAGTGACACAGAGAAAATGCAAAAAAAAAAAAAAAAAGGATAAATCCCAGAGCGATTCCAGGCTTATGCCCCATGTCCACAGAGAGGGCTTTAAAACATTCAACACATCCTTTTGTAAGGGGAAAAAAACCCAAAGCCCACACTAAGACAGGTAGCTCAGGGCCAGGCTGAAGGATTTGCAGCACAGAGGGTGGCTAATCCCAATTAATAATGGCCACTGGTCACTGAGCACCTCAGTGCTGGGCAATCAGGGACAAATGCTCCTCTCCACAGCTCCTCTGCTCAAGTCTGTGCTCACTCTCCAAAGGCTCTGCTGCTCCTGCTGTGCACCTGTGCTCAGCCAGTTGGAAAAACCACCCCAAAATATGAATAAAACCGCCCACAGAAGCGAAGAGCAAGAAGCTGCTTTAATTTGGGTAAGAAATTAGGGAAAACAAATAAAAGAAGGCATGTCATTTCAAAGGGAACTTCATGCAAAAGCAGCAGCACTTGCATCTGATGTACAGAAAGCTGCAAAAGAATTATTTATAAAGCCCAATGACACAGATTCTTCTATTGCTCAAGTGACAAAGTAAGATAAGATAAGATGAGCCGTTTGCTTTGACAGCTTCACTGTCGGCCTTCAGCATTCAAACTTTTGATGTCTGGAGTTGAAAACTGAGTATTTTTAGATTCCATTTTCTTTCCAGGATGTTATCACACGAGAAGAAATAACCAAAGTTGAAAAGTTCACACCTGTCCAATCTCCATCTGCGAAACTGCTGAACATAATTAGCTGGAAAAGGAAATTCACCTGCTAACGTGAGGCTTCCTACAAACTGCAGGGCAAGAAAAGCTGAACAAAATGGAAATAGTCCCCAATGAAGGCATCACAGAGGTGTGTGCTCAGTGCTTTCGCCTCCTGCACACCACAAAGACACCCTGATCTCCACTGCAAACTCCAGTGCTCACTTGAGCAGAAAGCCTGAACAGTTCACCCACGATCTGAAAGTAGAAAGAATCCAGGGGGTGAATCATGGTGATCTCATCTCTCCAGCAATAAAGAGAATAACGTGACAAGCTTCACCAGAAAAGGGAATTATACTTGCAGGGTGTAGAAAGATGTTATTTATCACCATATTTTTGTCTACGACCACACCACAGAAATGTAGCTGTGACTTGTACATCCAGCACAGGATTTACACAACACGTTGTCAACAACCTGCTGGCAAAATGCTGCAGTCTGTGGTGATCTCCAGGTAATCCACCTGATCCTGACCACCACCTGGAGGGCTGCTTGGAGAGAAAACTCCACATTTTGCAGATATTACATGGGGGAATTAATGCTTCCCACCAATTTAAAAGGAATCAGCAATGTACTACAGCTTGTTATTCAATGCAAGGTGTGGATTCTGTTTTCCCAAATTTAATTTAATTCCCTGCACGGCTACGCAGGAAAAACAAAAGTTTTTAGAAGGATGTGAAGAGTCTGGCACCACAAATAGCCAGGATTCAGCTCAGGAGGAGGCAGAGGTTAAATGTAAGGGGTATACAGAGAAAAGAGAGAAGACAGATCATGGTCAAATAATCCACCAGCAAAACTCAACAGCTTCCTCCAGGAGGCAGCTGCACCCCTTCCCCAGCTCCAACACCTGCTGGGAAGGCTAATTTCCACGCCTGCAAGCTGAGCTGAAGGCAGAGTTACCTTCCAGCCACTCCTCTGCCTGCTGGGCTCTCCTCTGGGCCATCAGCCTGCTGCCCATGTTCCTGCGGCGCCGGGGCATCCCCTCCGCCCGTTCCTCCCCGTGGGGCCGGGGCCTGGCCCCTGCTGCTGCTGCTGCTGCTGCCACATGCTGCTGCTGCTCCTCGTCAGCTGCAAGAAGGAAATAAAATATTCCTATTAAAGAAAAAACAAACAAACAAACAAAAAACGCTGACTTCCCCTTCTGCCTCTGCTTCGGAGTTACCGAACAGCAAGGACACAAAAGAGTGGTTTTCTTTTTAAAGTATTCTGATTTTTAAAAAAAATTATAATTTGTGCTTGTGTAACCTCGTGTAGTGGTTTTGGTTTGTTAATTTGAGATTTTTATTAGTTTTGAGATTTTTTAGTTAATGTGTTAATGAGCGTGGAGGGTTTGGTGTTGGTTAATTATAAGTGTATTTATTTTTTGTTGTGAGATGGATTAGGAGGAAGGTAAAGTAGGTTTAAAGTTTTAAAAGGGTATAAAGAAAATTTTATTAATAGTAACTAAAAGGGAAAAAGTAGCAAGAATTAAAATAAATTTTTTAGATTTTTAAAATATTTTTTATTGATAATGTAAAGAAATAAAAGAGGAAGTTCTTAGGTTTCTTAATCTTTAACGTGTTTTTTTCACAGAGGTGTGCTTAGTTTTTCAGTGGTTTAACTGATTGTTAGTTATACATAAACTTTTTGCTTTACTTCTTCAATTCTTCTTATGTCAAACTATGACACATACATTCATCTGACTAAAACCTCAGAGCCTGAATGTTTCAGAGGGGAATATGTAAATCATTACACATGAAGCAAAACCTGAAGAGCAAACAAGGATCACAAATTACAGCTGAAATAAGCACTTCATTGTACCCTGCTGATTTAAACTCCCCAAATCCCAGGCAGGTACAAACAGGACACTAAGGGTCACTGCCATCTTCTCTGCATATGCTGCAGTTACTAATTAAGATCTGACAAATGAAGAACGTCCTAACAGGAGCAGCTGGGAGGATGGAATTGACCAGTGGGTTCATTTCAGAAGTTTTCCATAAAAAACTCTCAGATTTTTTTCTTTTTTTGAGGCTTCCTGTTGCTTTTAACTATGGCAGTAATGCAAAAAAAACCCCAAAACCACATAATGGTAAAATATCATCATCCTTGATACCTGCTTTGCACATTCTGTTGATAAGCCTGACTGATATTTGTTACCTGCTCAATCCTGCAAAGCATTAACTTTTTAAGCCTTAATTCAAGCAAATATTCAAATGGTCTCATGGAAAACTGCAGAACAACTCACGTACTCCAACTCAGGATTCATTTTGTGATCTGACAGATTATGTTGTGTACCAGCAGGAGCACAAAACCCTTTGCACACTGTGCCAAGTCTTCAGCATCCCCTGATCCAAACAATGCCCTCCTAAAAAAACCCTCATATTATCCTATCTGCCATCAGAAAATGGGATTTGTTAGGAGTGAATCTGTGCAGCACCACAGGCGTGCCTGCAGCTCACCTCAGCTATCTCAGCCTTCAAAGCGCTGGTAAGGACAGGGCTGCAGCCCCAGCTCGGCAGGGCTGCAGGACAGAGCCACCTGGGGCAGCCTCTGGCCAGCAGAGATGTCACAGTGATGCCAGCAGGCCCCCACACGACATTTGGAACCGAGGCACTGCCCTGTCACACTGCTGTCACCCTCCTGGTGCCATGCTCCTGTGCAGACAGAGCGGGGCTGTGAGAAATCACGGAGTGAAGATGCTGCTTCAAGGCTTGCCCAGTCCCATTCACAGCTTATTGCTGTAGGAAACATTTTCCTGCAGAAGCAGAGCAGCAGATCACTGCTTGGACACTGATAAATGCCAAAAATGCTCTGCAAAAAGCTTTTTCTACAAATGCAGCATTTCTCTTCCTGAGTCCTTGAGATACGCTGCAATTCAATTCACCCCAGCATCCTTTCACCTGCAAGCTTCAGTAATTCCCAAGATGGTCCTGCCCAGCAGCTCAGCTGTGCAGTTCCAGCACTCATTCATTCTGGTTTTGGTTCCTGTTGTCCTGTGAAACAGAGACTGCTTTGCATTTTATGAAAGAGGAATCTATTTATAAGCCATGTATTTATTTCAAACCAAAGAGCTCATCTCTCACAGAGAAAAACATGTGAACCAAGCTCTCTGCTTTTCTCCATTTAACTCTCTGCAGGAGACTCAGTAATTCCTCAAAGTGACCAGTGTGGACTGGGCTCAGGATGTACTAAACCCCACCAAACCTGACCCATAGCAGAGTCAAACACACAGGGCAGCTGTTGGACAATATTTGTCACACCTCCAAAACACACACGTTAACAGAAGACACCAAGCCACTACGGATTGTCATTTAGTAGGAAAAGAAACGTTTTAATGAAGCCTTTTTTTTTCCTTCCAGTCTCTAAAATACTTCTCCTGACTGCAGATTCTTTTTCAGCAGCACACAGCTGGTTGAACATGAGCCGGTGACACATGGCTGGTGGCAGCAGGACCAGGGCAGTGCCTGTCCCCTGTGCTGGCACTGCTGGGCCACCTCCAGTGCTGGGGGCAGTTTTTGAGCCCCTCCCAAAAAGAAAGACCTGGAGGGGCTGGAGAGAGTCCAGGGAAGGGAACAGAGCTGGGGAAGGGGCTGGAGCAGCTGAGGGAGCTGGGGAAGGGGCTCAGCCTGGAGAAAAGGGGGATCAGGGGGGACCTTGTGGCTCTGCACAACTCCTGACAGGAGGGGACAGCCGGGGGGGTCGGGCTCTGCTCCCAGGGAACAGGGACAGGAGGAGAGGGCACGGCCTCAGGCTGGGCCAGGGGAGGCTCAGGTTGGATATTTAGGAAAATTTCTTCAAGGAAAGGGCTCTCCAGCCCTGGTGCAGCTGCCCAGGGCAGTGGTGGAGTCCCCATCCTTGGGGGACATTAGAAGCCATGTGGATGTGGCACTTGGGGTGGCCTTGGCAGTGCTGGGAGAATGGTTGTACTGGATGATCTCAGAGGGCTTTTCCAACCATTTTGACTTGAGCATTTGGAAAACATCAATGTTACCCACTGCATTTCTCCCTGTCCTTCGCAGGAGCAGGAGAAAATCCTCATTTCATTTGCTCTGCTCTGACACACCTGGACGTGCTCCCTCAGGGGTCAGGGCTTTGCCTACGTGACTCCAGACACAGCATTTGTGACTCCAGACACAGCATTTGTTGCAGGATGCTGAAAGTTCAGCCGTGCTCTCCCTCCCCCTGAGCTGTGGCACACACTGATGGCACACAGAGGGGAGGCTTCACACAACAGAGGACACACTGAAAAATCACTTTTCCTTTTCCCTGGGACTGGACCGACCATCAGATCTGAGCTCAGGAATGATTTGCTCTGGGTCTGGCCCTGCTGGGGTTTTTTTCACCTCCTCCTGCAGCACAGGGCGGGGTTTGGCTGCTGCACTTATCTGAGCACATCTCTTCATTTTCCTGGAGCTGCAGAGGTCTCAGCAGTGGCACCCCAGGCTAGTCAGATCATGCAGAGATTAGTCACACAAGCACTAATTAGCCTTGATCCAGAGCCATCTGAGTGAAAATTAATGGCTAGCATTAAAGAGGTGAGACAAGCGATCCACAAGCTTTGCAGAATGGCAGGCCAGACTGAATTAATGAGATAAACCCCTCAAATTAACAGGTAATACAAACAAAACACTCAACAGCTGTCTGGGAAAGGGACACTGGCCTCAGTTTGTATTTGTGGCGCCCAGGCTCTGACTCAGCCCTCAAATCCCAAGAACATTTTTGTGCTGGGCACAGCAGCTCTGCCTCGGTGTTCAGGAAGCATCAGTGCAGGCAAGAGATTATTTCAGCTGACTTGTCAGCCAGGGCACAGCAGCAGCTCTGAGACTCTGGTTGTGTGTCCTTCCTGAAGGGAGAGAGAGCAGAACTGTGCTCTGCAAGCAGAAATCTTTTCTGAACTGGATGTGAAGCACCACTGCAAAAAACCACCACGGAATCATTCAGAGTCCAGATCAGAACCTCATTTTACACTCTCCAGGTAGGAATCTGCCCCTTCACCACACTGTGCAAACTTTTGCTTACAGCAGAGATGCTTTTCTAGAGAAGCAACACCTTGCCTACCACAGCGCCTTTCCCTGAGTTCCATCAGGTAAGCAGGTGACACCTGGGCTGGCAGGGATGGAGGCAGCTCAGGGCTGCCTCAGGGACAGAGCTCCACCTGCTGCACCCTCACATGTGGTGGCACCATCCAGCACCTTCTGCCTCCGTGCAAAACCTCTGAAATTCAGAAAGGGATGCAAAATTCAACAGGTGGAAGCTCCCCAAGGAGCTGCTTTGGCCCAGTGGAGCTTATCAGACAGAGAAGTGGCAACCACACGTAAAATCAAGAAATGCCACTTTTGTTTCATTTTCAGTAGAACAAGTCCAGGCACGATCCTGCTGAAAACAACGTGCTGCTCCAAGTGACCTTTCAAAGAAATACAAAGGTACAGGATTTACCTCTCCTGATCCTCAGCTCCCTAAAACAGCCAAGTCTTGAACATTTTTAAAAGCCAATTTCCATGAGATAACACAAAAGGAAGCTGCTGCCCTAATCCCTGCATGTTAACAAGAAAAGGTTAAAAAAGAGAGGTTCCATCACTTCTTTAGGTCCAATGTCCCTGGTTTCAAGTCCTTTGCAGGTGGCAACACAGATTTATTGGCAGAATTGTGGCAGCTTCCATTTTCCACCTAAGAAAATGGAATAGGAAAGCAAATTCCTGCTTAAAACTAAATTTTGTGGCTATTAAATACACCACAGTCCCAGTGGTTCTGAAAAATAATTTCTGTTGTGTACAGCAGCCGAAATTCTGTGAAGGGCTTTATCATGACAGAAACCAATCTATTAAAGTAAAAAATGTCTTAAAACCACAGTAAAAATAAGCATGACCAACTTGGAAGTGTCAAAAAGTTACCGCTAAAAAAGGCTTCAACATGATTAAATTGCCCTGAATGTAAATTAACTTCAACCAACTTGCTCAAAATCAGTATTAAAGGCGTTTTTTTTAAATAATTCACACGATTTAAAACAAATGTTTGGGCTTCAATTTAGAACTTTGAATGCTTAAGGAGAAAAGAAATCCTCCTAAGCCTCAGAGCCCCTGATTTATCCAAATCATGACACGAGTCAAGCTCAGGGAATGATGTATTTCTCCAGAACATGTATCCTTCACTTTTACCAAAAGTTCATCTCTTCATTGATAGGAATCCAATGAAATTACATCAGTTTCCAAACTTTTCCAAGAGAAAGATTTAGACCAGGTCTGTGGAAGCAGAGGTGTGAGAGAAATGTGTTGGAAAACTTAATTATTACCAGCAAAATCTGCTTTTAACACAGATCCCTTACCAGCACAGTATGACACCAAATGTGTGGTAGTTTTTCCTCTTAATCAAAAATTATCAAAGCAACTCCCCCAAAAGAAAAATAACACAAATTGCAAACCCAAAACACCCCATATCCCCTAAATCTGTGGAGGTATTGACCAGGAGTTCAGTTTGTCCTGGCTCAACATCTTAATTTGACACCTGGCAGCCAAACAACCTCGCTCCTTGCACTGTGAGAAGACAACAAGGTCAGTGAGTTCACACCACACCTGACTCCTTCCCACAACACTCAATTCCCACCCACACAAGGCCACCTCCACCACAGTGGAACTGGCAGTGTTGGTTATGGTTGGACTCTGTGATTTTAAAGGTTTTTTTCCAGCCCAGATGATTCTCTGATCTAGCCCTGCTCAGCAGTGACACAGGGCTGGAAGTGCTGCATCATCCACAGCTTCCCAGAGCACCAGGACTGCACTGGGCGAGGAGGAAAAGGAGCAGAAGTGGGACATGGCACAGCACTGAGTCCAGACGGCTCTGGAATATCTCCAGTGAGGGAGACTCCCTCACCGGGCAACCTTTTCCAGTGCTCCCAGTAAAGGAATTGTTCCTCATGTTCAGGTGGAGCTTCCTGGACTGCTCCTGTTGTGCCATTGCTGGGCCCCCAGAGCAAAGCCTGGGCCCTGCTCTGACCCTCCCTGCAGACACTGCTGGACATGGGTGAAATCCCCTCTGTTTTCCCTTCTCCAGGCTGGACAGCCCCAGCTCCCTCAGCCTTTCCTGGTCAGGAGATGCCCCAGCCCCTTCATCATCCTCACAGCCTCTGCTGGGCCCACTCCGTGTCCCTCCTGTCCTGAGGAGCCCAGAGCTGGACACAGCACCCTGGATGTGCCTCCCAGGGCTGAGCAGAGGGGCAGGATCACTCCCCGACCTGCTGCAAACGCTCTTATCCCGGGATCCCCTCGGCATTCTTGGCACAATGGAACACTGCTGCCTCAGGGACAGCTCCTTGTCCACCAGGTCCTTCCCATAAAGTCCCACCCCAACGTGTGCCGGTGCTCAGGGTTGCTCCTCCCCTGAACTGCACTGTGCTGAATTTCGGAAGGTTTTTCTCTGCCCCTCTCTGCTGCCTGTCGAAGTCCCTCTGAAGAGCGGCACAACCCTCTGAGATATCGGCCATCCCTTGTTTTGTATCACCACCAAACTTGCTGAGGGAGCACCGACCCCTTTGTCCCAGTCACTGCTAAACGAATTACGAACACCAAGCACAGAACCCTGGGGGACACCACTCGTGACAGGCCTCCACCTACACCCTGTGCCCCCGATCCCGAGCCTCCGGGACCTGTTCTCCATTCCCCCCTCATCTGCAGGAACCTCAGGGACACCTTCCCAGTCCCAAAGCCGCTGATAGAATCCCCGACAGAGAACTCAGACTTCCAACCCGGCGCCGCTCATCCTGAGGCCACCTCAGGCCGGGCACCGGTAACCCCCAGCAGCAGCAGACCAGGCCTCGGCGCCCGCACCTCCCAGCCTGCGGGGCAGCCCGGACGGAGGGCGGGGTTAAGACGTCGGGACAGCCCCGGAACCCTCCCCGGGACACCCCAAAACCCCTCGGGACTGCCCAGAATGCCCGCTCCCCCCAACATGGCGGCTCCCCCTCGGGGGCCGCCCGAGGCGCGGCGCCCCCTGGCGGCTCCCGAGAAACGCGCCCCCCGCGCGTGTGCGGACCCGGTTGAGAGCAGGGCCGCGCCCACCGGAACGGGCCCGCGGGGAGGGGGGGCGAGGGAGGCCCGGCCGGTCCGCTCGGCGCCGCGACCCACCTGCCCTGGCTTGGCCGCGGAGGCGGGTGGCGAAGAAGAGAAGGACGGCGAGCAGTACGGCAGCGGCGGCGAGCAGAACCGCGTCCATCCCGCAGCACCGGCCCCGCCCACATCACCCTTGGTACGCCCCGTCCCCTTCCCCTGCCGCAAGGCCCCCCG
>VWZV01010144.1:112123-141350 GCA_013397155.1 Irena cyanogastra
GCAGCCCGCGGGAGGGGTCCTGGCTTGTCCCTGAGGCGGGCGCTGAGGGACGGCGCGGAAAAAGGAATTAAAGGCAGAATTAAAGCAGGAGTTAATGGAGAAACGAAAAACTATGAGACAAAACTGGCCGTGAGCGCGGCGCCCGCGAGTCTGGCGGCCCGCCACGGCTGCTGCGGGCGGCTGGTGACGCGTCCGTCCTCCACATAGGGAGGGTGGGCCCAGGCTGGGGAGATCCTCAGCCGTGACCCCGCACCGGGTCCACCCAGGCACGCCCTGACAGCTGTCGGGGTGTCCCAGGCAATGGTGAAACTTAAATTACACCTCTGAGTAATTTCTGTCTTCTGCCTTTAGGTCTCTGGAGTTTGGGAATGGGATGAAGCTGGAGCTGTCTGGCTCAGCAGCGTCTCAGGAGTGATGTCCTGACCTGGCCTGAATCAAACGTGCACAAAAAGATGCAGAAACTTGCACTGGAGATGGAGAAGAAATTTCCCCCCTTTGCATGGTCACCCACTGTTAGGTCTGAAACTGTCAGGCTCTGCCCCAGTCCTATAAGTGATGAGAGAGATGGTTTTAAGCTTCCCCTATTTTCACTTTGTGGTTGTGAAGTTCTGGCTAATCAAGCCCTTTGTTGCTTCAGAAATGCTTTCAGTGTGACTGTTTAAAGCATTCTCGGTGGGGGGAAGTGTTTTAATAAATTGAAAATGCAAATCAGAGACTATGGGACATCTAAAGGTGATCAAAAGCACTGTTTAGCTAATTAGTCATTGCTGTGGGCTCCACAGTGTCCCTGTCACGAGCTCGAGATGAGTTCAGATCTGTCAGCACATGAAAAGCAGCTTCTGCTGAGGGATTTGCTGAATTTTAGCAGTGTAGAACCAGCAACACAGTGGGAAGTTTTCAAAAAAGAACTGAACTCCAGGCTGGATGTTATATGGCAAAGTTTTATTTTAGTAGTAGCCTTTCAAAAATCTTATTTTGGGAATCATTCATAGAATCACAGAATGGTTTGGGTTAGAAGAACCTTAAAGTCCATCTTGTTCCATTCCCTGCCGTGGGCAGGGACACCTCCCACTAGCCCAGGTGGCTCCAAGCCCTGTCCAGCCTGGCCTTGGACACTTCCAGGGATCCAGGGGCAGCCTCAGCTGCTCTGGGCACCCTGTGCCAGGGCCTCAGCACCCTCACAGGGAACAATTCCTTCCCAATATCAATGGCAGTGGGAAACCATTCCCTGTGTCCTGTCCCTCCATCCCTTGTCCCCAGTCCCTCTCCAGCTCTCCTGGAGCCCCTTTAAGCCCTGCAAGGGGCTCTGAGCTCTCCCTGGAGCCTTCCCTTCTCCAGGGGAACATTTCCAGCTCTCCCAGCCTGGCTCCAGCCCTGCAGCAGCTCCGTGGCCTCCTCTGGGCTCTCTCCAGCAGCTCCAGGTCCTGCTGCTGTTGGCCCCAGGGCTGGGGCAGCTCTGCAGGTGAGCTCACCTCCTCACCTGAGGAGCTTCTCAGCCACCCCCAGCACCCCCTCATGTTCAGCTTTGGCCAAGGCAGCCGTGGGGACGCTGGGGGTTCCCAGAGCCTGATTGTCACCCAGCCCTGCAGGCAGCCAGCGCACACTGCTGGTTTATTTCCCTGCATGGCCCCTGCAGCCTTTAATTAGCAGATGGTGTTAATGATGGGATGTCACCTGCTCCTCTCTGGGCTGCAGAGGGAGCAGAGGAGTTTTTCCTGTAGGTGTCAGCAATATCCTGTGTAGAAACTGAGCTTAAACGCCCGAGGAAGGACCGAGCGTGGGATGCTCGGGTCGGTTTGATACAACACCACTCTTCTGAAATATCTGAGATCCCTTGGGTTGTGTTTCACAGAAGCTTTTTTGTATTTTCCTAATTTAAGTCTGGAAAAATCCCTCTGGTTTCCTCAATAACCATGTAAATTCCAGAGGATTTTGTGGCTGGCTTTTTACCAGGACACTGGGAGAATGTGTGAAGGCTGTGATGAGCTGTGGGTGGTGATTGAATTTGGTGACTGCTGCTGGAGCGTGACTTGTTCCACTCAGTCATGCAAATACTGCAAGAATATCATGGAATCATGAAATTATTTGGGTTGGAAGGGACCTTAGAGACCACTTGGTTCCACCCCCATGGGCAAGGACACCTTCACTAGCCCAGGGTGCTTCAAACCCCACCCAACCTGGCCTTGGACACCTCCAGGGATCCAGGGGCAGCCGCAGCTTCTCTGTGCCAGGGCTCAGCATTCTCATGGAGAGAATTCCCTGCTTAGTATTTATCCTAAATCTGCCATCTTTTAGTTTAAAAATGTTTCCCCTTGTCCAGCAGTTGTAAATCCTTAATCACAATAATACAGAATTTGCAGACCTATGGAATTTTCTCACCCAGCGTGAGAGCAGCACCTGATCCCAGTACAGGCTGTTTTAAGGGAAAATTGGGCTTTTTTCAATTTATTGTGACAAAAGGTCAAACACCTCATTGTATATAGGAATTACACAGAATCACAGAATCATGAAGGTTAGAAAAGCCCTCTTGCATCATCAAGTCCAACCATTCCCCCGCTGCCAAAGCCACCGCTAAACCACCCCGAAGTTCCACCTCTACACTTAAAATCCCTTTACATTTAAATCCTTGTGGGGCTGGAGGCACATCCACGAGTGTGAGTGCTCGTCACTGTTTTGGAGCGGCCGGGAGAACTCGCCCGGCTGGCAGAGCAGCCCCGAGGCTTCGATCCAGCGACGCGCGGTGGCGTCAGGGATCGGTGGCCGGTGATGAGGCTCTAAGGAGAGGCAATTCCGTGCTAATAAACTAAAGTGCATCCAGGAACTCGCTGTATCCCGGGCTCTGGGGCCAACTGGCACGAAACGCCCTCTCCCACACTTGTCAGCTTGCCTCGCCTTCCAGGAGAGGGTGGCTGGATGCAAACTGCCTGCTGGGAGCTGTTCCTGGACTGCTTGGAGCCGGGAATTATCTAGGAAAGTGCAGCTTGGCACCCAAGTTTGTGCAGGGGGACTTTCTAACCATTTTCATCCATGGATGTACCTCCCAGTGCTGGGCACGCCTTATTTTCCAGCAGGGATGCAGCCTTCGTGCAGCAGGATTTATTTACGGGGAGAAATGCTGCGAGTGCTGCCTTGCAGCTCCCGCCCACTTGGATGTGGACCTCGGCTATTCTTCCAAATCCTCTGGAAATGTGCTGATGAAGGCGAGCGTTTCTGCATCACTCCTTCGTGCCGGTGGGACACAGCACCTTCCAGGAAGCGCTGTGGATTGCAGGATCACACTCTGGGAAGGATCTGGATCAGAGTGCCAAAGAGCTGCAGATTGTTTTAGAATTGCAGGGCAGTGAGCTGGTGGCCCTGAATGTGGGGTGAGCTTCACGCAGGACCCCCCTGCATCATCCTGGAGCTCAGCACCTCCCCAAAGCCTCTGAAAAAGCTTCTGAGACCTGCCTTGGTCTTTTCTGCCCCTGCTGCTTCCTCCTCACTGCTCTACTTGTGTCATTTGTTTTAGGAGAAATAAAATGGTTTGTTGTTGCTTGAGATAGCTTCCAAATCTACCTTAAACAGCAAAATTTAAACATAAGTAGTCGTCATAATCAAAATAGAATCTTAGTTCTTGAAAACAACGTTACAAAATTAAGAAATGCATGAAAATTTGAAGGCTTGAAATCATTGTGAGGTGATTCCCTCTGTGTTGTGTTTTATAACAGCTCATTTCTGCTCTGAAGATTTCACTGACTGGTCTAGTTCAGCCACAGCTGCTTCTGGGCCAGGATGTCTGAGTGATGCAGGGACTGGGACTTGTTCAGATAAAGGGCTTTTATTGCCTTAAAAGCTGGGGGAAGATTTGAAATAAATAATGCCAGTAAAGATATAAATCTAAAAGAAATCCAGCCAGGCTAAGGATTTCTTTGAGCAGGTCTTCAAAAATACTTGGAGATCAAGACTATTGTGCTGACAGAGGATTAAAGAAAAAAAAAAGAGTAGTGAAGTGAAATGCCTACAAGTGAAATTCAGATGCTTTCACTCCTGTGGCCACAAAACCAAAACCTTTCAAAGGCTCTTTGGTGAGCAGTGCAGCCACAGAGGTGGGGTGGATTTGGATGTCCCTGGTTAATGCCCTGAGCACAGGCTTCAGCCCGTGTGGCTGTGACTGCCTTTTCTGTGGCTGTCTTTTCAACAATTCCTCTACAATCTTTTCTTTGTCTCTTTTGACTGTAAACTGTTCCAGATGATTCCTAACCAGTGTTTCTTGGGAATGGACACATTCCTAGAAAAGACCTGTTGTAGTCCCCATCCCTGGAGGTGTCCAAGGAGTGACTGGAGGTGACACTGAGTGCTCTGGGCTGGTGCACAAGGCCGTGATGGGTCAAAAGTTGGACTTGATCTTGGAGGTCTTTTCCAAGACTTAGCTCCAGCTGCATTGTCTGAGCATGGTCCCAGCACCAGGCAAGCTTCTCCTCTGGAATTTGGGAGCTGAAAATCAAAGATTAAAATACTGGTTTTCTTCCCAAAATCAGTCCTGGGGAGGGCAACCATCACAGAAACAGGTGTGGTGGAAACATTCAGAGGAAAAGTTCAGAGGTTGCTGCTGTTCTGGGTGTCTTTTTGTCATTCAGAGCTGCTCCTGCTGCAGAACTCTCTGCTCTCCTCTCATGCCCATCGAGCTGTTTGTCTAGAGCCTTAATGAGTTTCCTGTATCTTTTCAAAATGTAAATTGTAACCAATTTACAAGTCATTAGTTATGAAGTCGGTCACTGCAGCCCCTCTTTAATTTCACCTGTCCCTTCCCGTGTTTCCATTAAACCCCATTTAATTACAAATTCTCTCTCATTCTCGTGGCGTCAGCTGCGTTAGTAATAAATGTCCCTCAAAGTCTGTGACTCAGCTGACAGCACATGAGCAGTGACCAAGACCTGGATGAACAGGATTTCCAGTCCAAATTAACAAAGAACTGTTCTCCTGTCTCCAAAAATCCACCAGCACGAGGAGGAAAGAAAACCAGAGATGCCAAAATGGAATTTGGTTTCTTTGCTGCAGGTGAAGAAAAAGGGAGCAGCTGTGACCCAGCAGTACCTCCCTCAGGTTGTCCCCAGGGACCACAGGGACTTGCAGCTGTAATGGCTTTGCTGCCTGAGAGGAGGCTTTTAGCTGCAAAAATCCACCTTTCTGGCCAACTCCCATAAATCCAGAGTGTTTAGCTGGATTGCAGACTCCGCTTAATGGGAACGTTGCTCACCATTTCACATCCTGGTTTTGGCATGAGCAGCTGGAGCCATGGGCTGCAATTCTCTTCCTGGGTGCAGCACAGAAGAAATCACTTTTATTTTGGCTTGGCTGGAGACTGAACTGTGGGGTGGCTGTTGTCTTTGGGGCAAAGCCTCCTCTCCTCTAAAGGCTTTCCCCCACTGCTGTCAGCATCCCTTTACCTCTGCCTTCCCTCTGTGCTCATCAGCACATGGTGGAATGGGCCAGAGAATGGATCCTGGATTCGGATAACGTTTTTATCAGCAAAAGATGTGTCTGTAGCAGAGCAGCATTGCTGGTGTAACCCAAGGGTGGGTGTGCATCTGCCTGCATTCAGGATATCTCCCTTCCAGACTTCTTCAGTGAGGCTGGACAAGTCCTCTTGCTCCCTGCCCTAGTGGTGCCAGACTTCACTTAATGTATCTGTCCATCTTTCTGTCTTGCATATGAACAACTTGGCCAGCTGTAGTCTTGCCTTGTGAGATCTAATTTCTCTTTTCAGCTTCGTAATTAAGGTTATAGAGAAGGGAGAGCCTGACTCCCCTCAGAGGTGTGTGATAAAAGGATGAGAAGCAACAGGCACAGGCTGCAGCAAGGGCAGTTCCACAAGGCAAGGAACAATGTTTGTACTGTGAGGATGGAAAATGCTGGACCATGAGCCCAGAGGGGTTGGGGGCATTGCTTCCCTTGGAGCTGTCCCACACTCAGCTGGACAAGGCACCGCCCAGCCTGAGTTTTGATGCAATTCTGCAAATGCCCATGAACCAGAACAGAAGGAATTGCATGTCCAAGCAGAGATGAGTGTGGATGCAGCCTGCAGAGTCTCCTTATCTGTCTTTGAAATGCCACTGCTCCGTTCAGCAGCTCCGTGCTGACAGCAGGCCAGGAATATTCGCTTTTCTCCTCGGACTGTGTGGAGCACACAGATAACTCTGGGAGCAGCAAGGCTGCTTTCATCTTCCTGGAGCTAATCCAAACGGATCACGTTGCTGGGGGAAGTCAGGGGAGAGCAGGGGAAGACAGAGTATCTTTATTTAAAAATAAATTAAAGAAATCCTTAAAATCAAAGTGCTTAGCAGGGGTTCAGCCGGATCAGGAGGCAACAGTCCTTGCCAGTGCAGAATTTATTGCCTGTGTTAAATGTCTGGACTGAATTGCCTCATCTTTCCACAAATGGAGCTGGTGTTGGTTGGGCAGTGGGGAAAAGGGAGCAGAGCTGTCTGTGCTGTCCCTGCTCTGTGGATACCAGAGGGAACACGGAATTGTGAGCACTGTCAGGCTGGATTAGGCTCGAGGCACACAGAATCCAGTTCCTTGCTTTGTCTGATGATCTGCACAGCAGGTTTCCAAGAATCATTTTAAACGCTGTACAGAACATTTCAGAGGAAAAAATGTTTATTTTGTTCCTCTTTCCCCTAAAATACTGCCCTGACTGCCATCCTTGCAAGGTCAGCTTTAAAAAAATCAAGAATATTTCCAGGAGTCTGTGGAAGGCTGTGAGTTGCTGCTAGTGGTGTAGACCCACAGTAAGTTGTAGGGACAAGTAATTGAGGTTGTCACAGCAGCCTGGGCTGTGGGAACAATCTGGGGAAGACAGCTGGGGTCCCCCAGGGAGGTGGGAAAAGGTCAGAACTGACACATGGGCTTTGCCACAGGTACCAGGAGTCTTTTGCTGCCTCTGTGTATTTTGAATCATGAAAGCCTGGAATCTTTAGGTGCTGGACTTGGATGATCCTTGCGGGTCCCTTCCAGCTCAGGATTTTCCACAGTATTCTAAAGGAAAGGGCAGGGAAACCCAGGCAACAAGTGTCCCTCAAAAGCAGCCGGGAAAACACTTCTGCAGGGATCTGTCTCCACCAGAGGTCATGGCGCTCAGAAATTATCTTTGCTCTGTGTTGCAGATCCTGAAGTAGCTAAACTGGATCCCCAGGAGAGAGATACAAAACCAGTAACCCCATGAACAAGATTCACTGGATTTCATCTGCCACTGGCAACCAAATCATAGAATCACAGGCTGGTTTGGGTTGGAAGACACCTGAAAGATCATCCCAATGCACCCCCTGCCACGGAGGGACACCTCCAGGCGTGCTCCAAGCCCTGTCCAACCTGGCCTTGGACACTTCCAGGGATCCAGGGGCAGCCACAGCTTCTCTGGGCACCTGTGCCAAGGCCTCACCAAATTTACAGTCAAGAATTAAATAATTCTAATCAATCTAAATCCATTCTCCACTCTACCCATGTTTGTGCTCAGGATTGCCCCACCCAAGGAATTTAAAGGAATGCCTCCTGTAAGTGAGGAGGAGGGTGTGGATACCTTGTGGATATCTGTGGGACTCATGAAAGTGGATTCCAGTCAGAGCTCCCAGGGCTCCCATAGCCTTCTCCATGCTCCTCAGTCACTTCCATCCCACTGCTGGCCATTATCCCAACTCTAAGCCAGGTGAAAAGTGGGGAGATGAGCTCAGTGTGGCTGCTGGAGGATTTCCTGGGTTATTGATGAATACATCAGGGGGATGGGGACAGGAACTGTCTTTAGTGCCATTAGTGCAGGGCTGGAGGATGAATCGATGGCCAGACATGACTGCCCAGGTTACTTTGTCTTCTCTTTGATTTAAGCACTGTACAATTAGTCCAGAGCTTGAAAATGATGCCATTAAACATTGTGTTGTTCTTTTTAATGGATGGCTACTGGGAGAACTTACTGGAAGATTTCCAATGCTCCTGTTTCCATAGGAAGTGTGCAAAAGGAGAAGAGCTGCCTAGGATCCCACCTATTCACCCCAAATCAGCATCACCTCTACTGCTGCATCCCTCATATTTGTCTGCTTGAAAGCCATGTGCCCTGTCCCACCTCCAAACCCTTCCAGTTCATCACAGCAAGGGTTTCCTTTATTCCTGACCTAAATCTTCCTGCAGACAATATAAGCCCGAGATCATCCCCATCCCATAATGAATATTCATCATTTTCTCTAACATAACGAAGGTCAGTGTTCTTTAATAAAAGAAAGAAAGGCACACGGGAGGTCCATTTAATAACAGAGGTGACTGGTACATAAAGCAGGGAGATATTATAATTAATATCACAAGAATATGCTCAGGAAAATCCTGGCAACCAGGAGGAAAGGGATGCCATGAAGTTTTAGCTTTGAGAAGTTAAAAAAAGCTTTGACTGAAGTTAATGGAAATTCTGCCCGCATAAGAAACACAGGTGGAAGGGAAAATCGGCTTATTTTAATCAAAGCGAGAGGGGAAAAAAAACCAACCCTAATTTAAATCAGTCCAAGTGATTGCAGGCTTAATTCTCTCCCCTTATTAGACTCTTCAATCCTAACCCTACAGCCCTAAGAGATCTCTTTACACTGGAGCACAGGAATTTGATTTGTATGCACGCTGACCTCGAAGTGACAGAGCGAATCCATCCTCTGTCAGTGGGGAGGATTCCCAATTAAATCTGCTGGGAAAGATGATTACCTGACCCCATCCTTGTCTGGAAGTGGGATGGGTGGGGAGGTTCCTCTCTGGCAGTGCTCTCAGGTCTGAGGTGCTGGATAATTGCTGTGCATGGAAAAAGGAGGAGGAGGTGCTTTGCTGCTGCTCTGAGCTGGAGGGAAAGGGGGGATGGAGCATCTGTCCATGAGGAAAGGCTGGGAGAATTGGGAATGTTCAGCCTGGAGAAGAGAAGGCTTTGAGGGGACCTAATTGCAGCCTTCCAGGACCTGAAGAGGCCCCGAGAGAGGTGGAGAGGGACTTTGGACAAGGGATGGAGTGGCAGGACAAGGGGGAATGGCTTCAAATGGAAAGAGAGTAGGTTCAGACTGGGCATTAAGAAGGAATTCCTCCATGTGAGGGTGGTGGGCCCTGGCACAGGCGCCCAGAGAAGCTGTGGCTGCTTCTGGATCCCTGGCAGTGTCCAAGGCCAGGTTGGACACTGGGGCTTGGAGCAGTCTGGGATAGTGGAAGGTGTTCCTACATGGCAGGGGTTGGAACAAGATGGTCTTTAAGGTCCCTTCCAACCCAAACTAGTCCATCATTCTGTCATGAAGTTTAAAAAGGAGGGTGGGGAAAGTCAATCAGGACATGTTTACTTTATTAAAAAAAATTAATTCTAATAACATCATTATTTAAAAAAAACCAAAAAACAAAAAAGCCCCAAACCTCACAGCTTTAGTTTTCTTTTCCTCCCTCCTGCAATTTTCATCTGCTCAGCAAAAGGAGAGAAGCACGGAAAAGGATGCCAGGCAGGTGTTACTTTAGAAAGCTCTGATAAAAAGCTCTGATTTACCTTGATTTTAATAGGGTTCAGCCAAAATCCCTACCAGGACATAAATGTGAACTCATTCCTTTCCTTCCCATTTGACTTTTTTTCCATCCCAGAAATGACACAGGCGGAGAGGTTGGAAGCAGCCAATTGCCATGAATAAGTGGAGGATGGAGAGACCCCATTTCATCCTGGCAGTCATTCCTGAAATGGGGCCAATTCATTAGGCAGAGATCTCCTCATCCCTGAGCAGAACAGCCTGTTCTGCCTGCCCCGAGTGCCTTCTGCTCCCCCAGCACCCGCAGAGGTGGCTGCTTGGAGAGGGGCAGCCTTGGAATCCTACCCTGAGATATTTATATGGATTTGTGTGTGGAAGAAAAGGGGGAAAAAAGGCTCATTTTATTGCAAAATTTTTAATTTTTCACCGCTCACATCCACCTTCTTCCCCATCCAGCTTGGGAAGATTCATCCAAAAAGAATGCTGTGTTTTGCAGTTATATTCTTTTCTTCTTTGGTTTGTTTTTGGTGTTTTTTTATGGATTGCTTTTCAACAGAAAAGCAAAACTATCCCTGAGAAAAAAAATATCATTTTACCTCTCCTCATCCCTGTCCCTTTGCAGCCTGGGGCTGGGCTCTGCACTGCCAGCCCCAGCCCTGCTGTGGTACCCAGCCAGGAAAACCGGGCTCGGGGACTTCCCCAGTGACGGATTTTGCTGCCATCCCGTGGTCACTGCCCCTTGAAGCCACTGGACTGGTCTCAAGGCAGGGACTCTCAAGGCTGGACAAACTCCCACCGAGCCAGCAGAGAGTGGTGAAAGCCAAGAGAAAGGGACAGGGACTTCTCCTCCCATCTCCTGCTGGAACACAAGGACAGGTCGTGAAGGGGCAGGTGCTCAAAAGGTGCTTGATCACCTTTAAGCATAAGAATTCCCTTGGGATGTTATTTCCATCTGTGTGTATCCCCAAGTTTTTAAAGAATTATAGACCCATGGAATCTCCATAGGTCTATATGGAGATTCTGTGGGTCTATATGGATATATGGAATGGTGGAAGGGACCCACAAGCATCATCGAGTCCAACTCCTGGCCCTGTGTTGTCCTTTCAGGGTCCTGTCAGTGGTGGAGTTGTGCTCATCTGTTTCTCCCATGGCACTCCCGAGTCACTCAGCCTTTCCTGACTTTTCCTTTGCCTGCAGAGAGAGGAAAAACATCCTGGGTTTAGCTTTAGCCCTTCCCAGCAACAAAGACTTTGAGGGGCTGGAGCACATCCAGGGAAGGGAACAGAGCTGGGAAAGGGGCTGGAGCAGCTGAGGGAGCTGGGAAAGGGGCTCAGCCTGGAGAAAAGGGGGATCAGGAGGGACCCTTGTGGCTCTGCACAACTCCTGACAGGAGGGGACAGCCAGGGGGGCATTTGGGCTCTGCTCCCAGGGAACAGGGACAGGAGGAGAGGGAACGGCCCCAGGCTGGGCCAGGGGAGGTCTGGATTGGATATTTGGGAAAATTTCTTCAAGGAAAGGGCTCTCCAGCCCTGGCACAGCTGCCCAGGGAAGTGGCAGAGTCACCATCCCTGAAAGTGTTCAAAAAACCTGTGAATGTGACACTTGGGGCTGGTTTAGTGGTGGCCTTGGCAGTGCTGGGGGAACAGTTGGATTGGCTGATCTTAGAGGGCTTTTCCAGCCTTAACAGTTCTGGGGTTCTGTGGTTCTGGGGTTCTGTGGTTCTGGGATTCTGTGGTTCTGGGGTTCTGTGGTTCTGGGATTCCGTGGTTCTGGGATTCCGTGGTTCTGGGGTTCCGTGGTTCTGGGGTTCTGTGGTTCTGGGGTTCTGTGGTTCTGGGATTCCGTGGTTCTGGGATTCTGTGGTTCTGGGGTTCTGTGGTTCTGGGATTCCGTGGTTCAGTGGTTCTCTCTGTCTGCCCACTCATTGCTTCAGTGCATCAGGTCTTTGGTATGGACCAAGCTGAGCCTTTATCTCCCCAACACAATCTGCATCAGAGGGAAGCCAAAAATGCAACAGGACCTGGAGGAGAGCAGCCACAGCCACTGTCACCTTCTGGGGTGACTTAAACAGCTCCATGATTTTGGTCCAGGTCCCTTAAATGAGCTCTTGGCTGGATCCCAGCCTGGACCAGGAGCTCTCACACCCAACAGCCTTGCGAGGGATTTCTGGGTTTGAACTATCAGTGAACTACCCAAGGCTTGTTCTTTTCATCCAGTCCAGGTGACCTTTCCTCATACATTTCAACACCCTGAACCCCTAAATCAGGCTCAAACATCCCAGGGGATCTGATTCCCTGGCTCCAGCACTGCCACTGGAAGTGTCTGGGCCATCATTTTCCAGTCAGTGCTTGAGTGGCTGGTGTGGATTTAGTGTGTCAGAGCAGAGACTCCACAAAAAGCAACATTTCCTGCATGCAGCACCATATTTCAGCATCGAGGATAATTCTGTATTCCCATCTGCTTTATTTTAAGCAGCCCCAGGGATGGAAAGAGCCACCTTAAGAAAATACAGCCAGCACTACCCTGCTCCAGCCGCCCACGGGCTGACAGATTAAATCTCTTTGCTTGTGCCAGAGTCTTGCTCACTTGTTTGTCATTATCTGGAGTTTTGTTAGGCTGTGTTAAAAAACAAAATCAGCAAAACAAAACTTTTTTACCCTTTTTTTTTTTCTTTTAATAAAAATAGAAGCTGTGTCAGGGATGGAGGAAAGTGCAGGCACACTCTTGTAGAGCAGCAGAGCAGCAGTGATCTGGTCTTGCCAAGGATGTGGGGATTGGAGGGTCTGGGAGACTGACAGGAGGAACTTCTGGCTGTGCCTCACCTTGGATACTCACCCATCCCCACAGCCTGGCTGCAGGGCTTGCATGGCCACCTCCACTTCTAATGGAATTTAGAAAAATTATTTCCAAAATTTTCTGTTATCTTTGGAGTTCTCTTATCATGCACATCTTCTTCCACCCACGCTGGACACCAGAACGCCGACATCACAGTGAATTACATCCTTCTCCATTCGAATTCAAGTGGAAGAAATCCAGTGAAGAGCTGAGCAGACACATTTTGCCGCCCTACATGCTGGATTCACATCTCCCTTTCTTCCCCCTTTTTATCCTCCCTTTCTGTTTTTTTTTTCTTCTTGCTGCACATCCTGGTCCAGAGGATAAATCAGATGGACTGAACTTCATTACTTGGGAAGCCACCACTTCCCAGACCACGGAATCACAGAATCCTGGAATGGTTTGAGTTGGAAAGGACCTTAAAGATCATCCAGTCCCACCCCCTGCCATGGGCAGGGACACCTCCCACTAGCCCAGGTTGCTCCAAGCCCTGTCCAGCCTGGCCTTGGGCACTTCCAGGGATCCAGGGGCAGCCACAGCTTCTCTGGGCACCCTGTGCCAGGGTCTCAGCACCCTCCCAGGGAAGAATTTCTTCCCAATATCCAAACTAAATCTACCTTCTTTCAGTGTGAAATACCAGCTCTTTTCCTAACCTCACCATTTGCTGCAGTATTTTTGACAGTTCCAAAAATATTCAGGCCAGAAGAGCCCAAATGTTCCTGCAGCTCATGCAGACCAGCCTGGACCCAGTCCTCTGGGATCTGTGAGGTCATCTGAATGCCCATGGGAAGTGCAGCTGTGTCCCAAAGCACAGCCAGTGTCCCCTCTGTGGCTGCAGGAGAGGTGACAAACTGGTAGAGGAAAGGTGAAGGTCTAAGGTGGATCCAAATTGTGCCTACAGCCCCTAAAGGAGGGTTCCAGAGAAGATGGATTCTTGGAAGTGCACAGGGAAAGACGGGAGGTGACAAATCCAGTGAGAGGCAAGAGAAAAGTTTCCACTGGGAGAGTGGTCAGACATGAGAAAAGGGGGATCAAAGAGGCTGTGGATTCTCCATCCTTGGAGATATTCAAAATTCTGCTGGACATAACCAAGGACAGTAAATTGGTGTTGGAAGAGGACTCATCTTGGATCCAAAAGTTGAACTGGAGGCCTCAAAACCTTCCTCCCACCTCAGTTACTCTGCGATATTGACACATGGAACAGATGAGGCACTGAAATTATTCACATCAAATTGCTTCAAAGCAAGACAGGGAAATGGTTGTCCAGGCTGCCCAAGGCAGTGGTGGAGTCATCATCCCTGGAACTGTTCCAAAACCACATGGATTTGGCACTGGAGGAGGTGGATTAGTGGTGAATGTGGTGCTGGTGTGACTTGGTGATCTCAGAGATCTTCACCAGTCATAATGATTCTGTCATTCTGTGCCTCCATGGTGAGTTACCACCCACATCTAAGCCTGGGTGACCTTCTCAGGGCCATGGGGTGAGCTTCTGGCAGGGCTGGCCACAGAATCCAGGCATCTGAATTCCAGAGGGCTGAAATTCCATCTGGATGTGCTGTAGGAAAGACAATTTAGATCAAGAGCAAGGCCAGTTTTAGGAACATATAACTGCCTGTGATACATAAACCTCTGTGGCACAATTTTTAAGTCATCCTTTTTTACTAAAGGGAAGCAAAGATCCACAAGTAAAATCAACTTTTCCCTTTTTCACCCTTCCCAAATAAACTGACAAAAATGACAGCAAACACAGAACAGAATTTAAGAGTTGAAGCTGCACTCCTCTCTGGTTTTGTGGGTAATACATGAGAGCAAATAGCTTGGGGCACCTGGAGAGTTACACTTTTATCACCAGGGATGAAAGGGAAAAGGGACAAATGCAGCCTCTGGATAGACTCAAGCACAGAGCATCTTCTGTTGTTGTCCCAGCCCACTGCAGTGTCATCACATCGACTCAAACAAATTGCCCAACAATCAGGACGTGCCTTGTGGTGACCTCTGGGGACCAAAGACAATGGGAGCTCCAGTGCTTGGGTCAGGCTGTAATGAGAAGATTGATGGTTTTGGGAGGAATTGCTGACTGCAGCTGGGACCACTCCACCAGCAGCTGGGTTTGTCCATGGCTGGGATTTGCCAGAGCTGCTCCTCTCCAAAAGGTTTTCTGTTTAGGCTGGAAATGGGGCTGTGTATTCTATTTCCATCTGTCAGAGGTGGGGCAGTTCTCTGCTGTTCTTTGGGCAGTTTTTTCTTTATCTCTCCCACAGCCAACCCTCCCTCCAGGAGATCTCTGCTGTCCATGGCCACTGAGTGTCCCTGCATGGCTGAGAAAATTCCATCATCCATGGGGAGAGGCTCTGCCCAGGGGAGGAGCCAAGCATTCCTACCTGGATAGAATCTGCCCTGGAACAGCCCAGCAGCCTTTTCCCACTGCATTCCCAGAGTTTCAGCTTTCTTCTGCCCTGCATTCCCAGAGGGAGCCCAGGCCCATCTCCAGCAGCCCTGGAGCTGCAGAGGAAAACTCCAGCCTTGTGCAGGATCCCTGCTCCAGCAGAGCCAGCCCTGGCACTGCAGGAGGGCTGAGCCACCATGGAATGGCACTGCCACCAACACCCTGACACACAGGGGGGCAGGTCAGATTCTGACTCTGGCAGTGCTTTTGTATTGCATTGTTTATTTTTTTAAATTTTATTTTCTTCCCTAATAAAGAACTGTTATTCTTGCTCATTATTATCTTTGCCTGAGAGCCCCTTAATTTCAAAATTATAACAATTTAGAGGGAAGGGGGTTTACATTTTCCATTTCAGGGGAGGCTCCTGCCTTCCTTAGCAGACACCTGTCTTTTCAAACCAAGACATTTTCCCTGGGAGCAAATGTCTACCAGCATCCTCCTGCTCTTGGCTGGAGCAATTCCACTTGAAATAACCTCCCTGGCCTGGATGACCAGAGATTTTTTTCATGCATAAGGATGCTGGAAGAAACTGCCAGAAAACAACTTTGATTTTTTTTTTTAATCTTTTTCCTTTTAAAAATTCTTTTTATAAATTTTATGAATGCAGACTTGTGGTTGCAGCTATACCAACAGTAAATCTTTGACTTTATGTACAGAATGGAATCATTTGGATTGGAAAAGCCCTCTGAGATCATTAAGTCCAACCATTAGGACTCGATGCCTAATGGTCCTCGATTAGGACTCGACACCACTGCCAAGGCCACCACTTAAATGCATCTCTAGATATAAGAATAAGAGGTGTTTCCACTTTGCCCATAGCAAGTGTGCTCAGTGCAATTCCCTTAAATCTGTGTCTGCAGCCATTTCACCTGATTTGCACCTTTCTGCAGTGTCAGAAATGTCCTTTTCCCACCCATTTCCCCAGGCTGCTGTGCCCCATGGATGTGTGACTATGGCTCCCCCACCAAGAGTGGGCACATCCCAGCTGCAGCCAAACCTGGATGTCCCAAGCCTCCCCCAAAGCTGTGCAGCCACCACTGCTGAAAGTGTTCATCCCACCTGGAAAAGGCTCTGGGCAGCCAGCTCTGCCCTTCAAGTGGACCCAAAGGGTTGGACTAAAGACCTCCGAGATCCTCCCAACCTCAGTCCTTCAACAGTTTGGGAAGGTGACCTTGGAAATGCCAGGACACCACTGAGTCAAGGATTTGAAGGAAAAAAACCCCACAAATATTTGCATTTAAATCCCTTTGAACTTCTCCAAGATCAGCCAGAATCTCTGATTTGATTTGATTTTACTTCTTGTTTCCTCACTTTACAGCCTTGACTTGAACTGAACTAAACCCCATGGAACTGTTACTTGAAAACTGAGTGTCAACAGCAGTTCAGCACAGAAAGAGTTTCAATTAAAAGCAATCTCTTCTTGCCATCCAAAGTAATATTTTCCCTCCTGGCTAAATTTTAAGTGAAGCACAAAGTGGTTGCTTGTCAATGCTTTAATGAGATCTGAGCTATTGTGTGGGAAAACTTCCTTTCACTCAGAGGCCAAGGAGCTTTTCATTTTTTGAGGCTGGAAGCAGAGGAATGGGTTTTTTTTTTTTTTTTTTTTGGTGTGATGTGGCTGATTTGCTTTTCTCTTCTGGGCTGTGTGGGTGAGGAGTGAGGTGTGATGAAGAACACTATCCAAAAATCAGGGCTGGGTGGCAATCAGTGTTTCTCACTCCCTACCCTCCTGGACCTCCATCCACTCCTCTCCAGGCTGGTATTCATCCAGGATGGATGAGCTGAGTGGGGACAACGTGGCCAGGAGGTCCCCAGGTGTCCTCAGGAGGCTTCAGCTGGGGTTTTGGCCAGTTGATGCTGCCTGACCCACGTGGGTGGGACACCCAGGGACACGAATTCTGGAGGGTTCCCAGAAGAGGGGAGCAGAGGAGAAAGAGACATTGAGAGGGTGATGAGAAATGTAAGAGGGGAGCTGGCTCTGGGGGTGTGGGGAAGGCTGGTGACATCAAACCTGGTGACATCAAACCTGGTGACATCTCCTGGGAAAGGGGGCTTCTTGCAGCAGGAAGGTTTTGGGTTCCCTGATGCACTCCAGGATGGAAATCATTGGAGTGAGAGTGAATTGGATTCATGATGAGAAGAAACAGCCTCAAATTGTGCCAGGTTTAAGTTGGATACGAGGGAAAAATTCTTTACAGAAATGGTTGCCCAGCCCTGGCACGGGCTGCCCAGGGCAGTGGTGTGGCAGAGTCTGGAATTAAATCATCCTCACAGCTTCCAAAGATCTGGCCTTGCATCCAGAGACAGCCTGGGTGTCCTTGTCAATCCCTTTTCCCCTTGGTCCCCAGACACAGCCAGGATATAACAGGATGTCACCTTCCCAGCTCGGTGTAAAAACCTCTAATGAAGCATGCAGGTGGTTAAGAGCATTTCCCAGATTTCTTTTCCTGAAGAAGTGTCTAAAACACCCTAAAAGGAAGTGGTGAAGAGTGACAGCTGATGAATAAACTGCTCCTCATCACTGGGAAATGGAGAAAATGCTCTGCCTGCTGTTTTGGGGCTTCCACGTAAAAAGCAGTTGGGAGAAAGTCGTGGGGGCTGCGTCTCTGTGAGGTGTTCAAAAACAGGAGATCATTTTAGGAACAAACCCACTGAATGCTTCTTTGTGCACCAGCTCCACTCCCTGCTTTGTTTTCTGATCAGCACTAAAATGCTCCTTAACATGAAATTGAGGAGATGAGGTTCATATCAGCGCTGCTCCCAGGCGAGCAAAAGGGATTTTTGAAGGTTGTGTTAGGACCTCCTTTTTCATGTTTTAACTAATTCTATTTAACCAGTAACTGTGTGCACGCTCTGGCTGCTCTGCTCCATATTTTCTGGCCAGATGTGCTCAGCATGCTCAGATCTGGGCTTGCAGACTCATGTTTGTGTGGGGACAACCCCAAACACAGGGAATAATCAGGATATGTGAGACTGCACCAGTCCTGGGGGTATTGGACAGAAGAGCTGCTTGCCATCATGGGAGCACTTCTGGTGTGCACAGGGCAGCCAGTGCTGGGGAAAGTCAGAATTGCCATGCTATAAATGTGTGATCTGGTGATTTTTTTCCTCCTTTTAAGTGAAAGGAAATCGCTTGAGATTGGGAAGATGTGGGAGCTTGAGCTGAAACTTGCACTCAGTGCACAGTCCTGTTGCTTTTTGTTTTGCAGAGGGAAGGAATTTCTACTACTGGGGAAATGTGGCAACAAGCATTATTTCTGGCACATTTATTTATTTATATATTCAAATCCATTAACCCTTTCATAAGCAAGTGGGACCAGCATTTCCTTTCTCTCTCTGTTTGCTCGTCTCTAAAATGGGGAGGTTCCCTCACAGGTCTTGAGATCCTGCAGAGGATGGGTTACCCCAATAATCCACCCTTTCTCTGAGCTAGTCTCTGTCCTAGTTTTGTGTTTGGATTCTTTTTGTCCTTCTTTACTTCAGAGGTGTTCAGGAGACGAGCCAGGTGTAACCGACGGAGATTTATCTCTGCGTGCATTCAGCAACACCCATAAATCACTCCCGAGGCAGGTAAAGCATTAAGAACAGGATCATTTCCATTTTCTTTTGCTACAAAGCCTCCTGGAAGAGTCGTGGCAGATTGCCTTTGTGCTGAAAGACACGGTGAAGTTGATAAAGAAATTCCACGAAGAGCTGATGTCAAGAGAAAATCTTTGCGAGACAGATGAGACTTGGGGCACTGAATGTAGAAAAATGATTCCAGCAAAGTTCAAATGCAGCCTCAAGAGTTGCTGCTTGTCCTGTGGCTCGTAAAGAGGATGATGATTGCTCTGGATGGGACCCCTGAGTTGTGTTTGTCGTGGCAGAGCTCAGGCTGGTGTTTGGCACTTTGGTGTGGGCAGGAAATGATGGGGAATTGGGCAGCTGGTGCTTGGTGTTGATCTAACCTGGGCCCCTCTGTGGGCAGGATTTACAGGGCTCTGCCTGTAAAGCACAGGAGATATTCCTGCCTGTTGTTTTGGGCAAGATTCAGCAGGTTTATGTCCATCTGTCCAGCATTATCCTGGTATGATCCATCCAGCGTGTTCGGACACCAGTCTAGGAGCAGCATGGCACAAGAGGGAAACAGACCTTGTGCAGCAGGCTCGGGCTTTCCAGGCCTCTGAGTTTGCACAGAGCCAAGGATTCTCCCTGCCAAACCAGGCAGGCAATTCCCTCCATTCCCAGTAACTTCCCATCAACCTCAGCACGCTCAGGGAGACAGGTTTGTTAACCAAAGCTTGTGGAATTCCCCTGTGAAATCCTTGCTAAGTGTCCCTGGCAGTGTCCAAGGCTAGGCTGGACAGGGCTTGGAGCACCCTGGGATAGTGGGAGGTGTCCCTGCCCATGGCAGGGGTTTGCACTGGGTGGTCTTTAATGTCCCTTCCAACCCAAACCATTCCATGATACTACACATGTAAAATTAAAATTGAATAGTACAATGTTTGTTCAGGAAAAACAAGCCAACACCCAACCCAAACCTTCTCATTTTTATGTTTTTCAGGATTCTCACTTCCTTACAACCTTGGCAGGACAGCCAGATATGATCCAGCTGATGATTCACAGCTCTCTGGTGCTCCCAGCACATCAGTTCTGTCACAGGACCGGGGTCACAGAGGTGCCACAAAATCAGTGACTCCTTTGAGCTGCTGTTGATCCTTCCAATACCTAAAGGGACTCCAAGAGAGCTGGAGAGGGACTTTGGGCAAGGACATGGAGTGACAGGATACAGGGGAATGGCTTCACACTGACAGAGGGAAGATTTAGATTAGATATTGGGAAGAAGAAAAAAACTTGGTGTCCTCACCAGCCTTCCTTGGGGACATTCAGGAGCCCAAAGGACAGGACAAGAAAAGGGCTGAGAGAGCTCTGCCATGGCAGCTCCAGTGAGTGACCACAGAGGTGTGTCCTGGGGAAGGCTGCTTGTCACTGCCCCAAACTTTGCAGCTCTCACGTGGTCCTGAAGCCACCCACTGTGGGCTGCTGTCCAGCATGGGTTTGGACAGAGCTTGGTTTGCACTGGGGAGGTTTTTGTTGGATATTAGGAAGAATTTATTCACTGGAAAGGTGCAGGCTGTCTAGAGCAGTGGTGGAATCCCCATCCCTGGGGGGATTTAAAAGATGTGTGGATGTGGCACTTGGGGACATGGTTTAATGGTGGTCTTGGCAGTGCTGGATGATCTTAGAGGGCCTTTCCAGCCTAAAAATTCTCTGATTCTGTTGTCTGGACTCGCCTGTGGTGGATCAGCTCTTGCCAGAGGTGTGCAGAGCTCACAACAGCCCCGTCATCTCCTGGCTCTGAGCATGCACACAATGGAGACCAAACATGGCCAGCCTCTCCAGAAAACTCCCCAGCCAACATCCCAGGCAACTTCCAGCCCTGTTTTCTCTAAAGCACTCATGAGCCTTTCAGTCATAGTGATATGCCATCAAATTTTGATGTCTAACGAAGGAGCAATCATCTCTTCACTTCCCTTTTAGAGCAGCTGAGGCTTTCAGTAACATTACCCTGCCGTGTTTTGACATCTGGCTTGTCAGCAAGAACATTATCTACCCCAATTTGTTTTTTCCAGGAGCAAAACTTTGACATCAATTCCCTGGCAGGCTGGAGAGATCCTGCTGCGTGCAACACCTCCTGCTCCCAGATAGTAAACACACTCCCAGACACAGGGCTTGGATCTCTGCGCTATTCCCAGACAAAGAAATCTTTGGGAAAGATGGGAAATCTTGCACCAAGTGACTGCCCTTGGACTGTGCATAAAGCCCAGGAATCTTGTTGGTCCCTCTTTGGTGTAGGCTCTGGGGACAGGGTGATTTCTTTCAGTGTCACCACCACTGTCATCACTAGTGTGGGGTTTTGCCAAAGTTGAGGCACCCACACCAGTGTCCATGGTGCAGGGGTGTGGTTTGGTGGCCTGATCATGGTGCCAGAAGCCACCTGAGGTGCCCTCAGGACTATGGGAGGCTGTCAGGTGTCACACAGGTGGGGTTTCCAGCTCTGACTGCACATCCAGGCCCAGTTGCCATCCCCAAGCCTTGCTGTTGGCCAGTTTTTAATGAGTGATTTCCAACCTCTGTGGATGCAGGCGTGTCCCTGGGATATTTCCCACCCTGACATGGACCACCAGAAGAAGACTAGCTTGCTGATCACTTATATTTCCACCTTCTTTTCCACAAAATTGTTCAGGAATGGTGTTCAGAAACCTCAGCATCTTCCCACCTCATCATCTTCCTGCCATGGTGGCATTTCTGGGACTCGCAGCCATCTGCCTCCCCCTGCCAGCAGCGCTGCTGCCAGCAAGGATTTAACATCTCCAGTGACTTCCACGGACTCCCAGAGCACTCCTGGCCCCCTTCCACCCTCTCTGCACCTTGGGCCAAGTGCAGCTGAGTTGGCATCTTTGGTCTGTTGCTACTCTGTCCTGGAAGGCCTCGGCAGTGCTGGGGTTTGCCAAGAACAGGGATCTCAGGAGCGACTCTGCCAAGCCCAGATGGCATTTCTGCTTCCCTTCTCCTCCAGGCTCCTCTGCACACCCTGGCCAGCACACAGGGTGGGTATCTCCAAATCCCAGTTTGAAGATTACTGGGGATTCAGGATAAACCTCCACATCCTTATGCCCTGTCTTGGTTTGAACAGACAGCTGTCTGCTAAAGAAGGCAGAAGCCTTCATTGAGATGGAAAATGTAACCCCCTTCCCTCTGAATTGTTATAATTTTTTGAAATTAAGGGGCTCTCAGGCAAAGATATGGGAGCAGGAATAACAGTTCTTTACTAGGGAAATTAAAAATACAAATGCAATAGTACAAAAAACGAATACAAGCCACTGCCAGAGTCAGAACAGGAGCTGCCCCCCTGTGTGTCAGGGTGTTGGTGGCAGTGCCATTCCATGGTGGCTCAGCCCTCCTGCAGTGCCAGGGCTGGCTCTGCTGGAGCAGGGATCCTGGACAAGGCTGGAGTTTTCCTCTGCAGCTCCAGTGCTGCTGGAGATGGGCCTGGGCTCCCTCTGGGAATGCAGGGCAGAAGAAAGCTGAAACTCTGGGAATGCAGTGGGAAAAGGCTGCTGGGCTGTTCCAGGGCAGATTCTATCCAGGTGGGAATGCTTGGCTCCTCCCCTGGGCAGAGCCTCTCCCCATGGGATGATGGAATTTTCTC
Organism: Irena cyanogastra; assembly: GCA_013397155.1. Classification (NCBI taxonomy): domain Eukaryota; kingdom Metazoa; phylum Chordata; class Aves; order Passeriformes; family Irenidae; genus Irena; species Irena cyanogastra. The sequence continues at coordinate 134,097 of VWZV01010144.1, forward strand.
AGCCATGCAGGGACACTCAGTGGCCATGGACAGCAGAGATCTCCTGGAGGGAGGGTTGGCTGTGGGAGAGATAAAGAAAAAACTGCCCAAAGAACAGCAGAGAACTGCCCCACCTCTGACAGATGGGGATAAAATACACAGCCCAGATAAATCTTTCAACCTAAGATATGCCCAAAGGCCAGCAGGGGTTAGAGCTGTGCTCAGTCCTGTCCCATGGCAATCCTGTCCCCTTTCCCATCAGTCTGGACATTTTCCCCATGTCTGATTGCCAGGGGAAACACTCTCCCACTTTTGCAGTGTAGATACGTGGGGGAGAATTTCAGGGCCATCGCTCAGAATCCCAGAGTGGTTTGGATGGAAGGGACATTAAAGATCATCCAATGACCTGAATTTAAGGATGATGAGGCCGTGGCACAGAGTGCCCAGAGAAGCTGTGGCTGCCCCTGGATCCCTGGAAGTATCCAAGGCCAGGTTGGATGGGGCTTGGAGCCACCTGGGCTGGTGGAAGGTGTCCCTGCCTATGGGATGGAACTGGATGGTCTCTGAGGTCCCTTCCATCCCAACCCATTCCATGATTCCAAGACACCCATTGGGAAGGAGGACACGTGGGGCCAGCTGTGTCTTCCACCCCTGTGTCTCGTTGCCCTCCAGCATTCCCAGGCAAGGATATTTTGTTCTGTCTGAAGCTTCTCCCACTTACCAGCCCGGAGTGTTTTCTCCTCCTAACGAGATGTGAAGGCAGGCAGGCCCTTTGCTGGTGCACACAGCTATTTTTGGCTGCAGGAGGACTGACTGTAGCTCCTTCTAATTGCATAAGCATTTGTATAATTCACTGGCACTGGATTTCCTCTCTGGGAGCCCGGGCACATGGAATGCAGAAGGACTTGTGCGTTTCCTCTCCGTCCTTTCTTTCCTCTCCAGCGACTGTTCTGCAGGCAGTGGGTTTAGTGCCAGGTCAAATCCCCTCTGCTGGCAGGAAACGCTCTGTTTCATCCCTTTCCCAGTTTCCTGAGGAGTTCAGGGCAAACCCAGGAGGATCTGAGAAAGTGTTTCCTCCCACAGATTGCAGAGCACATGCCTAGGAGCGGCGGATCGGGAGCTGGAAGCCGAGCAGCTGAACAAACTCCCGGGGAAGAGCTTCTGAAATGGCACGGGTGGGTTTGGAGCTGGGAATGACTCACACATCCAAAGCTTTGGGATCTCCAAACAACACTGAAAAACAAACCTGAGGCCACCCCTCCCTCCTTGGTGTCTGGGATGGGTGGCACCCATGGATGCAGAGACCTTTCCACACTTAAAGGGGGCTCCCAGGAGAGATGGGGACAGACTTTTAGTTGGGGCTGTAGGAACAGGATGAGGGTTGATGGTTTTAAACTGAAAAGAGGAGAGATTTAGATGAGATATTGGGATGAAGTTTTTTACAATGAGGATGTTAAAACGTTGATGCAAGTTGCCCAGAGAGGTTTCTATCTCTGGGAGCATTCAAGGCCGGGTTGGATGAGGCTTGGAGTAACCTGGGATAGTGGAAGGTGCCCTCGCCCATGGACAGGGAGTGGAACAAGATGAGCTTTAAAGTCCCTTCCAACCCAAACCATTCCATGACTCCATGGTTTTATGATTCTGTGACTCTGTGACTGCTGGGGAGGATTTTGAGGAGGAAAATGTAAATCTTTGCCTGGGGAACATGACAAACACGAATGCTCTTCACAAGCTAGAGTCTGGCTCATGGTGATCATCCCCTGTGAGTGGTGATGCCTGGAAGGGCTCTTACCTCCTTAAGATCATCCTTTTGCTGGATATTTTCACTCTATTCCGTTGCAAACTGGTTAACAGGTGGCAAAGATCAAAGCAGAGGAGCAGGGAGTGACACAGACAACTCTCCTTCCCTTAGGAGCCTGGAAAAAAAAAAAGATTAAATGATAATAAAACAGAGATTAGTGATCATTAGCCCTGCTGTCAGCACCCAGCAGGAGAGCACCCAGAGTGGGCTGGAGGCACGCCTGGAGCTAAAACGAGCTCTGCAGCTGCTGCCACCAGGATATTTTGGGTGACAGTGGAGCGTCTCCGTGAGCGCCCCGAGATGCGGCGTTTCATTAACGCGGGGGCTCTGCTCTGCCTCCCCTCCCTCATCAATCACAAAAACTCGGATTTAACACCTCCAAAGCGATGGGCCTGCCTAAAACAATCCACAACGGACTCGAAACTGAAGCAGGGCTTTGGGTAGGCTGTGGGATGGAGCTGAGACAAAAATCCACGCAAGTGCTGACTTGCTTCACGACAGAAGAGTTCAAAGCGCCGCTTTGTTTTAAAAAATAAAAGTTTCCCAAATCCCAGAGCATTGTATTTTTAGGCATCTGAGGCAAATAATTGCTGTGGAAGAGGAGACTTGCTGTCTTCGTGACAGGGAAAAAAAGTACCTGCCTGTCTTGCCAGCTGCCTCCTTCCAACAATGCTCCGTGTCGTGCTGGGGGACCCGAGCCTCCTCCACCCCAAAAGATACTCATCAGTGGCTTAATTACACCTGGATCATGGTCAGCTGTGTCCCTGCTTTTTCATACTTGAAACCTTAATGTTTATTTTAATTTTTAAAATGTTAATATTAACTTTAAAAGCCTATTTGAAATTTTTTATATTTTATTTTTTTCAAATTGCAGAGATCTCTGCTGCCTGTTTTCTCGTGCCTGCAGCCTGGATGAAGGGGGCTCAGTCCCTTCCCTTTGGCAGTTTCATCCTCTGGCTATCCCAAACTCCACTGGGAATCCCTTGGGATGAATAAAGCATTGTGCTTTCAGGATAGTTTTCAGGCAGCAAAAGTGTTAAAAGTCAGGTTTACCTGTCCAGAGGTGTCAGGGGGATGTTGGGACACAAACTGAGACAAAAAGTTTTAGATGAGGGGGCTAAAACTCCAGGTGAATTTTTGGATGTCCCAGTGGATATAAACAGGCTGTCCTGGAATCTGAGGAAGGCGTAGACAAACCTATAGGTTTGTACAGGAAATTCCTGTATACAGGAAAGCACAGGAAATCCCGGAGCAAGGACAAAACAACTCATGGGAGGAGCAAATGAGGAGGGAAAATGAGCAGCTACTTCTTCCCTAGGCTGAGGTTTTATCCTCAATTCTTTCATTTGCAGTCCTGTGCTATTTCAAGGCCACTTGGTGAAATTTGTGAAGAGGATGAGAAAATCCTGGAAAGCACAGGAGCTGTTCTGCCATGCCTCAGCTTCGCTCTTGCTTCAGTGAGTGCCGCGTATTTTGGGAATACCCGCTCTGGTGGATGCACTGGGAGCCTCAAATTGAGTGGAAGGTGATGCAAATTGACACTCTTCTACCTGTGGTGAACTTCTAAAAGCAGAGAAACCTCTGAGGGGAGAAAGGAGGGCAGAGATGCAGCTGCTGCTGAGCGCAGGGAAGATGCTCTGACCTGCAGCAGTGCTCAGAGTCACAGTGGTGACACCAGGGAGCAGGCACAGAGCACAGCACAGGCAGCACAAAGTCCTCTGCTCACCAAGGGACAGCTTCACCTGGAACTGATGCCTTGGGAGGGCTGGCCTAGAACAGAGGCTGGACAGAGTTAAAGAATAAAGTAGGGATTTATTAGAAGGCCTCAATGGATCCACCTTGGGCAGCACAAGACGAAGCCAAAATGGTCCCAAAATGCAGCCCGGGCACGGGGTCTGTCACTGGGATCAGTTCTGTTCCATTTGCACCTTGGAGTTCATTGTCCAATTCCAGCTTTAGCCCATGCAGTCCCATCCTTCTTGGTTTTCTCTCTTCAGCCCACGTTGTTTGTGCTCCTGGGCTGAGATTTGGATCATTTTTCCTTGGTCCCCAGCTAGAGCAATGCAGCCCGGGCACGGGGTCTGTCACTGTGATCAGTTCTGCTCCATTTGCATCTTGGAGTTCATTGTCCAATTCCAGCTTTAGCCCATGCAGTCCCATCCTGCTTGTTTTTCTCTCTTCAGCCCACATTGTTTATGCTCCTGGGCCTGAGATTTGGATCATTTGTCCTTGGTCCCCAGCTGGAGCAGGAATTGTTTTGTCTCCCTGCTCTGTGCAGAGAGCTCACCATCCCCTCATATGAAGCTCAGACCCACACACTAAATCAGCACAGAATCTGAAAAATACAATAGCTAAAACCTGAGGCATCAGAATAATGCCAGTGCCCATGGAAATGAGCTTTAAAGGGACTGGAAAGGGCTTGTTCCTGTGTGGGTGTTACAGGAAGGGAGGCTGGAAATGGGATTTAGTGGGGACCAGGACAGTTTGAGGTCTCTATGATTTGGTCCATGATGGGGCTCCTCAGGGCATGCCTTGCAGTGACACCCCTGGCTATTGGCTATTTGGCTAAATATAATATATTTAGCTAAAATATATTTGGCTAAATACTAAAATAGCCCTTGGCTATTTTAAGGATGATGAGATGTCCTGTTGACTTTGAGGCTCTTTGACTGTAAAAGGGCATTGTCTGTGGGCAGGTCTGCTAAAAAGTGGTGGCCCCTCTCCCTGTGCCCCCTCTCTTCCCACTGTAGAATCAGAGAATTCCTTGGTTTGGAAAAGAGCCCCAAAATCATCCAGTCTAACCATTCCCCCAGTGCTGCCAAGGCCACCACTGACCATGTCCCCAAGTGCCACATCCACATGGCTTTTAAATCCCTGCAGGGATGGGGACTCCAACAGTGCCCTGGGCAGCTGTGCCAGGGCTGGACAAGCCTTTCCATGAAGAAATTTCCCTTAATATCCAATCTAAACCTCCCCTGGCCCAGCCTGAGGCCGTTCCCTCTCCTCCTGTCCCTGTTCCCTGGGAGCAGAGCCCAGACCCCCCTAGCTGTCCCCTCCTGTCAGGGACAACAAGAAAACCTTTCCAGGGCTTTGAACACTTCCCATGCCCTGCCCAAAAGCACGGAGACATGGAAACACGCCAGCCTCTCCAGCAGCCAGGCCCTGTGGGCTCTGCAAACACAGGCAGGGTGTCAGCAGGACATGGCCAGCGTTCCCTTGTCTGTCTGATGTCCCTGCAGGAGAATGAACAAATGTGTGGAAAGCCTTCGTGCTGGATGGCAGAGTGAAGAGGAGAAAATAAAAGAGATGTCCAAAGCCACTCTCACAAGGTTTCTAGGGCTGAGCTGAGGTGCAGTCAGAGATTACCCATCCAGGCAGGTTCTGATCCGGTTGTTTTATTAATGATACCTTTGCTAATTAAGTGTGGTTCATTTCCCTGCCTTGTCTGTGGACAGATCTAACAGTGCATTAACAAACTCTCCAGCTTAATTAATCCTCCTGTTTAAAGAGAGCAGAGCAAGCAAGGCTTGGCTGGCTCACCAGCCACAGGGGAAATGTGGTCAGAGCATTATCCAAGAGGATGGGAGGGAAATAACTTCCATGGAAAGCCCCTCTATCCACCAGGTGCAGAGCTGACAGGGAGAGGTGTTCTTGCATCCAAAAAACACGGCATGATCCATGTCCAAACAGAGGCTTTATGCATATTTCACACAGAAGGATGTACCTTCCAGGGAGGACAAGGTTTTATTAAGTGCTGGAGGCTTTTTTTTTGTTTCTGGTAAGCGGAGCGCTCCCAGTTGTCAGGAGGAAAGCAGCGATCCCAGCTCCGTGTCCCTTCTCCCTCCTCCTGTCCCTGCTCCCTGTTCCCGTGCTCTGTGAATTGCCATCTGCAGCCCGGGACAGCCTGGCCTCAGATGAACGCCAGGGGAAGACTCTTACATAAAGCCCTTCATCCATAATGGATGAACAGCATCAAAATTCCACGGCAGCCTCCGGAGCCTTTCCGGTGCCTCGCCTACAAATTTCTCCAAGAGGCTGGAAAAACTCGATTTAGCACTGCACAGTGATTAGAGAGGAGCCCGGGAATTCTGCCTCGCTCCTGCCTAGGGAGTCTCCATCCTCAAAGGGTCTTTTAATGTAATCAAGTCCTTTTTAAAGAGGAAAATGATGTTTTGGCCTGGGCGTGCAGGAGTCCGGTGCTGGGCTCGTTCAGCCCTGGAGAGCTGGGATGTGGGATTGCAGCTGGGAATGATGGTGCAAATAAAAACCATCAGTGGTAGGAGATCCTGGCACCTTCCCCTGGTTTTTCAGCTGCTGTCTGGTCACACAGAGGCACTTCCAGGCCTGAAATGTCCCTTTAAGCTTTCTGGTGAGGTGTGGGAGTGGGGGAGGATGGGAATTTCAGTGCTTTCATCTTGAACTGCTCAACTTTGACAGCAGCCTGGAGAATCCCTGATTTTCCCCACTTTAGATCTCTCTCTGCTGGTCAGGGTTTGTAGGTAGAGGTAGGACCTTCTGTTAAACCACCTGGGAAAGGAATCAAACTGGTTTTAGGGTTAATGTTGGGATTGATATAGAACCAGCAGATCTCCAAACTGAGATTGTTTGTGTGGGGAGAGGTTTGTGCCTCTGGAGGAGCAGGTAATGGGGATCAGTGGAGGAGAGCATGGAGGGGAAAGGGAGAAAAGGGATAATAGAGAAAAGAAAAAGGACAATGTATAAAAAGGATAACAGAAAGGAGATTATAATGAAGGATAAACAGAAGAGTTTGTAGCTTTTGGTTTCCAGAAGTTCGGAATTTAGTTCCTGAGTTCCTTTGCACCAAGCAGGGGGTGGGGCAAATATTTCCCTATAAAACCCATCAAGGGAAGACAGAAAATCACAGGATGGTTTGGGTTGGAGGGGATCCTTAAAGATCATCCAGTCCCACCCCTTGCCATGGGCAGGGACACCTCCCACTAGCCCAGGTGGCTCCAAGCCCCATCCAACCTGGCCTTGGACACTGCCAGGGATCCAGGGGCAGCCACAGCTTCTCTGGGCACCCTGTGCCAGGGCCTGCCCACCCTCACAGGGAACAATTCCTTCCCAAATCCCATCCATCCCTGCCCTCTGGCAGTGGGAAGCCATTCCCTGTGTCTTGTTGCTCCATGCTTGTCCCTCTCCAGCTCTCCTGGAGCCCCTTCACTCCCTGGAAAGTGCTGGAATGTCTCCCTGCAGCCTTCCCTTCCCCAGGCTGAACGTGTGGGGCTTGGAGCTCCAGCCCCTCTGGCTGCTCTCCGTGCCCACCGTGCTGGTTTGGATATTTCCCATCCTTTCCACCCTCACACACCCAGCCCCAGCTCCCCGGGGATGCCACGTTCCTGCTCTGAGCTCTGCTGGTCGCAGGCTCGCTCTCAACGCTGACAAAAAAATGCACAAAGGGGCAGGAGAGTCCCAGGCTGGGACGGTGGGAGCCAAGTTTTGGCTCATCCCCC
>VWZV01010145.1:1149-46395 GCA_013397155.1 Irena cyanogastra
TTCTTCCTGTGTGAACTCCTTCATGCTTATCTTCACTGAATTTCATTTGCCATTTTATTACCTATTTATTCAGTCTCATAAAGTCTGTCTACAGTTCTTCATGGTTAGTTGTTTTGTCCTTAATATCCTGAATAATCTAGTATCGTCAATAAATTTCTTCACCTAAAACTTTTCCAAACTGTTTATGAACGTTTTGAGCAGCACTGATCCCAGCAAAGTTGCCTCAGGATCAGTGATAACCTCTGTCCTTCCTAAGAACTGATAATCCAGTCACACATTTCCTATCTTCCAACACATCATTTATCTAGTAACAAAACTCCTATCTTCTGCTATGACTATTTAGCATCCATGTAAATGCCTAGTAAAGAAAGATGTCAAACACCTTTGATCCTTCCTGCAGACTATGTCAATCAGATCTCCTTCAGCTACAATTCTGCTGACTTTTCCAATAGGCTTGTAAGGCAGGATAACTCTATAAACAAAAAACTGGTGTTGAATCTCCTAAGGTAAGTGACATTTGTCTACCTAACGAGGTGGGCCAGAGGATGCATAAAGTGTTAGAAAGTCAGTGGAAATTTCAAGGAGGAAAGCAAAAGTGAGATCACATTTATATGAAACCATTATAAAGCTGCTGTACATGAACAGGCAACCTAAGTTGTGAATGCTAACAAATGGCACCTAACCAGGTACATGTGCATGTTTGGGTGAACATCCAAAACTGAGCTTTGGAACTCAAATACAAGTCTGTCAGATGCAACTGCTTTGATTTGGTTGTAATTTTTGAAAATGCATGAACTCAACAGAAGCAGCATGTCCAGAATCCTACAATTGCTAAGAGACATAAGACCCAATTAATTGGGAGGCTGATAAGGTGCAGGGCATCTGCACACAGACCACTTATGGCAAAGCTGGGATTTTAAGGTACAAGTAGGGTTAAAATCTCTGGTGTCACAGGCTCTTAGATAACACAAGCATGGAGGCCTGCTAAGAGTTATTTACTTTGTCACAGATGTGACAGAAACTTACTAGAGACTTTCTTTCACACAAAGAAACATTCAAAACAGCTTAAATCAGGGAAATATTTCCCAGATCAAGCAGCATGAATAGAGCACTGACTTGCTGACACTTCCTAACAAGCACTTACGCAGAAACTTTTGATCACTGGAAAAATCTGCCATGAAGACGAGCTCAGTTCAGTCAGAGGTTTCACAGACAAGAAACGTAGAAGAAAAATAATACCTCTCTCGAAAGTGTTGTGCATTGCACACCATAAAGTGGTTAGCTCAGTTGTTTCTGCCTGGGGACTTTAAAGATACTCTACTTACTTTTAGTACTGCACAGTTAAGCTCTCCAGCATTTAGTGTGGCTATTAGTTTGCAGTAAAATACTTCACAATCTAGAAAATCTGAAACTAACTCTCTAATGAACAGCAAAAAGATATTGGGCGCAAATTTGGTAGCTTAACATTAAACTGGAGCGCTATCCAAAACATTTTCTTGTCTAGACTCTTCTTCAAGGGCACCACTGAATTTTTTATGGGTATGTCAAAATAAAAGGGAGATTACATGGACAGATGGAAAGTCTGGAAACTTAGAATCTGCAGATGACAACAGACTCATAAACAAATCAACTGGAGATATGCAGTACAGGACTGACAGTCTTGCAAAATCTGCCAAACACATATTATTAATAAATCACTCAATAAATCACACATATTATTAATAATTCTACTCAAGGTAGAATTCCAACTGATAGGAAAGGAGGCAAAAATTAATACATTGACCTTGAAAGAGCTGATGGACAGAATTATACCTATTACATCTGAAGATAGAAAGATAAATAGAATTATTCTTCTCTTTCTCTGCTGACACTGCCAGTAGACACATAGTGACCCTTATCACCACTTTTTTGGTATTAAAAGAACAAAAATGAATCCACTAGCTTATTAAACATACACTTTTGGAAATTTACTGAGGCCTGCAAATTCATTAGAAGACTAGCCTAGGTATGAAGTAATAGAGAGAAGAAAAATTTTCCTCTGCACATCTTCACACTTCCTCTTATATTGCCCAAGAAACAAATATTGATTTTGAGCTTTTCTTTGTCAGGAGATAATATTTTCAAACTAAATTTTATGGCTATCAAATGTTCTCCTTGCTATTTCTGCCCTTGTTCTATTGTCAGTCAATACATACAGACTCATACAGAATCTCTTACCTGCATAATGTAGTTACATTCCAGAAGCTCCATTTTGGGGTTAAGGTTTAGTCTCATATATGTATATGCTGGTTCAAAGATTCTGTCATACAAACTTTGCAAAAGTTCAGCTTCCTGAGGAGTACGTTTTTTCAGCCATGCCTGAAAAAAACATTCACAGTAATGTTCGGTATAAAATGTATAGCAAGCTATAATAAGAGGCAGCCAGCAATAATTATCTTGCCTGCAATATTGGTCTCCAGCTGAGGACAGAAGAACTGATGAAGACCATACCCATTCGAGAAACTGTTGCTGGAGAGGCATTCTCGATGTTGTGGACCTCAAATAACAGTTTACATGAAGGAGCCATAGGAATTCGATCTCCATTTGCAAGAGTGAGGGTCTTGTTATCATCCAAAACTGAATTTAAATTCTCAATCCAGATTGCATCTACAGGACCGTCTAAAACCAGAAACACATTTTCACCTGGAAAGATAATCAAAATAGAGATAGTTCATATCACACTGCTGAAAAAAACCAAGAAAATAAGTGTAAAAAAGATGGCTTGGAAGTTAAATGTCTTAACTTAAATATACTTAAATATAAAAATGTATTTTATTTGTTGTGATTTCTGCCATCTCTAGGGATGCTCATTACTGAAAAATTGCATACTTAGTTAAGGAAATATTTTTGAACAATTGGTAGCAAATGAGGGTGCAAATATTCAACATGTATAGTGTTGCATATTTGTTACCTTGGCTGCCTACCAGATAGAAACTGTGCTACTCTCTCTCGACCCTCCCTCAACAGGACAGAGGGAAAGAATACAGTGAAAATGTTTATGGATTAAGATAAAGACCAGGAGATCAATTGACTGTCACAGGCAAAACAGACTCAACTTGGAAAACATTCTTTTATTGCAAATTAACACAGGTTTGGATGGTGAGAAGCGAAGACAAACACCTTGAACCCCTTTACCCCACTCTGTTTTCTTTCTCCAGATTCAACCTCTTTCTTCACAACCTAATCTAACTCTTCCTCCTTCCTCCTCCCACCACAACCCTATTCCAGCAGCACAGGGATGTTGGAGAATTTAGTATTTTGTTGCTAAAGTAAGTGTTCTTCGAGCAACTAGAAGAGAGACATTGAATATTCACAGATCCCTCTCAAGTTAATGAAAACTATGCTCACTCCTCTGTTCTTAAAATCTGGTTATTTTTCCTCACACTTTGACATATAAACATAGATGTAATACCTAAGTTTTGGCAATTCAATTTTAGAATTCCAGCTTCATTTGGAATATAGAAATTTTCTAATTGAGAAAACACATGCATTTCCAATGTAAGAAATTCAACTGTCTTTTAAAATTAACATCCTTCTGGGAAGGTTCCCTAGAAGAATTCCCTTTCTTTAATATATTTATTTTTTCAGATACAAACGAAACACTATGAAAAGGAATTTCAGTATGCCAATCCTAAAATGCTGAAATATAAATACGGGCAATCAATGCATGCAAAACCATGACAATAACATTGTTATAAAGATAGTGCCATTAGAACAAGTTAATCTAATTTATGATTTATCACCTTCCAAGTAACACATCTATACAGTAGAACTGAAGTGGAAAGAAAATGATCTCTCTTTTTTTAATGTAGATATACTACTGAAATAATAAATCTTTAAACTGGTGTCCTTTCTTAAGAGGTGTAATCTCATCTCATTTGTTCTCTATAGTTTTTCTCAAGAGGAACATTTGTGAATTCAATATGCTTTTTTCAATATATCATTCAAGATACATTTTTATGATCTCAAATGAAAAGTATTTACACACCCTTTTTGGTTTTCAGTGTTTTCCTCCACAGAGTAGAAAAGATTCCATCTGTCCAGTCATTAGTTGCAGCATCTAGTTTTCCAAACATTTGAGGAGCAGTAATAGCTTTGGGGTTCATGCGCATTTCCTTATGAGGTTGGCCACATTCTGTGAGTGCTCTCATTAATATAGTTATGACCATTGTTTTTCCAGATCCACTAGGTCCAAGTGTCATCAACCCATGACGTACTAGATTCGTTTCATACAACTATTAACAAAACCAAAATAAAATATTTTAATTTAAAAATCAAAATAAAAATAAATACATGATTTAGAAAGATTTTTGCTTGCACTTAGTAGTGACTAAGAGGTATTAGATACACAAGTTATATGCTCATGATTGAATTTAGCATGTATTTGCTGAATTTCACTGTTTTGGTTATGTGGAAGAGTACATATCTTCAGTTCCTAATATTTTTAGCACTTAAGCAAGTTCACTATAAATGGTTCACAGAACTAAATCTTACCTAAACTTTTTTAAGCAGCTGAAAATAGTTTTATGAGATTTGAAAAAGGGTTTTCTGTATTATTCAAAAGGAAAAATTAATAGTAGCAAAACACTTATGCTACAGAAGTATGAATAATTACTACAGTCTGAAATACCTGTGTATATGAAATAAACATAAGGACTGGACTTTCTCCAGAACTGTGTATGGGTTTAGTTTCAGGGGAGTTCTTTACTGAATTTTCTGTTTCTCTTTTAATATTAGCATTAGGCTTGCTGTGGAAGTGTCAGTCGGCCTATACAAGTATGAATGAACTGAATGGCACAAAACAGTGGTAGTCCTCCTGGGCACCAACATTTTGTAAGATAAAGCATATACAAATCTTCCTCTGCAAGGTCAATAAAGGCTTGTATCAGTTCAGGATGAAGATCTACAGGCACTAGAGTGCAAGTCCCTTGCACTGACCTTCCTCAGTGTGGTGCACACACAGCTTTCAGTTTTTCCCCTATTCAATGCGCAGGCTCTTGGATCAGACAGTGGTCTAGCCACAAACACGTCAGGAGTCAGTTCTGACTCCTGATTGTGAAGAATGTTTTAGAAAGAAAAGTTCTACCTGAACAAGCTTAAGATTCCATGGTGGATGGTTAACCAATCCTGCCTCTTCAACCTGATGAGCTACTGCAGCCTGAAGCTCATCATAGGTACTGCTGTCCAACTGCAACCCCGGGAAGAGGTCATTGATAAGACTCAGAAACAAAGGCTCATCTTCATCTATCTGAAACAAAAAATGTTATTAAATGTTTAAAGGATGATTATCCAAAGAATGTTTCCAAATCAAAATTAGTCTCTGTTTTAAAAGAAAAAGCAGTAATAACATACTTTCTAGATACAGATGCTTACTGACAGCTAAAAGGAGAGCTTGCTACAAAAACAGCATTTTGAAAATGTCATCCACAAGCCATGCAAAAGAGAAATTCAGCATTGAAGGATATTTTCCCACTGAGTAGACGCTGGAGTCTATTTATAAAATTGATTTGTAAACCACTTGCAGCATATACTGGAAAGAACATTCTATCTGGAAAGAAATCTTTAAAAGTCTGATTTAGTGAATACTCATTATTCTATTTACTTATAGTACAATGGTCTGTCTGTGCACAAGTGAGGACACTGAAAGTCACATGCAGAGGTAAGCCTTAATATGAATCTATTTGAACATTTGCATAATGGTTTTACGAACTCTTTACAAGCATAATGAACTCTCTATGCTGTTTAATGATAACGTGAATGTTATCATGTTTTATTTTTTAAGCAAAAGAATGATTGAGATTTTTTCTGATCTCATACAAAACCCATGAAATATCTATTAGGCTTGCCTCTACATGGTGCTGAAATATTAAATTAGATTCTTACCAGCTTAGAAAGATTCATATCTCTTAAACCTCTCATGACAATACTTAATTCACCTTCAGTTGGCCTGGCTCTCTTTTGAGTTCCAAGAGTCCTCAGTACTGAAAGGATATTCCTCAGACCAAAGTCATAATGGACCTAGAGAGTGGAAGAAGGCTTATGTATCAGTAACAAGTTCTCTAGCTTTATTTCATCTACATATCAAGCTTTACTTGCATATTGTATAGTTACAGCTGTCCTGCCTGGAAAAGGTAGCTAAAATAGGAATTGGTGCTGTTATTTGGGAATTATTCTCTTCAAATAAATGAAGGATAATAAAATTGTTTTCAGGAAGATGTGTGTGTGCTGTAAGGTTTTTCTTTCCTAATTTAAATTTAATTGATTTAACCATTTATCATGCCATATTGAAATAATTTTATAGCTCAGAATAGCAGGGTTCTAAAAACTAATAGTTCCATGTCTTTTCAACTAAGGCATCTTAAAGCACAGACTTCAGATCAAGGCAGCGCTATGGGTACATGAACAACTTAAATCAAACTAGACACTTCTCCTGTGGTTTCCAGTTTCCAATTTCCTACTACTTACCCTAGCCCTAGATAATACTCACAGAAAAAATTGTATGACTGGGATCATTTTTGTCTGGCTGACATGTTTTGGCAGAGAACCTCATGCACTTGCAACTAACTAAAAAGCATCATTTTTTACAAAAAAGGTGCATATACAACAACATATTCATGAATTTAGTAATTTATTCATAAATTTTAGAGAGGTATTTTTTTAAATTACATTTAAAGTACTTCAATATTTTGTAAAAGGCATGGAAGCGATGTTTCAGAAACAATTTGCATAACCCAAAAAGTAGGAGGTTTTACTATGTAAATTCAAAGACAAAAGGAATACATAACACTACCTGCTTAGTGAGCTGCTCCTCACAAAGTTTATAAAGAACAAAGAATTTCTTAGCCAAGACTATATTATCAATAAATCCATAACTTGCAAGTTTAACCCTTATAATTATCTGAAACACAAATATTTGTAGAAATTCCATTAGTTTCTCCTGAAGACAGGTCAGTAAATTAAAATACATTTTTTCCTTTCAGTTCAGTCAGGAATTATACCTGTCTATCTGGAACCATCATTGCAACAGTTCTAAACTGTACTTTGAGATTTTCTGGTAGTTCTTGACGTCCAGCATATCCAGGATTCTAAATAAGAGAAGACAATGCATCATTTTTATTTGCAATAGTCAAAATAGCCTCCTTTTTATTTTTCAATAAAAATAAATGCATGTATAAATACTTAGAGCAGTTCAGAGTTAGAAGTCTTGCCTATCAATTACTGTAATTTTAATCTCCCATAAAGTAATCTTGGCTTGACATCTGCCTTGGCATTAGGAAACATACTTTAAAATTTCCTGCCCATGAGACTCCAGGAAATAGTGCTGTGAAGCCTCAAGAATCCAATGGCAACAAGACAGCATATTATGAAAGTTAATACTACAGGAGATTGAAGAATATTTACATATCCATGTAAGTACCCATTAGTCAACACCTGTGTCCCTGAAAAATATCTTTCTTATATTTCCTTCTTTAAGTGAATGTTCTTTTTCTCCCTCCCCATAGTATCTTTCTCATTAACACTGTTAAAGTATTAATACTATTAATCTACTAATATTTTAATATTATTAAAACATTCATTAATTATTAATGCATTATTATTAGCATTATTAAAGATATGGTAGTAAAGCATATTAGTGTTTCAGTCCTCTCATTGAGCACAGACAATTCTGCAGCTTTGGTCAAACTCTTAGTCTGCATGGTAAATAGCATGAAGGGACATAATTATGATCTCTTTCAATAATACCAAAGTCAAAATGAAGGCATGCCATTCATGAATAATTGTATTATTTATGTATTGTGCACTTTAATCGAATTTTATAGTGACTCTATTTTATTCATAAAACCAGTTCTTTTCACCTTGTCACTTAACCTCTATGTAGTATAATTCGTCACTTCTTTGAAATTATTACTATACTCACCATAGTTAGGAAAATTCCAAACTCTGGATTTAAATCTACACAGTCTCCATCAGAAAAAATGAACTGCTTTTTTTTTTCTTTTCTTGCTGTTAAAATAATATAGATTTGTTGTGCTGCTACTGACAAGACAGGCAACTCAATTCGATTGAATTCATCAAAACATCCCCAAGATCCAGACTGTGCAAGACCTAAAACAGGGAGAGAAAAAGGAATTATCGCTTGTCCTTCATGCATATTTGAATATCTGAACTAAATTACTTCTCCTGGAAGTAATTAATT
This sequence comes from Irena cyanogastra, assembly GCA_013397155.1. NCBI lineage: Eukaryota > Metazoa > Chordata > Aves > Passeriformes > Irenidae > Irena > Irena cyanogastra. Next base: position 9,386 of record VWZV01010145.1, read on the forward strand.
CATACTAGTTTTATTTATTGCCCTGTGGTCAAGGCCTATCTTCCTCCAATCCACCTGACTGTATCCATATCTGTCTGAATTAATATTAGTTGATTTACATACAATGCTTAAAAGTGAATCAAAGTATGAAAAAATACTTTGATAATTTCGGGCGTTTGGTAAATATTTTTATAGATCATTCCATGAATGTAGCCTTTTATTGTAAAGCACCATTTAATTATTTGCAAAAAGCTGTACTGTTAGTCTAAAAAATTAAAAATAAGTGACTTGTAGCTACAAAACAGTAGTCCTAAATGTCACCAAAAAAAGTCAATATTTTTATTTTACCATTTTAGGTCCTCACTAAATAAGTTTCTCATAATAGTTCAGGATATTAACAACATTAGAAGTGTGGATATGTCTATGAAAGAAAGATAGAAACCCAGAGAAAGAAAAATAAATGAAAAGAGAAATCTAGAAGTACTATATTAATAACAATATTTTTTGTACAGGATTATTTTCACAGTTGCCCAATTTCGGTTTGGAAAAGTAACACGTATGTAGTAGCAGCTAAGAGAATTGTTTTTCCTTCCACATTGTTTTATAAGAAAGTTTCTAACAGCGTTTTTCCCCAAATGATATTAAAGTACCAGCAAGCCATGTTTTTCTTCCATGTATACTGAAAGCTTGCTATTTAATTGTGAATAATTTACGCAAGTCATTCAGGGCTTATTTGTGTTGCGCCGTTAAGCCTAAATCACTTTAAAGACATTCTGTCATGGATTTTGTCACTCAAAGATTTTCTAAAACTTTAATGACTTTCAAATGGGCAATATGTTTATAAACCCACAGCTTTAGCCACTTTTATGCCTCTTGCTTCCCAATACATACAATACCATTACTCTGAAAAACGAGCTGACAGAAATCTCACGAAGTTCAAGTCCCTTGCTTAGACCAGAACAACCCCATGCAGCAGCAGAAGCTCTGAGTGGGTTGCAAAGCAGTTTTGCAGAAAACGACCTGCTGTTCCATTTAACAACTAATTAGGCACGAATCAGAGCCATGCCCTTGTAGCAAGGGAAGCCAGCTGCATGCTGGGCAAGAGCACAGGCTGCAGGGTGAGGCGTATCAGTGCTCACCTCTACTCTGCACCTGTGAGGTAGCAGCTGGAGCACCATGCCCACTTTGGGGCTTCCCAGCTGGGGAGGGACACTGATATATTTGGATCAGCGCACCAAGTGGCTTGCTGGGATCGTCAGTGGCTGGAGGGAGGACACGACACAGGGGGAGAGGCTGGGAGAACAGCATTTGTTGAGCCTGAAGAGAAAGCAAAGGGAAAAGCCTATTGCTGTTGACAACTAGATAGTAGGAGGCACTGAGAAATTGGAGTCAGGCTTGTTTCAGAGGTGCAGAGGAGAAGAGCAGACAATGGACATGTGTTACAATGTGGAAGATTCCAAGCCAGAGGAAGTATAAAAAATGTGATGAGAATGATCAAAACACTTGAGCAGAGATGTTGCAGAAGATGCATCCCTGGAGACAGTCAAAACCCAACAGTAATAAGGTACTGAGTGAGAACCCTGCTCTACCTGCACCTGCTAAATGACCTGTGGAAGTCTCTCCTATCCTACAGGAAGAAATCTTACCTTTGAAAATCCTGCCCAAACCTCTGAAGTCCATTTGATCAGAGCAGTTAAAGACTACTACGTATTTTCCCAGAGCCTTTCCCATGTCTTTTGTTGTTTCTGTTTTACCAGTTCCAGCTGGTCCTGCTGGAGCTCCTCCCATGTTCATTCCCAAAGCCTGGGCTAAAGTTATATAGCACCTATAAATATTAATTGATGTTAATCTATTAAATTATATTAAAAATATAAATGCATATATACAAAATACAGATCAAGTAATGCAATAGATTCTACAGCCCCTGTGTTGAAATGCTACTTCTTCATAAAGCAATTCCATGGATTTCAGTGCAAGTTCAGAGAGGTAAAAGGCAAAAAATAGAACATTTTAATGTTACTTATAAAAGAAAAAAAATCCAACAAATCAAACTAACAACAAAAGAAACAAACCCTAATGTTAACAAACTAAAAAAATCAATGCACATCCTATAAAGGTATTTCTCATTAACTTTTCTGGCAGCTATAAAGGGCACATTCTGCTGTTGAATTCTGCTATGTCATCATATTTTGCAGCATACTAACCTGTATACATTTAATTATGTTACCTTTGACTAAATCCCCAAGTGTGAAAGAATAGGGATGCATGGGTGGCCCCTTCCCATGCTATGCATAAGAAATAGTTAACAATTCTAGGAAGAAAAGAACCCTAAGCTTTACCCCTTTTTTAAAAAGTCTTAAAAGGTGTAGACTACAGTTTTACTTATATGTGAGCCTTGATTATGATTTTCATTCATGGCAAGGTATGGAAGAGCAATGCTAAAGAAATTAAGAAATGGGGTATCTTCACTGTCAAATCAATGCAGTTTGGACACATTCTAAATGAAGTATTTCTGTTTCAATCCATAACTGGACAGAGTTTAATAACTAACTAGTTCCTCAGTTAGGTTGAATCACTGTAATTTATTATGCCCAACTTGCACTGCAGGAACTTTCTTGCTTTCTATACTCTGAAGTGACAGGATGGCTTTATCTCTGCTCTTCTACTTCAATCAATTTTGGGGTAGAGTTTAACAATTTACATCAAAAATACTCAGTTACTGAGGGCAATACAGTTCATTGCAGAAATCTACTGAACTTTCCACATTGTCACAATAGGAGCTCTACCACTTCTGGAGAAATAAAGGTATTTAAAAGTCATAGAAGCACATACACCACATAGATATCAAAGTAAATGATTGTAGGCTGGAAGCTGTTTTTGTTTCTTGAGGGGATCTTTTTGCAAGTGAAGTATCTCTTGGTCTTCTATTTTCTCGTTTGCTTAAAAGTGACATCTCAAGAAAGGATCAAAAGGAGAACGAATGTGGACACGGAAGGAAGCAAACATATTCCCAAGAGGAAAAAAGAAATAAAGTTCTTTGTTAAGCCACATTTGAAACAAAATGACCATTTACTTGCCTGGCTACAGAAGAAGGAAGGTGAGTGCATACAGCTTTTTCTTAGACTTTCAAAGAAGCCAAGGAATCTTTAGAGAATCTCTTATTACAAAATTTGAAATATTTGACCTAATTTTCTCTTTAGTATACTGCTAAGCCATATGTTACTATATAACCTTAAAACAATTAATTTCTGTTATTAAATGTTCTTTTTAAGACTGGGCAGTGATAAGGGAATTAGTAAGTGTGCAGATTACTGAGACTCTATTTTACCTTTTCTAAAAGAGCATATTAAGCAAATGTATGAGAATGTTTTCAGCCCACTTAACTCAGATTGTATCTCTTTAGAGTAAATATTAAATAAATATATAAATATTAAAAGTACTCCTTATCTATAATTGCTTTTCTAACCTGTCTGTGAGAGGTGTTATAACCAGACGATCAGTGCAACCCAGAAATTCATTTTGGTAAATAAAATCAACATCTGTGATTGATACGATGATGTGATCATAATCCTCTTTATAGTAGAATCTAGATTGCTTTAACCACTCAAAATCAGTCGGTGTTCTGATGTTCATTCTTACCTTAAAAGAAAGTAAAAATATGTGTTATAACTAAGAATGTACACTTAATGCCTTTACCAACTGTGATAAAATGCTTATTTGCATGTGAATAATGAGTCATTATTCAGATTAAAGTTCCTGTGTAAGTAAACTTATATACAATAAGCATGACATAACATATTCAGATGTATGCTAAACTGATATTAAAAAACATCCTGATCGCTTAACCCAATCATCCCAACATCTGTGTTATCAAATAAATCTGAAACTGCTTTGGTAGGGCAGTCCAGTTTCCAAGTGAGAAATGCAGATAGCACGCCGCTAAATCCACCAAACACATTGCAACAAAGGGCGTGATGAGGGAAGGATGTGAGGCAGAGAAGCAAATGCTGTATAACCTAAAAAGCCTCTGGAAATATGTGAAGGACAGTGTTGAAGGATGCCATTCTCCAAAGAATGAAGGAACGGTAACAATTTAGCACAGTCTCAAAAGTTCAGGTGTAGGATTGCAACTATCTGCTGATTTCAGTAGGTTTTTCATTTATTTGTGTTCTGTGAAGTCCCTTTAGGATCGTGCAGCTGTGTGCCAACTGAGATTCTGTAAAGTCAGGAGGAAATGATGGTACAGTTACAATACCCTTAGCAGTCTCAGCTTCTTAAGTTATGCAAGTAGGAGTAGTACAACTGTTTTTCAAAGGAAGGAAATACTTTGTTTTGTCTACCAAACAAAACTCTATAGGAAGACATGGAAAATTTAAATATCCTAAGAAAAGTGTAAACATTTGGCAAAAATATTTAGTTGACAGAACTAATTAATGTTATTCTAGTTTAAGCAAAATTGTATTATTTTTACTGTGGTGAGATTATGGACATCTTTTTCTTATTATATGCATACACATGTAACCATAGCTAAGACATATAAGAAAGTGTATTATGATAGAAAATGCATTTAGTTGTCAGAAATCAAAATCATCAAAAAATCATCAAAATCATCTTTACCAAATCATCAAAAATATCACGTTGATGCACATGAATGGTAATAAGTGTTTCAAATTTCACTCTCTCAAACTTGGAAAGATCCTGTGTGGTCTGGCCAATCAATGTATTCAGAATATCCAGAAATCTAGCATTGGTTACATCCATGATTTTTTTGTCATCCTTGGCATTGCGTAGAGCTTCTTCTCCATCACGTGTCCACAATATTTGAATTCCCAGTAATCCAACCTAAAAATGCAATACATGAAAAATACACAAAATAATCACTTGTTGAACTCTAGCTGTGTTACAGAAGGCCAAGTTATAATAGGAATGATAAATTATGGTGTAGACAGTTCCAAAATACCACTATATCCAACATAAATCTGTCCCATCATGCCTGAATTAATTGGCTCTGCTGCACAACCTGCTGAGAAAGCATTTAAAAATTTTACAAAAATTTGTCAGATAGTAAGATACACTCAAACTAAGGACTAGTGTCAGTTTCCCTTCTAACCCTTCAGAGGACAGCAGTAATACATACCTAAACTGGCTCTGGGGGGAGAAGATCTGAAAATTTTCTATTGCCAATTTGTAACTAATTAAATTAAATTGCTGTGAATTTTCACTGAACATGGGATGGCTTGCCTTCTATCATTCTGTCATGCCCACAGTACAGCCTAGAGCACATTGAACTAGAAGTTATTTTGCTTTCAAATAAATCTAAAGAGCTATAGGATGTTGTACATAAATCACTGTTTCAGGTTGGTTTTGATTTACAATACTCACAACAAAAAATGAGAGACAATATCTGTATCTCTTTATCACCCACATTTCTATATTCACAAAGCACCAAGCCCTAAAAATTTTACTAAACATCTCTTTGTACTTTTCTGGCTCTCTATGCCTGTAGCAAGCTCATGGTTACAGAGTTTGTGTATTAGGAGATAGCCTGATGATTTTAAATGCTGAGCTATCATAGGTAGAGTCTAAAAAAGATTAATTTTAGAATGACCAATTGGTCAAAGAAAAACAAAAAGTAAATAAAATAAATACTTGGATGTGACTATTTCATGCTATCTATAACAGCAGTTTCTGTGCCAGGGAAAACACAGTTTGAAGAAAACATTTCATTTGTCAGTATTTTGCCCAACTTCTTCTCTCTTCCGTAACATAGCTTTTCCGTGTAAAAATTCCTTGGCCAAATCCTTCCAATACAAACAATCTTTTGAACATAAGAACTTAGCAAGATGTGAGAAAAGATCTTTGCAGATGGTAGTAAAGCTGCATCAAAATGTCTGACATGAAACAAGACAGTCCTTATTTGTTTAAGGTAGTGAAAATTTTCAAATAAACACTGCTGAGACAATATCCAATTACATAATAAATACGGCTTTAGGGTAATTCTATTAAATATCTAAATAGATTGATTTTTTTAAAAATAGCAACATACTAACCAGTTTTAATATCTGCAGAATTTTTATTTAAAATTACACCCAGCACTGTACCAATCAGCAAATTACAGATTCAGAATTCATACAGGATGGGAAACGGTTCAATAATTTTTAATGAAATCTATGAAGTATCAGTAAGATGGAGGAGTTTCTAGAATCCTTCAATATAGCCTTGTCCTAGGACTGCATTATCATGGTGACAAATATATGAACTATGAGGTAAATCTTGTAAATTATGAGATAAATAATCATAATCATAGCTCTCGCAGTCTTAAATTATGAGAGAAATTATTCTGCACATACAATTTTATTTGCAGCTGAAAGGGAGTCAAAATCCATTACAGAAAATATAAGCTCTACTTTATGTTGTCCAAGAGAACTGAAAAGCTAAATTTAAAGCAAAAGGAAAGAAAAATATTATGCTATATACTGAGTTTCAAAATCAAAGCGATTTAGGATTACCTTCTTCTGACCAGATCCTTCCCCTTGTTTCCCCTATAAAACTTCCTCATACAGGCAACCTCATGTGCTCTTTACCTTCCACCTGTCCCCAGACACAACCCAGACTGCAGACACACGTCCACAACTTGTGGTCTTACCTGTGCTGGGAATTGATTAAGAAAATTCAACAGCTGGTATCCTGGGTCACTGATTTGGTAAAATGCAGCCCTAATTATGCCATGCAATGACTTCTGCTGCATTTGCAATAAAAGCTTCAACCAAATTTCTACTGGTCCTTTTGCAACCACTGGAGTGTCCAACTGTAAAATTAATGAAAATAAATGTATAAAATAGAACCTATTTACCAACTTTCCCTTCAAGAATATGAATTACTACATAGTTACTAAATTTCTATTCATGACAGCTACAGATTTTACTTCAATTCATATCCAAGCAATTTATTTAATGAAGACATATTCTAGTCTCATTAACAACAATCCTTGAAATATTTATTTGCAATTAACAATAATTCACCTTAATGCATCTTATATGTTCAATAATAAAGTTATTTGTCTATTAATGTTTCTAGAAAAAAAAATCAGATAATTACTGAAATTTTTTCTCCTTCTCTTGATATGACTGCCATTATGCGATCATAATCCTTTGGGTGAAACTCTACTTCATTTATGTTGTCAGATATGGAAGTCAGATGTGGCTGTAAGGATAATTCAGCAGTTATTCAAAGTAAAAAAACAGGAAAAAAACCCCTCAAATAAAGTTATCCTGCAAAATTCATCTGAACCTACAGATGAATTTCTGCCCATCTGTAGGTAATAATTACAGAAATTGTTGTGTAGAATTTTATCTTTGCCTACTGTATTTTTACAGTTTCCAGAGACAGTCTCGCAGAGATCAACTGGCTAATCTCAATCAACTCTCAGTAATAATCTAGACTAGCTGGAAGAATTTTGCAACATGCAAAACAGGAAAGCCTCACAGGGTCCTTTTATTACTTTAGTTGGGAAAGGCACCGCCAGCAAGTCACTTGATCAAACCATGTTCTAGTGTTCTGAGTTCTGAAGATTGTTTTGAATTACAGGTATCCATTTCATATTTTGTTAAAGAGTCGAGAGCAAGTGAAAACCAAATTTTTTTTCAAGCAAACTTTATAAAAAGAAAATGTTTGCATCCCATTTTATTAAGTGCTCCTCCATATTCTATCTTTTTTTTATAATTACAAAAAATCAATAAGTTCATACCTGGATTGTATGAGAATCACTTGCTTGTCCAAGAATTTCAACAAGTGCAGGATCAGAAATAAAAAAGAATCTTGGAAACAGGAGTCTTTTCTTCTCTAAATATCTTTAAAATTGAACAAGATTTTTATTAAACTATTTCAAGTTGTAATTTTTTCTATATAGGAGTGTAAGTAACACTGAAATACAATTAATGCTTCATACAAATTATTTACAATATAGTAAAGCAGTAAAAATCAAACAATTCATACCCTGTAAGTGATTTCTGACATACTTCCAACTGTTCATGTAAATAAGGGAGAAGTTGCTCCATAGTATCATCTCCAACACAGCAGGCAACTACATTTGGATTTTCATGAGCTCGCTGCATTATTTTTACCCATGATTTGTCAATATTCTGAAAACGCTTTGCCTCCTGTATGTAGGAAAACCAAAGCATAATCTGTTGAAAATTACTGCACAGAAAGCTTTCAGTCCACAATATTGGGCAGGCATTGTAAAGTTTACCTGGGGTAACTCTTTTGCAATATCTCCTGCTACAAAAACAGCTTCCAGATAAATCCAGAGGTTCTGCACAACCAGCCATTCTTCAATTATGTGTGAAGAGCTGCTTAGTTTAGAAACCCAGCTCTGAATTTGCTTTTTAAATGCCGTATTATATCTAAAAGTAGGGAAGAGAATAAAATACTTAATTCTAAATAAGGCTATTTTAAAATAAATACTTACAATGATGAAAAAAATCCCTAAACTCAGAACAAACTAACTCTTGTTTCACTTAGAACAAGAACAACATTATGGAAAGATTTTAGCAGCTTGGTTACATTCAAGTATATTGAGACAAAAGTTGTCTTAATTGAATATGAATGGGTGTCTTTCTAATAAGGGTGTTTTTCATTAGGCCTTGTAATGTTTTGTTTCATTAAAAAACATTTAATTCAAATTTACTTCTAATTTAGCTCAATAATAGCATTGTTACTATCATAATGTGTTTCTGAAAATTCTATACATCAACAATGCCAAGTACCTATTGGACAGAAGAGAATCCAGAACCATTAAACTGTCCTCCATCAATATCATAATTTCTGCTGATTCAATTCCCTTTAACAGTAACTCTCCTCTCGCTTTGAACTGTGAAAAGCTCAGATTTTGGGCTCCCCAGGTCTCAGCTACTTGATACAGTTTGGCTTCTATATCCTTTTCCTTCATAGCAGATATGCATATATCCTGCAAAGAAAGAATCCTTTTTTTAGACTCTCTGGTCTTGTGAAATGAATTTCCTAATACTGCACATCCAATCATAGAATATTAAAAAAATGCAGATATCACACTACAAATGTTACTCACTCAAATTACTTGTAATACCTGAAAAAATCACATTTGGAAACGGATGGATATGTATTTTCCGTGGTTTCACATTTTGTTATTTCTGTGTAAAAAAATATTTTTGGATCATAATTTCCACAAGGCTGAGGAGGGCTAGTGATTGGACTCATCACCAGATGAATTCTGACTCTTACCACATTTCAGTTTACAGAATCACAGAATCTAAGAATAGTTTAAGTTGGAAAGGTCAAGTCCAACATTCTTCAAATCAGAGCTTAATTCTAAGTCAAGCAGATCACTTTGGAATGCTTCCATATAAATCAAGTATCGATATAATAAGTTTTTGCATATGTATTTTTCATATGAAAAATGGAAACTCCACTGAGTTTTCACAAGTTACAGGGGATGTTTTTTTGAAGCTGTGTGGTCTGAAAGAAGCAAGAATAATCAAATTATTGTTTTTAATAATCTAGAAAAATTCTTAATTTTAAATATTCTTAAGCATGAAGTTCTCATCTAAAATTTCTGATTTATCTACAAAACTATAAAGCAACAACAGAGGTAAAAAAAATAGGTGACCACAACCATTTAAAGTTTTGTTTCAAGATTTTTCTCCTGCTTAAAAAGAGCTAAGAAAATAATAAAAAATAATGGCAGGAGGAATGTGAAGAGATTATCTAAAAATAAGGGTATAGAGATTCCAGCTGCTACCTCTATATTTGCTCACATAAATAAGAGCTTCTAAATAAAACACAGATTGTTTTAAACCACTGTGGTCTGATTGAAAGTCAAGGACTTTAATGAAGTAATTATTTTTAAAGAGAGTAACCATTTTATAAACAATCACAGTATTTTTGCTGACAATAGAAAATGAACAAGGAGGGGAAAAACATATGTACCTACCTCAATATCTTCTTTATTTTGCAGAATTGGTGCTTCCATGATGTTTCTAAGGCAAAAGGTCTCAGATTCCACATCAAAGTGATGTCCTGTGGTTTCGGAAATACGATCCCAGTGTCTTTGCTTCATTGCTTTGTCAGACATCATTTCCAACAAAGAACAACACTCAATAAAATCCTCAATTCTTTTCTTGAGATCTGAAAATGCTTGCCAGTGGTGGAGGCCTTTAGGCAGTCTACGGCACCTGCAGTTAAATTAAAGTGATACAGTAATAAATGTCCCTTCTGCCAAAAATAGAACTGTTTAAACAAGAGTTTAAACAAGGAGATATGAAGTAGATTGTATTAAGGTCAACATTTTCTATGTCAGCTAGCCTACCTGTTTAGGAAAAACTAATACAAATGCCCTACTTAAAAATCATAATATTTAATAGTCTCAAACTGATATTTTCCCTGCAAATAAAGGAAATAAAAATACTGTAGCTTCTGTTAAAACAGAGTTATCTCCTGCTTATCATCAGAAATCTTTAATGGAAAAGAAAAAAAGAAAGGAAAAAATAGTCAAATTAGTTAAATCTCAATATTAAATCCTTGTACAAATATAATATTTACTTCAATTTAATACACATGGCACTTATTAACAGACCAATTTGGAGACAGACATGAAAATAAAATAAACATGACAGCCTCCTCCACTTTTGGTTAGTGGTTCTGAAACCATTCACTAATGAAAACTGCGTAATTCTAATGTGGAAAAAAGCCTGAGAACAGTTAAATAAATATCCACCTCTTCGACCACACTTTTAAGGAGCAAACACACCAAGAACTGAGCAGGCGACCTATCACAGGAATGCCCTATTGCAAATGGTAAAGTATATCCCTATCAGAAAAATCAATAAATCCTTGGCTTTGCATCCTTTATCACTTATTTCTCTACTTCCCACTGCTATGATTTTATATCCCCAGTAGTCAGGAACAACACAGCAGCATGTGTGTGGCTTAGCATGCTAGTGCTGAGTGGTTGCCAGTATGTTCATGTTGGTTAGCTCCCTGCTTGATGTCAAACTGGATGTTTAACACCTGCCTGCCTTTCTCTGAGGGAGAAAGAACTTTGTGCCCATTATTCTTGGATGCAAAACTTAAAGTCTAGTTGAAGAATTTAGCTTTTACAGATAAAATTTCAGTCCTCCTAACCTTTTGGCTAGTTTAGATAAGGAGATTGGCACTTGTCTGTTCATATGCCCTTCAGTTACCAAAGCTAGAGGTAAAAGGCTGCTTAACTAGAAGAATGGTGTTATTTCACTCTTTCTTGAATAATCTTACTGTTTATGACAAACCTTATTCATGGAGGTTTTGATAAATGTATCAATGGCTTTGCTGAACTCACCTAAATCTTAACGCATTAAACATCTGTCACTATTCATACATTAAACATACCTGGCTTGATAATCCATAAGTTCAGTACTGATTTTTTCAATATCTATCTCTGTCCAAAGTATGTCATAGTAACCATTGATAGTGCTTATTACAGTATCATATAATCCATACAATTTCTGAAGCAAGTTTAACTCCTTCCTGAGAAAAAAAGAAGCAATTATGCCAATAATTTCAACCGGCTCTCTGGCTAGCTCACAGTATTTAAATACATGATATATGAAATGATAATACAAAAAATAGAGATAGACAATTACAGTATGTTTCTTAATGTAGAAAAGAATACTTTATCAAAAAGAATCCACAAAGTAGAGCAGATGGTTGGTGCTAAGGAGCTAACATCCACACTAAACATATTTGGAGGAAGTTTTGCTTTTGCCTTGTTCTCCAAAAGCCCCATTAGTCCAAAAGAAGCCTAGGTTATACGTCCTGAGTTGGCTCTGCAGTGCAAAGCAGAGCATGGCAGGTGGAAACAGACTGTCAATACTTAGATGCACTCTCTGAATCTGAACTAAAACTCTGATCTAAAACCAGACAGAAACAGTGAGATCCTCCTCTGGTGTGAATCATCATCAAACTACTGACATGGCTGGAGCAAAAACTTTAGAATCTGATCATCATTTGTACAGCTGCTCAAAAAATTCAGACTTTCATAAAAACTGTAGTTAAATTCTTATATCATGATAGAATCACCATTCCTTACATTTCTTCTTTACTTTCTACTATATCTTAATATACAAATTTTCTTTATTCTATGTCTAGAACAGGGCATATTGCTGCTTTATATTGTATTTATATACAGTAAAATCATCCGGTNACAGTAAAATCATCCGGTATCATTCTGTTACAATTAAATAACTTTTTTTAAAATTAACAAATGCATTAGAACTTTAAAAAATTTATTTATTTATCTATTTAGTTATTTATTTTATTCAAGGCAACGGAAGACTTGTATATTGTAATGTTTCTGCCTTTGATGTAAGCCTAAGACTTTCTAACACACTTAATAACATACTTAAGGCAGCCATATCTCCTCATTTACCTGACTTTATGCAAAATGTCATACTCTGTGACAGGCAATCCAAACAACCTTTCACCAGCCGAGTACGTGATAAACTTTCTCCACAGCTCATCAAAGTTAGCCTGATTAAGTCGTGTTTCACACAGACCAAATGAAAATATAAGTTTATAAGTTTTAACTTAAAATTAAATCTTAAATTAAATCTTAAAATTAATCTAAAACAAACCTAAAATTAATCTAAAATTAAATCTTAAAATTAAAATAAAATCATTGAACTGTTTCAAACTTTTGTTTTCTATTGGAAGTATATGTAAAATATCTGAAAATATTTTTGATCTAAACAAATACATGGCTTGAAGAAAAACACCAGAGTGCCAAATAACACAATTACTTTTGAAGTGTAACTGCTGTCCAAAAGAATATGATCACCATAGAAAAATGGAAAGAAGAATGATTTTCTCAACTAGTATCCAAAAGTACAGAGCATTCTCATGGCAAAATAGGAAACACAGCAAATTTGACCAGAATAATTCAATTTTCAGTACATATTAGATGCATTAGAATGATTAAGCATCTTCTATTAGTCACTCAGTAATTTTCACAAACTCAGAATTTACTTTATACAATCTATACAATAAGTTAGACTGACAAAAGTACTATTCAAGTTACTATAACTTGCAGAAAAAAGAAGAAGGATTAAAACTAGATAAAATACTGCTCCTGGACCTATGAATTAAGGTTCATAACAAATAAATAACAAGTTAAAAGACACTTATCTAATAAAAAAGGTGGTCTTTAAAAGATTACAAGATTGGCTCACGACTGCTTTGTAATCTGGCTGATTTTCAGCCCTTATCAAGGTGTCATAATTGACTTTTCCCTTTTCTACTCCATTTATTACTTCAAATTGTTAATTTCTCCTCACAAAATATGAAAAGTGAAGAAAGGTTACCAATCAATCAATCAATCAATCAATCAAACTACATTAAGGAAAACATTGTGTGACAGAAACTATAGATAACATAATATTATAAGGAACATCCAAATTAGAATTTGGTAAACTTGTTATGATAAGCAAGAGCAGATTTAATTAATTAGTTGCAAATTCAACAGTTTACTTTCTTACCTGAAAGATCTGCAGCCTCCTACTGGCTTCCTGAGGTGGAATGCTTGGAACCATAGGCCCTTCCTATCAAATAAGCAGTTAACAAAAATGGAATATTAATTCTCAAAGTGACTGAAGGTCACTCTATATTTACAGATCATTACGGAATACATATTTTTTGTTATTCAAACGCCAATCAAGTCAGGTAGCTTGGTAATTCAATACTTACAGTGGTAAATCTAAGAAGAGGTAACTTATACAGAATTGAAAATTCCTTACTAACTTCTCATACTTTCTTATTTTGCTGAAAATAACCAGGAGAGTGGCCCTTTTTAATGCTGATGTCTGCACAAAGATGCCACAAACGTGGCAGTTTCTAAATTAATTTAATTAATTAATAATTATAATTTCATTGCAAGCCACATCACCAGTGCTTATTTTCTTTCTTTATAGAGCTGTGTGCACTGCTATTTCTTCATACTGAAAAGTTTGACCTACAGTGATGACTGCTTAGCAACCATGGCATTAAAACACCAGTAGCTGAGCAGAATAAAAATCTGGCATCCAACTCCTGCAAACCAAAAACATTGAAACACTGAGTTCAAGTCTTCCCTGACACTACTAAATTCATTTACCGTTTCATACGCTGTTTCAAACTGTGATACATCCTCCTGAAAAACTGCAACTGCTTCTAGCAAATCACTCTTAAACTGGGGCTGAACTTCAACCAACTCATCTTGAACTGCAATCTGATGTGGAAGGATTAAAATAAAAGTTATTTCTGTAAGAATCAGGAAATTTGAGTTAGATATAAATCACAATTGTGAATAAAACACCTTAAATTTATTAACAAAAATTGATTATTTTAAGCTAAAGACATTTTTCCCTTTATGGTGCTATATGTTCAATTTTTGAGAGGAAAGGAAAGGGGTAAACCAAACCACCTCAACCAAAAACTGTAACAAGATCTTGCATTGGACTTTAAAAGAATGTGTTTCATTACAAGGGGGTGATGGAACAAGATCCTATTCTTTCTTTCCTCCCTCTAAAAAAAACTCAAACCGCAAGCTAATAGAGTCATCTACCTCACACAGGGCTCAGCCTTCTCTTTAACAAATTTCTTTTTCGTTGATCAAAATTTTGAGAAAAGTAACCAAGAGCTGCACAAAAATATAAAACATACTCTTGAGCCCTTTCCTGAGTGATTAATCTGTGGAAGAGGATGTAACTTAATCAATTCAACAAAATATCAACCTATTTCCATCTAAACACCTTCATTACATAAAATACTCAATAAACAAGGAGTTTTTGAGGGATATAAGGCTGTCCTAAATCATAAAGGTGAATGTACAATCACTGCTTAGTGGTAAGGGCACTGGCAGAGTATGCACTTCTTAGAAAAATGTAACTCAAGGGTAATAAACTCCCTGATCAGACAACAATGACACGAAAACTGGAAACTAAGGAGAGCAGAAACAACATTTTCTTGCAGGTATTATAAATATATCTAAAAGCTACAATAATATTTAAAGTTATCTATAAAAACAAAATTAAAAAATGAACATACTAATAGAAGATAAAGACACTAATGCACAGCTGATGTCAACAGTGAGAAGTCAGAGAGGATGGACAATTGGTCTCACGCTCTCATTTGTGACCTGAAGAAATTCACGTATTTTCCACATTATTTTATGTACTTACAGCTTGGCTTTTTAATTTCTTAAAACCATATCTCATTGAATCAACACCATCTGATTCCTCTTTTGTAACTTCCACATTATATGTGTGTAAAATGCTGTAGGCTTCCTAGATGAAAAAAAAAAAACCAAAAAAAACCCCAAACAACTTAGGAATACATTCTAAGTTCATTTAAGGAAACAGATCAAATTTGTAAAAAACATTTCAAAGAAAGTCTGTTCTTATATTTTAGACATAACTGGTTTGGTTTTTTTTCCTAATAAGGATGAGGAATGAAGAACTAGGGAACAACAGGAAAAACTATTTCTTCAAAGATGTCTTGGATGAAATACTAGGAAAACATATACAAACACCATAGATTTAATATCAGAATATATAAAATTTTATCATGTCCATGGTTTTTTATTCCAATTATCTGCATTCCACCTGAATGCAGATTTCAATGAATTTTCCCTAACTCTGAATAGCTGTGCATGCTAAGTTACACATCTATAAATATTTTGCCATAACTTCTATAAAATCTTTTTTGCTAAGTTTGCTGAACTGTCAAATGCGTGGATATGCATCTGTAATGGAATGAACCTTTCTTATTGTTTGTCCTTATCTGCAATTTATTTGCATACCTTTTGCTTTATGATCCTCCTCCTACACACACTGCATTATTTAAATATAAATTCATTTTCGTATTTTATTCGTCATTTTCTGGACTTACTCCAGTATGCCCACATCTGTCTCGTGATGGGAAGCCCAGCACTGGACACAGCACTCCAGATAAATCACATATCCCAGAGCAGAAGGAATCATGTCCCTCAGCCTGCTGTCAGTACAGCTTGTAAAAGGCCCAGGAGACCCTTAAACCCCTTTGCTGCAAGGGCACTTTTCTGGCTTATGTTCACTTTGTTGTACTTTCAAAAAAGAACTTAGTTCTTTTACTGCAAAGCTGATTTTTACCCAGCCTGCCCTGGTGTCTAGGGTTATTCATCTCCTCAAGAAAAAGGATCTAAGGGTGAGTTGTTAACACGACTAGCCCTACTGACATTGACAGAACTCATTACATTAATCTAGAAAGGAAATAAATGTTCATGAGATATGTGAAATGTAAGTAGTTTGGGAAAGCTCATTACCTTAAATATTCATCTTAAAGTAGCAGAAGCATAACAATAATAAACAAAAATGTTAATTCTTCATCTTTTTAAATACCTTTTATTTATTTACAAAGTTTGCATCGTTTCCTACACATGTAAAACCTAGCAAGTAGACAGTGCTGAACTCAGTTCCTCTTGCTTGTGTTATTTAACAGCTAAGAGTATGATTATCATATCCTGAAGACAGACTAAGAGTATTTAGTAGGTGTGACTATTACTTTAAATACTGAAATTATTGTTCAGGTTCTTCTATTTGGTGTAAGGCTAAGACTTTCTAACATACTTGATACACACCTAAGAAGGCAGCTGTATTTCCATAGTTTACATCATTTAATTAATTAATTTGTTCTATTAATCTGACTGTTTCAGAGAGTGTTAGTAAATAATACCAAGTACTTATAATGAGTTTGTTTTAGCTTCTTTCAGCTTCTTTCTTATAGAAAAAACTAAAAAAAAGTTGCCAGTTTTTGACAGCATACCATGATATGTGGTTACATGAATATTCTCTGGCTATATTTCCAGAGGTTAGATGATCAGGATGCTTCTTTACACACACAGAAAAAGTAAAAGGATTCAGGCTAATGAAAAGTAAAAGGGAGCATAGTGCTTTTTATTTTTGCATGCTGTCTTCTGGATTGTTTCTATATCATAATTTGAGAAAGAATTTTTTTTCTGTTTTGTATCAATATAGAATCTATCAAATTATCTGATTCATAATTTATAATATAAAAATCCAAAAATAATATTTTGTTGCCCATCTTCAGCCTGGTTCCTTCAAGACAGTGAACTTGTTGCTAGAGTTCAAAGTTTCTTATCCTCTGACACTTATTATATATATTATTATTAATAATAACAATAATATTTTTCCAATATAACAAATTGAAAGTCATCTTACTTCAATAGGTCCCATGGATACATCTATAT
The DNA here is from genome assembly GCA_013397155.1 of Irena cyanogastra. NCBI lineage: Eukaryota > Metazoa > Chordata > Aves > Passeriformes > Irenidae > Irena > Irena cyanogastra. Next base: position 26,658 of record VWZV01010145.1, read on the forward strand.
CTAATCTCTTTTCTTGAATGGCACGTAAAGCTTCCATTACTAATCTGACATCATCTAAGTCATTCAAAGGTCGAGACAATTTGTTTAGGTGATCATTAATGAATGAAACAATGTCTAGCAATTTTACTTTATATTCCTCATTTAAATAACGACAGAGGACCATCTTCCAGGAATTGGCTTCAGTTCCTAGAGCTTTTTTCAGTGGTCCTGGTTTTAAAAAACAATAAAATAAAAAAAGTTACTCAATTCATATCTTAATTTTTTTCTTTAAAAAGCCCACATCATCACATATGGTTCTTTAGCAGCAATTAGAAAACAGCAGACAAGCAATTCCATTACAGTGTTTTAGAAGTTTCAAAACAATTTCAACTATAATTAAATATATTTCTGTTGTTTTATTGTATATTATGGTACCTGTAAAACATATTGGTAAGCTTAGCTAGTGCAGCACATAGAGAAGATGAATAAAGTACAAAATGTCTACTTAATGTGGATTTTCAGGGAACAGCTTTTATATACATTAACCAAATGTATTAAGATCAGTGATATTTAAATGCTTTATACCCACTAAGGAAATAGCATCTTGGGATTTCAAAACTGGGACTTGGAATAGTTTACAGCTAAAACTGTGACACATCATGTTATATGCACTTAATATATAATCACAATCCAACACTGAAGAAACAGAAGAGTTAAGACTTTGAATTTATTTTCAGAAAAAATTAGGATTCTATTAGGCAGCATTTTGTACTCTGGTAAAAGAAAGCAAAATATACTAACAGCAAAAAATATTTCTGCTCACAAAACAAATTTTGCAGCAGATATAGATTCTCCTTTAATAATGTGTCTATTAACATTAAAGAGATGATTCCTGAAGCCTAGGGATAATTCAAGAAAATTACCACACCCATCCAGAAGTTAAAATCTGTAAATCACAATAAATCAGTTCCCAAACCTAAACTGAGTCCAAGAAACTACCCACTGTCCCAGATCATAAAAGACATTTGATACCTTTGTTCTGTAACCTAGAGGGTTTGGGTCCCCTTGATGCAATGGTCACAGGTGACCACCAACAAAATTCATATTCTTTTGGATACACCCTTTCTTACTACTCTTGGTCACATAATAATAGATAGTTTTCCAGAGTGGTGTCATTAAGAAGAAACTGCATCCAGGAGCTGGATGAGGATGTGCAGCCAGCAGTCTGACATTTTTGCTTGTTCACTGAAAGAAATAGGATTAACATACCACCAAGATCCTTAGATGAACTCTAGTCTTCAAAGCAGGCATCTGCTTTCTGATGTGCAAGACAGACAAATTTTACAGATTATATCTTAATCTAATCAAACTAATCTGTCAGAAGAAGAGAGTTTCTCTTTAGAAATGCAGCAACACTGATATTTGCAGCAGGACACATTTTCTACTTGTCGCTAGACGCCAACCAGATAGTTGGTCCAGAGAAGGTGCGTTAGCCTTGTAATAACTTGTGAGATGAAAGGGATAAGTGCCATTGGAATCCTTAGCACAATCAGCTGTGGCACAAATGCCATAGAACAAACAGCTTAATTCAGAAAATAATGTTCTGAGAGCTAGAGATGCTATACACGGGAATGACTAAGCAGTCATGTCTCCTCCTGAAACAAACACTGAGAGTGGAAAACACATTAATGCTGTTGAGTGCAGTCTTTCACCAGTACCAAAGAAGGTGCCTTATGCTTCCAATGCTCTTTATAATCATTGGCCGATGTGATGCCAGACAGGAGCACCAAGGATGATCAAATCAGTGTCAATACACATTCATTAACTCTTTGGCAAGCCTTCATAACAACTTCACAGTCATGACAGAACTTAGTGTCCACATTTACAAGCGGAGAAGGCAAGGGGAATGGAGGATTTTTTTTATGACAGATTTCTTAGAAGGGTCTGAGTGAGCCCTGGCTGACAGTCAGTGAGGCCTCCTCAGTGATTTCTATGCATATTGAAATATCTCTAGATATATTTCAATATATATATTCATATTTACAAGAATAAACCTGTCTCTCAGAGTATCCTTCTGGACAGAGCACACAGTTGGATAAACACATCATGTGATGGGTGAGCAGCTGGCTCACAGGTTGGACACAAAGTGTTGTAGTGAATGAGTTGACATCAGACTGGGGACTTGGCACTAGTGGGGTTCCACAACGCTCCATTTTAGACCTTATGCTCTTCAATACCTTCATAAACAACCTGGACACAGAACTGGAAGGAATACCAAGGAAGTTCACAGACTTCACTAGGTGGAGCTGTTCACTCCCTCGAAGTCAGAGAGGCCCTGCACAGAGACCTCGACAAACCAGAGGGCTGGGCAATCACCAACCACGTGTAGCTCAACAAGGGAAGGGAAAGTGCCAGATTCTGCACCTGGAATGGGGCAACCCTGGATGTAGGGACAGACTGGGGAGTGAGAAGCAGGAAAGCAGTGGCACAGAGAGGAACCTGAGGGTCCTGGCTGATAGCAAGCTGAACGTGAGCCAGCAGTGCCCTGGCAGCCAGGAGGGCCAAGCATGTCCTGGGAGCATCAGGCACAGCATCACCAGCCACACAAGGGAGGGGAGTGTCCTGCTCTGCTCTGCACGGGTGCAGCCTCACCTTCAACATTGCGTGCAGTTTTGGTCACCACAAAATAAGAAAGATACTGAACTATTACAGAGCATCCAAAGGAGGGCAGTGAAGATGACGAAGCACCTTAAGGGGAAGCTGTATGAAGAAGGGCTGAGGTCACTTGGTCTGCTCAGCCTGGAGAAGAGGGGAATGAGGGGAGACCTCGTTGCAGTTACACCTTCCTTGTGAGAGGAAGAGGAGGGGCAGGCACTGCTTCTTCTTTGTAGTAACCAGTGACAGGACACAGAGGAATGGCCTGAAGTTGTGTCAGGGGAGATTTAGGTTGGATATTAGAAAAAGGTTCTTCTCCCAGCGGATGGTTGGGCGCTGGAACAGGCTCCCCAGGGAAGTGGTCACAGCACCAGCCTGACAGAGTTCAAGAAGTATTTGGAAAATGCTCTTGGGCACAAGGTGTCACTCTTGGGGTTGGTGCTGTGCAGGGCCAGGAGTTGAACTTGATGATCCTTGTGGATCCCTTTCAACTATACATCTTCTGTGATTGTGTGACTATTTTACTCATTATCTTACTGTACATACTAAGATAAGAAAATGTCATACCTGTGCTCAATTCAATTGGACCAAGAAGAATAGCGGGTTTAAAATTTTTCAACTCTTGTTCAAACGTATCATAGTGAACTATTTCTTCTTTAATTTCAGACAGCGTGGGACCAGTAGCAAAAAATTCCTGTGTGTAGTTCAAAATGTCAATCAATAAATGTCCTTTTCCATAGTATTGCTAAAACATGTTGTAACTGTAATTCAGTAATTACTGAAAAATGTATATATACCATTATTATAGTTGTTTTTATCCTTTTGTAGCCTTGCTAGCATAGTAAAATGAATGTTTATAAATTTCTCTGTCACTAACACTCAACCTTGTTGGGAAATTCCAACCAAATTCAACAGAGAAACAGATAACCAAGACATATTAAGGACCTACTTGCTTTGTGAAAACAGGTGACAAAACAGAGATCAAATACCTGCCCACACTTACAGAAAGACTATCCCATAATCCAAATTATGTGCAAAACAATCACAATAAAACACATTTTCTGAGTAGTTCTGAGCAGAACTCAAAGGTAGTATTATTTTGTGATTCTGAAAAGCTGCAATTCAGCAATGTTACTTAAGAGCTGTACTGATTATGCTTACACTGCATGGGCAAGTAATAAATGCTGAAAGCTTTATTCCACTTCTACACTTCTGTCCAAGAGTACCCAGCCAGGCAGTGGAAGGGTTAGCATAGTGAAAAAGGAAGAATGTAGAAATTAAACATGTGTGTATAAAACTTAACTGCCTTATTATTAAAGCTATCGCTGCAGCAGTAGCCTGTTCCTCAGTAGTAACTAGATCAAGCTAGTAACATTAATTAGATTAGACTTAAAATTTGGTTAGACTAACAGCCAATTTTCAGCCCTGCTTATGAATTGGTGGGGTTTTAGCCCACATAAACTCATCTTGAATTCTACCATTTCACGGTCACTGCAGCACAAAACTACCCTTGAGCTTCACCTTCCTCACCAGCTCCTCCTTGGTGAGAACAAGGTAGAGTACAGCACCTCTTCTCATTGGCTCTTCAATTACTTGGTCAAAGAAGTATCATCAACACATTCCAGGAACATTCTGGATTGCTGATGCCCTGCTGTGCTCCCCCAGCAGATATCAGAATGGTTGAAGTCTCCTATGAGGATCAGGGTTTGTGACTGAGAGGCTGCTCCTGTCTGTCTACAGAAAGTCTCATCTGCTTGGACTTCCTGGTCAGGCAGCCTGTAGCAGATCCCCACTATAACGTCCCAACCTTTCCCTGCCCTGGTCTTCCCTGCCTAGCCTTCCTAAAGAGCCCGTGTCCCTCCATTCCAACACTCCACCCATATGTGCCATCCCACCATATCCTTGTGATACCAGTAGCCTTGCAGCTGTGTGCGTGTCTCTAACTGCTCTTGTTAATTCCCCGTGCCACCTGTGTTTGCAAAGAGACATGCCTCATATCAAACTGGGTTGGTTTCTTGTTGCCAAAAACCCAGAGTTACACCAACAAAATAAAGCAATTATCAGGTTTTCAGTATCTAGAATGGCACAGAAGCAGGAAAAGGCAAACCAAAATACAAAAATTTACTTTACACAGAAGTAAAATGCTATTACTTCTCCTGTAAGAACAAGGAGGAACAAAGAACCTGCTAATCTGTATTAGCAGACACAGTACCATTCCTACAGATAAAAGAAGAATTTCAGCTGTAAATGTATTCTCTACATCTTTTTTTTTCCTTGATTTTTCCCAATGTTTTTTGATTTCAAGAGATAGGATTAATGAAGAATATTCCTGTAAGTGATCATCATTAAACTAACCTGAAATATGGTATCTTTATCTTCTGTCCACAACACCTTATATTTATCAAACTCTTGCAGAACTTCACTAACTCTGTCTTTTAGAGAATTCCCAGCAGAAGAGAGAAACACAATTATTTTAGTAATAGCTTCATTTTCTGCAACACCCGAGTAAAAATTTTTTATCTTTCTGATAACATCATCACCTCCTTCTGTAAAATAAAATGATACATAAATCAATGAACTGTTGACAATCTGATTAGAATTCTCTTCTAAACCTATGCATACCAAACTGAGTAATGATGCTCTTCAGTAAGGCTGAGTATCCTTCAAACATCAGTCACACTGCTTAATGTGAAGTACCAGCTGCTAGCTCATGCCAGGCACTATATAGCTAGAGTAAATTCAGCCTAAAATGAAGGTTTTCAAATGGAAAGAAAATAGTCTTCTTCATTCACAAATTTCATTTTCTCCATTCTAATTCAATTGTAAGCAGAACGTCAAAGGCCTCATAAATATTCCACATTATTTAATCATTTTTAAAAATTCTTATAATTAAAGTTTTCAAATTGCATATACTGCTTGAACTCTTTGATTAATTGCTGAGACAATCAGGGTCAATGTAGAAACTGATGTTCTTCAGATCTGATGATCTACTTCTGTCATAACAATCCCTGAGCATTTTGAAGCAGATTTCGGTGAACAAGGAAGAAAAATCCACCCTTCCCACAGCATACATTGTTTAGTGAGGGGAATTTGAGACAGCTCCAAGTTCTGTTTTACTCTGTAGGCCTTTTCTGGGGTCTGCTTATTGGAAACAGTCTCAGATTCATCCATCCTTACCAGCGTACTCCATAATCTCATTGCCCAAATATCAACATATGCCCCCAAGTGTTGCTGGTGTCTAGTTAAAGGTGATGAAAATGGTCATTTGCTGATGCTGTGTTTTGACACAGCAGAGGGAAAGACTCTGAGTGTCTGATGAGGTTTGGCTCCTGCCACCCAGCTTGAAGCCCATTAAAAGAGGTGAGAATCATACAAGACACGTCAGTAGAAGAATAAAGTAACAGCTCTGGACTGTCAGAAAGAAAAACTTTCCAAGATATTACAGACTTTTCAAAGGAATGATGACAAAAATATAACTGGATTGCATATCACTGGGTCAAACACCTAAGAAAACCCAATGGTAAAAACATATTGAGGCTTTTATGGTGGCTTGCAAAATGTATGGAGAGACACTTGGAAATAATATTAAGAAATAAAATATTTGACTAAAATGGATGTAGGTCTGTCTCCAGTCAAATATTTTTCATTCACATGAAAAAATATTTGAGGCATTTTTAGGAATACATCTAGGAATACATCCAGCAATTAAAATCTTTCCTGAAATCTGGCTCTTGCTGTATCTCAGTATTTCAATGAGATTTAGTATAAAATCATGGTTTATGGTTCCAGCTATATCATTATGGTTACATTCCACAATAAGGAGGTAAAAAGATTGATCAAGAGCTTACTTTGCCTTAAGTTAAGTAAAATATTCAGAATCTAGGAATTTTTCAAAGCTTTTTTCTTATTGTTTTGCAGAGTTATTATACTTATGTAAGCCTGAAAAACTATTTCTGCAAAATACAGCTAATTAAATCACAATTAAACCCCCCAAATTAATGTAAAATAATCCACAGTAGGCTTCTCTGACAAAAAGTGAGCTTATTCGCAAATATTTATACATGGCATAATTATTAAAATAAAAAGTAAATCAAAACCTAAACAAACCACTTACTTTCCCCTTTTTTGCCTTTTTTTCCTTGTGATCCAAAGCCTGCAGAAGCTGCTTGCTGTGTGCCTGGTTCTGTTTTTAAAATAGATTTTTGTAAATGCCTCTGTCCCCACTGAGCAACTCCTCGATTTACTTCCAGTGTTAAATTAATCATGCGATTGATGGCATGCTGTATATCATCTAAACTGGGAACAATTACCTATTTAAAACAGTTGAAAAATTGTTGAAATAAATGCAACTGATTGTCATTTTTGAGACCTCCGTTTTACTCCAGTCATAGTGAATTGCAAAGCTTGCCCCAGAAGAGAAGCTGGAAAATACAACTTTAGCAGGTTGTCTGGCTCAGAATTGCTTCTAAAGACATGAAACATGTAGTGTAGTGTAGTCACTGTAGTGACCTACCATCTCATTATGCAGTCATACTGTGGGTGAAATGGCAATCAAATATAGAGGCAGATAGATTTATTGGGTTTTTTAACAGCTATTTTAAAAACTCCTACAACATTTTAAGCATCATTTTTATAATGAGTTTTATATAATGTGTGGGAATGTGTTACTAGCCTTGTTTCGTACACTCTAGAGTAACAAAGCATTAGAAATTGCATGCTATGGTGCACCCACCACTTCCCACCTTTTCTCAGGCCTTATGTATGATCAGCCACATACATAAAAGCAAGGCTCTTGCAAAATCTTATTAGCATTAGCAAAGTAGTATTTTTCCCAGAATTACTTGATTACTGGCCTGGATCAGCCAAACATTTGAGGACTGGAAAGACAGATGTATTTCCTTTGCAGTGAGTAGAGCTTGGTGCTTTATGCTTCTACAGATATCAACAAGGTAAACATTCTACACTTTAACAGAACTTATATATCATCTGTACACACACACACACAGACACACACAAACACAGAGTGAATGTATAACAGAATGGCAATATGAACACCAGTTCAATGTCAAAGTAATATCACCTTAGAGGAGAACCTTTTTTTCATTGTAGTTTCACTATATACCCATTAATCTTTATACGACATTTGAGAAATTCTGTAACCTTCTCTCATAAAATAAAAAATATGTATTGCTGACACATAGTTATCTCACTCTATAAAAGGAAAACAAACTAATGCTTTACTTCTTTGCAATTGAACTCCCTTTTTTCCCCTGTACATAGAAATCCACAACTCCTTTTTCTGGTTTCAAATCTTCTTGGTTTTGTTCAATGTTCCTCATTCTGGTCATCTAACCTCTCATTTAGGTGACTAAAGCCAAATTGAGCAAAGATAATGTTCATTATTGAAATTCAACAAAAGGATTTAGATTACACAAGTAAGGTATAATAATAACAATAACAATAACAATAGTAATAATAATAATAATCATAATCATAAAGCAAGATGAAGAACCTATTCCAGTAATGCAACTACTATATGTGAGGAGAACTGTAATCATTCTGCAAAGAACAGAGATGAACGGATTGCAATGTAATTGCTGAACCACAGAAAGTTAAAAAGCAACGTTCTGCAAGCACCACTGAGACAGAGGCCAGAGCCCTGGGACTGCAAGCACATTTCATCAGTGCTCTCAACGCACCAAAAAATATGAGCAACTGCTCTCCTTTGGAGCAGATGCTGGTTCAGGGGAAGCATGCCCACACCCTGCACTTGGGCAAATGCAGAGATAACTCTAAGACAGTGTCTCTTACCTTACCTATATAACATAAAACTTACCAGATTGGGAATATCAAGATGTAATTCTGCTTTTAAAAAAGGAGTGACGTTCTCAGATTTGCTGTAAAATGATTTTGACACATAACATGAATACTTCACCACAAAACCTCCTCAGTTTATCTGAGAAATATAATTTTGAGCTACATTTTCTGACCAAACCCACACGGAGAATTTTCACATGAAATTATGTACTATTTACAGAACTTACAGAATTTTCTTGTTTAAAGGATAAAGAAAATAACTAGAGCTCCATCATTCTGACAAAGGTTAGCTTGGATCCAGCCATTGCTTTCAGAATTTTTATCTAGAGTATTTTCTGATTCTGGATTTTAATCTCTCAGGTACTGAATAATGGAACTCTGCCAGTGCTTTGAATAGGGTGTAAGAAGGTCTCACTGGTCATTACATGCAACAACCTATCAAGAGCAAAAGTTGCCCCATTACATTCTAGGTAAGTATTCAACAGAACGGGAAAAAAGTTTCGAAGATGACAAGCTTGATGACAAGTGCAAAATGATAAAAACATGATGCTAACCTACTCAAAATTTAAATTGAAACCTAAAACCATGGTGAAATGTTAAATTTTAAATAGTGTGGTATGACACAGTTACCAAATAAGGGAAAACTCAACAAAATGATACAGTAGACAAATACGAAGGAAATAACCAAAAAAGTTCCTATTGACTTTGATAAAGATTTCAATACATTTTTCACGAAAAATGTCCTTAGAAAAAGAAAAAATGAATTCAGACTTTAACAAACATTAATGACAAAACATCATAAACTCCACTTGCTTGAAATAAATTATCTTAATAGAATTCTAAGTAGACTTTTCAATATACAATATATTATACTGAAACAATTCTGTCTCTGAAGTGCATGCCTGTTCAAGCAGAGAAGAATCTATAGAAATCATACTGAACATAGGAGACTGATTTTGTATGGATCTTGCCATTATCATGAAGAATTCATAAAGAGTGCATACTGTTGAGGGAATCCTTCATTTGCAACTTACATTGAAACATTCATTCTTCTTTTAATACGATCCAAAGACAGTCGCGTTGCTTTCTGGAGGCTAATTAGCAGCCGGCGACTGAAATAGGCAATTAAGTCTCTACAGTGCTGTAATAAATAAACCATACATTAAATAATAAACTATACATTGCATTCACATAGGAACCTGAAAATTACTGCAAAAATGTTTTAAGTCAAACCTAATAGATTTTGTCAGAAGGAATTTATGCTGTAAGCTACATGAAAAATACAAAGTGAAAAGTTAGGGGGTTTTAAGTAAGTAAATAAGTAAAAGCTGCATGGAAAAGAGAATACAGTATGTGAAGAAACAACTAGTCTTATTCAGATACGGAATACTGAAATCTGTTTGAAATATGGTCCTTCAGGAAAGCTCTCCATATTAAAAAAGCACAAACACAAAACCAAGCCTCAAAACTAAACCATTAATTATTCAAGAATATTGGTGCACATGTACCCATTTTTGAATAAGAGACAAATACAGTAAAATGCAACTGGATTAAGAATATGAAAATACACCAACATGAAATGATCACTATTTTAAAAAATGCAATATTTTAGCATTATTGCATTTGTACTTGCAAGTTTGAGAGTCTCTGTTCTTTATTTCTACTTTCCTTCTCTGCTGAACATGAAGTGATTTCGTTCTTCATGGAAAAATTACAAAGGTAATCTTTGTTGATGAAGTTGGAAGAGAAGGATAGGAAGGATGAAAGATCCTGTCTACCCAAGAAGGAAAGTCTGTGTTATGGCTTAGGCACATGACTGTCTCCAATTTTTACACTTGAGCCTCATGTCAAGAACTTGTTTTATAAAGGTGATAATTGGAATAACATGCAACATACTTGTGAAAACTAAAATCCATCTGAAATGCACTTTTTAGGTAAGCTATTTCATCATTTGTACATTGCATTTGATACTCTCCATGTGATGTCTTTCTGTAACAGAGACATGCAGCTACTCAAGATCCTGTTTACTAATCCAATTGGCCTAAAAAATTATTTCCTTATTTTCACAAAATACCTTTTTAAACTCTTCTTCTTTATTACTGCCCTTGCTATCTTCACTTTGAGATCCTTCAGCAGGAGTTTTTTCTTTCTGCTTTTCTTTACCTTCAAATGCTATATGTTTTCCTGTAAATTAAAAAAGTAATTGCAGATATATACCCTGCTTTAAAGCATGCGGTCCACTCATCAGAGGCAAAACAACATTGACTTTTGTTTTAGTAATATCTGGATGACCAAAAACTGGTTTTATTTCATGCCACTTTTTCACACCAGGAATGTGGTTTAGAGTCCAGCCTATAAGCCTTAGCTTAACAAACACGCTGCACTACCAATCTGTTACTAAAGATGGATAGGCAGACATGAATATATCAGTGAAAATGGCCCAAAAATCAAAATCAGCATAAGCAATTTAACAAAAGACAGAGAAGTATTTTTGTGTCATCTTCTTCTGTTTGCATCCTATTGAACCACCTGGAGTATTAACCCTGCCTATGCCTCTATAGCTGGAGAAACCTGAACCCAGAAGGAAAAAATCCTGTGAAAGAAAAGAGCTCCATTACTGATTAAGCCTCAAAATAAATTCTTCCTTAAAACATTCTTTTTCCTCGAAATATAAACTATTTATCTTGTAACAATACAGGACCTTCTAAAATCTTTGTAATACACCTCAAAGAAGTGGGAACTAGCCATGTGAGTGGCAGCACTTGACTATACTTATTTAAACTGACCAGCCAGCAAAGTACATAATTCTACTGTGGCAGGAAAGTTAAAAAGAGAGGGACAGTACCAAACAGCTGACTGAGCTGAGAAGAGAGGAACACTGGATTTCACTTACAGATGAGGGGATGCCGAAGTGAGAGAGTTATGATGAGTGACTGAGAGAAAGGGAACTTCAATGTTCTTCCTCTGGGCAAATACTTTGCTAATCTAAACAGAAGGACAGCTTTTAACTCTAGAAACTCCACCAGTTATCTCCATATTTCATGAGGCAGTGGTTTAGTTTAACAGTGGTTAAAGGAGGCAGAACTATGACACAAATGAAATTGTAATGGGAGGGAGAAGCCTGAAGCAAATTAGCTAAAACAGATCAGTTTTGATAAAAACTAGCTAAGTCTACAGAACTTTTTATTCAAATAAGCAACATTAACTACCTTGTACTTCTGAGGGCTTAAGAGATGGAAATTCATAATTCTTTTCAAATAGACCTATTAGATCTTGAACAGCATCTTCAATGCGCATGCTTTTGACATTCAATAACTCCGAACATTCTTTAGTATAATCCTGTTAAATAAAAATATGAATGCATTGTCTTAGTATCACTGATTATCTTATTACTGTTTCTCTTCATGGAGATTCAAAACATCTCCCTGAATATTGTATTAATCAGACCAAAACTATTTCAATGAAACATACATATTTATTAAAATATACTTGTATATTTATAAAAACTTCTGTTATACTATCACTATATTTTAATGCCTAAAAAAGCCCCATTTTTAAAATGTAATGGTACTTTTAGGTGCTCAAAAAAAATTCTGAATATTGAAGAAAGGTCACACTCTGAATCTGAAATTAACCAAATACTGTTTCAACTGTCCTTAATGATTTTTATCTACTTGCACAGATTTCATAATTAATAGATTTTCAGCTTATTTTGGAACAAGAAAACTTTCAGATTTTCAAATATACTTGTTGGAAGGTATTTTTTGCCTTCTCCTTAAAAACAACAATTTGGAAAAAATAGCAGGGAAAAAAGGCTATATATCTCTGAGGTCCTTAATACACAAAAAATCTCATCTAAGTACAAAGCACTTAAATAAGATTATCTATGAAATACTACAGCTTAAGTATCTCAAATATCAAAGAACCAATGTACCTTCATAGAAAATATTTTAACCAAAATAATTCAATTACAAATGAAGTTCTGTATTTCTACATAGAGAATTTTTTAGTTTTATTTTCATTTACTAAGGCATGTTTTCTAACATGCCCTAGAATTCAAGCTGAAAGATGTAAAGTGGTACACACCTCATTGTCAGCCAACAGATCATCTATTTTGATAGGACCATCTACTGGTAAGCTGACTAAAGAAGTACTTGATATTTCCTTTAACATTGAACCAATCCGCACATCACTTGTAACAGTAACCTAAAAAGAGAAAATCACATGAATACCACTTATCTTTAAAGCATAATGTATTCCATTTTAGAGAGCTCTAACAGGTAAAAAATGTTTTGCAGAAAAATAAATGCAAGAATGTTACAGAGTAGAAAATTCTCCAAGTGAATAATAACAGGAGTTATGGTAACTTAAGGGTTATTTACAATGACTAGACTCCCAAAGAATCCTGGTTGGTTTAACTGCAGTTTTAGGCAGACAGGCAGTAAAAAAAGTCAGATCCTAGATCATTCATGTCATGCAAGGTACACTGCTTCTAGATTAAGTAAAACAGAGTAATAGGACAAGCTACATCAATATAATTGGATTCTTATTCATGATCTTACTGACCACAAGTCTAGCAGCAAGGCAAGTGGGGGGGTCTACTGTAAATTGCTTATGGGTTAATCTTCAGTCTTCCTCCTTCTTTTAGTGAACACTGATTTTTGCTGGGTTTTTGATTCTAAATTGCAGCATTATTAGTATACAGTTAACTACACTGAATTGCTTTTGCCATGGCAAAATCCAAGTAAAAGTGACTTCTGTCCATCTTTTAATCTTTTATCTGAAGTAGTCTGCATCTGTGATATTCTATCTTGTTTTTCACAATATACCTCATGCTTCCATTTCACATCACTTTTTTTCCTATTTGACAATAACACCCCATTCACAGAAATCAAGAGTCCAACCAAGGTTAACTTTTTTTAATTTATATGGGAGGGAGAAGTAAAAAAAAAGCATACAATCTAAATATTTAAGGAAAATAGTGTTTTTTACATAAAAACATGGTTATTTTAGATAAACTCAGGCTTACAAAACTGTTGATTTCTGACACAGACAACCTTTTTCCAGCTTTGGGTTTCAGCGGCAAACACAGCACTGATCATAATTATGATTTTCTGCCTTACATAAAAAGAAATAGATACTCTGACCAGTGACTAACAATCTCCTAGCAAAGGAGACACAATTCACAATATTCCAGAAGATATAATAGTAACACAGTTTAACCATCAAGCCAAAAGGGCAATCTGACTGTCAAGCTAAAGTCTTGAGAAAAAACCAAGCCAGTACTGGTCCTCAAGCATGTTAAATCATAGAATCATAGTATGCCAAATTGAAAGAGGACTTCAAGGATCATCTGGTCCAATCTTTCTTGGAAAAAGCACAGCCTAGACAAGACAGCCCACCACCCTGTCCAACTGAATTTCAAAATTGTCTGACATTGGGGAATCCACCACTTCCAGAGGGAGATTTTTTCAGTGGCTGACTGTTCCCACTGCAAAAAATTTTCCTCTTGTGTCAAATTGGAAACTCTCCACAAGTAACTTATACCCATTACCCCCATCTTTTCCACATAAATCATTGTAAAAAGGGTCTCCATCTTCTTTGCTGCCAATATTCAAATATTACACCATGACAATAAGGTCTCCCCTAAGCCTTCTTTACCCAAGGCTGAAAAAACTATTTCTCTCAACCTTTCCTCATTTATCAGGCTTCCCAGTCCTTTAATCATTATTGTGACTCTTCCCTGAACCCTCTTCCAAATGTCTTCTGTATAGCAGGGACCAGAACTGAATACAGTTCCAGGTTTGGCCTCACCAGCACCGAGTAGAGGAAGATGGTGATTTGTTATCACTGCTGGTTAATGCAACCCAACATCCTGCTGGCTCTCTTTGCTGGAGCAGCACACTGTTCCCTCACACTGAACTTGTTATCCACAAGGATGTCCAGGTCCTTTTTCACAGAGCTTTTCCCTGGTCAGGTATCTCAGCCTACGCTGCACTCCTGGATTTTGCTTGCCCACGTGCAAGACGTTACATCTGCCCTTGTTGAACTTCGTAAAGCTCTTGCCAGTCCATTCTTCATGCCTATTCAGGTCTTCCTGCAGGGTGGCTCTCCACTTTCCCATTTAGCTTGGTGTCATCAGCAAACTTTGTCAGGGCACACTTGATCCCATCATCCAGATTACTTATGAAGGTATTAAATATGGAATCAAATGAATTCAGAAATCATGTGACAAATACCAAGAGAGTTAAAGAGCACAGAGCAGCAAGCAGAGAAATGTGAGGAAAAAGTATATTCTCCTTCATCATTCTATGGGCTGCACAAAGAGGACACAATTTCACAACATGCCCACTACGGGTAGAGTTAATGCTGCAAAGTTCTCCACTCAACAGTTTTTACATGGAAGTATCTTTTATGCAGCTGCAGTCATGAATATGCACTCAAAGACATGCATTGACTCTGAATATCAGAGTGAAAGCTCCAGAATCTGAAGACAAGAAGAGGAAATATATTCTATTTTAAGGACAGAAGGAAAAATCAAATATATGATGTCAATAATAGGAGAGAATCATTAAGTATATCCCTACTCCAAGAAAAAGAACCTATTTTAAAAAGCAACAAAATTTCTATGTATGGTACAAAAATAAGTACAGATTATGTTTGAATATGAAAGTATCCTAGAAATAATTTCTGTAAGGTTTTTACTTTTATTTATATAGTGAGCAAGTGTTTACCCTTCTCAAAAGCTGTCTATACACATGCAGAACTTGATCAGCTTCTTGAAAGAAAGTTTCCAGCGTGACAGATGACCAAGTCAACATGGTAAGTCCTTGCCTCAACACACCTTCCATCTGAGCATAAAGATATAATTTAATACATAGGAAAAAAAAACAAAAAACAAAACACAAGAGGAAACAATTAAAATCAGTTCTATTATTATTATTAGAATCACTAACACTGCTTATAAAACAGAGTGGTGTGCAAGGGAGGCTACAAGTTTCCAACAAAAATGATCAAAGAAATTTATGCAATAGAAAGGAAAGGGAGGGTAGTGCATACCACAGCCTCAGGTTTTTAATTTCTCACACTTCTGTCCAATTTTTTAGTTATACATACTTACACAAACTCTGCAACATTTTGGTGTGACTACTTGCAACCAAAACGGGTAGAGTTACTTAGAACATTCTCAAACGTACACTTGTAAACATCTGGCAAAACAAAATGGCTTGTGGGATAGACACTCTGCATCTCCAATAAAGCTGTACCTTCAGTGTAGCATAAACATCATAGTGTGGCATTCTACATCTCTGAAGAGACTCAATTTACAAAGTTAATAATTCCCTCTGAGCAAACTTCCATGTTAGAGCCAGAGATTTGTAGACATAAATAGACCTCAAAGACCATATTTTTTGTTGTAGCGGTCTTCTAGCTCACAGAAGAGAGGCATAGGCACTAAGTAAAGCACATTATTTAAGAACTGTATGAAGGATGCAAAGAACAAACTTTTAGTCTTAAAGGTCTCAGTAAAATCCATTAAGCTTACAACATGCAGATCCATCTAAATATTTCAGAATTATAAGTTATTATTAAGTTATTTTAATGTCTTATGAGGTATACTGAAGTGCATGCAGCAATACCAACCTTTTCTATTTTTGGTGTCAGCAGATTTACAAACACATTTCGTGTTCTTGTACGCAAATCTTCATAAGCTTCAATAACACCCTGTTGGTTATTAGAAAGGGTGGTATCAAGCAGAATATTTAAACCATTTCTTTACTCAAGAAAACAATTTGTCATACAATCAAATCATCTGAAAAAGATATTGAAAGCTGCACAATGCTGTATTTGAAAACAATTATAGAATTTTACACAGACATTACATACCTATGAACATCATTTCTGGGATGCAATGAATTCGTATTATGCTATAGAAGGAGGAATGAAAGCCACCCTTGTGCAACACTTTCTTAAGGCACAAAGCCAGAAAAAGAATGAACTTTCTCTAGAACTAAAGACAGCTTGATCTTTAGTGACCATAAGTTGCAATACCCTCTTAAAATTGAGTATCATAAAATTGAGGCTTTAGATGCCTAAGTTAGGTGTGAACTCAGTTTTAAAATATGCTCTTGTCTTATGCCATATGCACACACACACGCAGAGAAAAGTCTCGTATGATGCACCTCATCCTCAAGATACAGGGTCTTGAAATAACACTATAGCGAAGACTACAATAGGTATAACAAATGTAACTTCTATTGCAGGTAACCTGCAAAAGTATTCACATTTCTGTGGCTCACAATATATTCCAAACCAGACTAACTCCAATATTTCTTCTCAAAAACTCTAAAACCCTGCATTTTACTGATTTTCAGACTGTGAAAACTGTTTGTATAGCTTAAACTATTTCATGACCAAAGTATACTTAGTGTACCATTGGGTATATGAAGTATATATTCTTAAATTTAAGTATCTACCAGCCCACAAAGGACTTAGCAGGGGGTTTTCAAATGAGAGTTTCTGTCCACTTGTGCAGTCCACAAATTTACCTTAAACTACCTCTTACCAAGCTTTAATCTTCAGCTATAGAAAAAAAATCCATGTTTAAACATATTTCCTTTTTAATTTTTTTTTAAACAGCAATCATGATACTTTTCAAGTTTACCTCTAGCTGCACCTTGTTTGACTTCAATGTATTTTCTATTATTGCTAGTTTGACTGCTTGCTCTGGTACTTCCAGACCCAACTTTATCATACATTTTGTCTCTCGCACAATCTCTGTAATCTGGGGATCAAAATTAACCAGGAACTTCTCAGTTGTAGGATGACGCACAAATATCGTGGATTGTAGGACTGTAAAGACATTCTAGTATCAGTTTCTAAGACAAACAATTGTTTAAATTCTATAAATTATTATGAAATCCATATTTCTAATATTACAATATAGTGATTAAGTATGTAGGGTTACTTGCGAAATAGCTTCATGTTGTTTTCAGTTAAAGAAAATACACAACTGACTTCCATCATATTAACTTTCTGCCTTTCTCTTCATAAACTAAACAAGCCTCAGATCCAGTCTTATTTGTGTCATAATTTTTCTCAGCCCAAGTTAAAAAATTATGAAATTAGTTCTCTAAGGGCCAGGAAACATAAAGCTGGAATATCAAACATTTCTAGGCATTAAGTAATATTTGTCCTTAGAGGGACTGACACAATGCAACCTTATGAATTATTAGACTGGAAAAAAAAACCAGAAAGAATTATTAAATAGTACACATAGAGAATTTAAACACCAAAGTTATCTGTGTCTTAAATTTGTGTCACTGATGTTTACAGCCATATGTAGAACCAAATCTGCAATCCTCTGCATCAAAACCAAGTATAAAGGTCAGTAAGGCACTGAAACTGTATTACTGAGTCTGATAATTAGATCATGACTTACTTGAACACTTTAAGGGTAAATGAGTCTTAAAAAATATCTGATTTGCTTTATGTTAACTTAGTATTCAACAACAATTTAAAGAAGCAAGTACATATTTAATTACTTACGATATTTTAATTGTGAAATTTCCTTTATCCACGCATTATGATAGACTACCTCGAACTCCACCAATACATATGCAAGTTTGTTGTATGATTGAACAACTGCTTTACCTTCTGGACTTGCCAAGATATCTGAATGTTTCTATTAAAACACAGTACATTCAAATTAAAACTCTATCCAAAACCACCCATAATTAAAACTCTATCCAAAACCACCTTGGGTTTTTCTCAATTTAACTATTGTCTATACATAGTGTGGGTTAATACTATGAATTACACTGACAGAGTTCTTAAAAACTGTATCAAATATTTATGATTCATATTTACAGGGCAATAAAGTCAGAAAGAACTTGTAAGGAATAAATGCTAAATATTTAACATTATTTAATATTTAAGTAAGAGCAATTACTTTAATATACTGTCATAAATACCTGCAATTCACAGTGAAATGGATACTCAGTTCTACTCAAAATTGAATAGCTGAAAATGTATTATAAAAGTTTCCTTTTTTAATCAGTAATTATATTTATGCCCATTTTCCTTGGAACAGATTCAGATTACCATTATTCACATCTAAGGGAAACAGGAAAGTGAAAACCTCTCTCACATAGAAGTTAACTTGGCATGAGACCCTAGATGCTTTGTAAGAGAATCACTCAAACATTTCAAGAATTCTTCAAGGTTATTTTCAACTGAAATAGTCTAGTCTGTTCTATTCCAAGACTACATCTTGGATCTACCACAAAGGTTACTGCAGAGAAGTATAAACATACAAAGAAAAATGTTGCTTAGCATATAACAAGTGATGCAATCATAACCAGAAATTTTATGATCACACTACTGAGGTAAGACAGGTCACTGTTACACAAAACACCTAATTTTTCAGCACATCAACTTACATGGAAATAGCTGATGGGTTCATTTACCCTTCTGAACAGCTGTCTCACCCACAGTATCTTTCCTGCAATAGGTGGCATGTTTCGAGCAAGAGGAGGGTCATCTTTCTGGGTTTGGTAAAGCTACAGTAAGAACAATATCATTAAACACATGTATTAAAAAATCTATTGAAATGCTGAACTGTTTTCTCTGGTACCACAATTTCTTCATTGTCCCAAACAGATTAAATTTGCATGGAGTCACACAACAGTTTGTGGAGAGAAAAATTTATTTATTCCCTGACTTGGTACCCTTCAAAGATGCACACATATCAATGCTGGTACCTCTCCTGATTCCATTACCTCATGCTGTTTCTCAGCTGGGCTTACTTATGACAGAGTCCTGGGTACACCAAAAGGCATTGTGAACCCTGGGGCTGAGCAGCCAGTACTCAGGATCAAGTCTGATGCCTGACTTTGAAGCCATCTGCTGGGAAAGCAAGCTGTTTAAGGAAGTGGAGTCAGGAGAACCCTTGTGGGGCCTTTCCTCATTTGCTTGGAACTGGCCTCAGGAGAAGCCCAAGCTAGATTGCTAACTGAGAGCTTTTTCCTAATAGAAACATCAACACATCAACACTGTTTTTCAGACACACATATCCAACTATTAGATAACATTACAGAATTTGGACTTAATTATTCTTGTGGGTCCCTTCCAAATCAGGATAATTTAGCATTCTGTGACATGTACTCCTCTACTAACTTCTAATCAAAATACATGTAGATAGACAGCCCATGCTTTTATCTGTGCCTAAGATGAGAAAAAATGTCCCCTGCTCAGTGAATGGCTGCATTAAAGCAAAAAAAAAAAAAAA
>VWZV01010164.1:0-37756 GCA_013397155.1 Irena cyanogastra
TATGAATTTACTCATAATGGGACTATGACATGAAGAAGCACCCATTTTACTGTGAAATGATATAGTGATAATTTAATATAAATAATCCTCCCAGTGTTAAGAAATCAAACAAATCAAAATAGTGTTGCTATCTGGAAGGCCTATCAACAAGCACTCTTTAACCTTTGTTAAACGCCTCATATTTACTATGCATCAGCTTTAAAGATCTAGATAAATGAATTCATTCACCTTTATCCCCTTGAGAAACACTATTGATTTTTATGAAAATGAATTAAACATTCACCATCAATTAAGTTCTGTATTTGCTTTTCAGAAGAGCTATCTTCTCACTAAATGAGAAATTTACCTGCCAGCAAACACAATAGACTGTTGTGCTGTCCACGTATTGGCATACATATTGGATAAATAAAACCCAATTACACTCCTGCTTATATTGCATCAAGATTACACATTATGTGCAGAACTCTTTTTTTCGAGAAGCAAATGCCCTGCTAAATTGCATAATTTATCCCAGGTTTCTTTATTACTTTATTACTTAAACATGTAGAAAATGAAGTTATTGAGAAGCTTAGTCTTGTGAAAAAATAATAAAAAATAATAAAACATGAAAATAACAAAATCCTTTTGGCTAGATGTAGTTTACATTTTATATTTGCCTACCAACTCTATCAGCTCCTCTTTTTTTATGTTCTATATTTATAAGTAAATTATTTGGACTTTGTATTATGAAAATAATTTTTTCCTACAGCTGACTTGGCAGCAGTTCTGAAGAATTCTTAGAGACAATCTTGAGCCCTTCTTTCTATCTTTTCTCTCCTTTGATTTACACTGTTAAATCTGATCCTAGATGTCTCTTTTGCTTCTTATTCCCTTTGAAGTAGTACTTTGTAGAAGTCTGGATGGAAACCAAAAAAACAGTATTCCTTTTGAGAGCAGCTGATTAATACAAAAACATAGCCTGGAAAGAGACAACATCTTTATATTAGATAAATGACACAGCTCTTATAACAAACAAGGTGGTAGTGTAACCCCTAGGAGTGACACATGCAAAGTAGAGCTGAAGTAAAATCTTTTGGGACAAGTCTGCACTGAAAATGGACACTTACATAGACTGTTTTGAGAACTACTAAGCTTTACAAAGAAAGCTTTTAGTAAGTAGCCTAAATAATTTACTTTTTAGCTTTGACTTATCTTGAACAACCATATTCTACCATCTATTTTCAGCATTTAGTTTCTTTTTATGTGCTACTTTATCTGTAGTGCGTATACTGTATTTGCTGTTCCTTTAAACATTTCTATTAATGCATAAAGCAATAGGAGTAGTAGGTTTCGAATCTTATTTACTCATGTTTCAATATTCAGAGGCATATCTGGGAGAGGTATTTTATTTGTGTTCTTTTGTTCTTGAGATTTTATTTTTACTTGTTTAAATGACTGATCTTGTTAAAGCAAAAGTGAGGAGACACTGAGCAGTAACAAGTAGAGGTTAATAACAGACATAATTTCCCTTCCTCCTTAATTTCCAATTACTGAGAAAAAAACTTGTCTCCCAGAAAACCAGTATTCTTCTTATTTGTGCAGAAGTTCAATGTCACACAGAGGTGCAGTCATTGACTTCAGGTTTAAAGATTTTCGTTGTCTTTTAGGGAACTTCTATAGTACCTGAAATAATACTGTACCCTTCTACAACAGTATCGAGGATCTTCAGCAAGTTTAAGAAGGTAAGCTAATGAATTTTTGGATTCTGAAAGATATCTGTATGAATTATGAGTTTCAATTAGTCTCCTAACTTATTTGTTTTCAATTAGTACTTATGCAAAATCTAATCTGAGCCATTCTCACAATTAGTTCTTTCTGCCTTTCTGCCATTTGTGATTTAATCTATGGGTTCTAGCTGTAATCATGACTTGGGAAAAGAAAAATCCTCAGCTTTGCTTAGAATTCAAGTACATCAGCTCAAGAAGACATAGTCAAGACTCCTGCACGTTTATGTATGTTCTAAGATTCTTTCAAATTCTTGGCTTTTCATTCAACTGAATCTTGTAGAGACAACTCTGCATGAACCTAAACATAACTAGAAAAAGATTTAAGTTGCTCACTTTTCCTTTTTTTTTTTAACAGCAATCCATAGAGAAAACATATTTTTAAATATGCAAGCCTTCACTGAAAGACTTTCCTTGGAAAAGTAAAATTTTAAGTAGTCAGAAAATTGCTCAAAACTCAGTTTTGAGAAGTTTGCAACTGTATTCACTTATTTATGACTCTGTAAAATGAGTTGCAATACTCTTCCTAGCAAAACCAAGAGCCATACTTACAAGAGAGTTAATAAAATGCTTTATTTCACAGGATATCAACTTAAGGAAGGCAAACCTTTGTAAAGATATTTTTGGAGATGTGTTCCCTTCGTTTCATTCCAAGGATGCATTCCATCCTTCCCTCTAGAATTGATTCAAAATCATTAGCTTTAGATTCTCTTTTTTTGGTGATTTTATGGCTGCAGAAGGGAAAAAAAGAAACCAGATTAATCAAAGATCACACTAGTGTGACTATCTCCTTAATCCCCAGTGGAGATCTTTCAAAAAGGCTTGTTAAACAAAGCAAAGAAAAATAAATCTGATTATGGAGAGGAACAAAATAAGCACGTTCTTTGGTATTTATCTTTTTCTCATTTTGTAGAATCACATAAAAATCTATCAAAGACAAATCACCTATTTTGTCCTTATACGTGGGAATCATGTATACTATTTCTTTATCTTTAGAATATGCTTCTCTAGAGTAAAGCTTGTACTTTTTTTCCTATACCATTGTCCAGAGAAAATTTTGATAAAAAGTGACAGGACATTTGGTAAAAATGTGAAGAATATTCTCTGTGTGAATATAAATTCCCATATAAGAGAATTTTCATCTTGCTACGTCTCTGTAAACTTCATTTGGCAGAATTATGGTACTCAGAGTTTCTGGATGGGTGTGGTTGGAATTGGTAAAATAGGAACCAAAAAGATTACTAAAGATCCCAGGGAGAATACTGGATGGGTTTTTTCTTTTTGTTTTAGCTTTTAAAATATCTTTTATGTATTTAGGGGGTGCAAACTTCTGGAAATTCTTAGTCATGCTACATATTTTCCTTATTCCTAAATGCACTGAAACCCCGAAACCAATATCTACATAATTTTTTTTTTTTCAAATTCAGCGGAATAGAATATTAATTTGTATTTACATTTTGTCTATTATCTATACAGTTTTATTCCACCTGTTTTCTAATGGCATATTAAAAATGCTACTTCTGCCAAAAGGTTAGCATTAGTTTCCAGTGGTTCCACTATTTCAAATTTCATGTAAATTGTTAAGTAAATCCAAGTAATATCTCTTAAAAAAAATGCAAAGTATTTTGTCAAAATTCAATATATTTCTTTAAATATTATCTGTGCATCTGATCAGTTACATTAAAAATATCTGTCAGGAAAAAAACAAAAAAAACCCAAAAAACACCTGACATGGCAGCATTAATTTAGGATATGATGTTAATGAGTCTGATAAAAGACTAAGAAGTCATGAAAGGGATATGCACAAGTACATCCCCATTTAAGCTGAAGTTCAGCATATCATGAAATGTGTGAAAAAAATGTTTTCCTGAATCATGGATTGAAGCCAAGTATACACAGGCGAACAAATATTATTAAAAACACCAGAAAAATATTATTAGAAGCTACAGAAAAAATTAGCTAGGTTAATTCCTTCCTATTTTACCAGCTGGACATAACTAAGTTCCAGTATAGCATTTAGCCATGTGGTTTTCCTGAAATTAATATGATGATTGTGTCTGATACTGGTATTTTATTAGCATTTAAACTCTAAAGCAGTCTAGGCCATATACATATAGCATTATAATTCCACAGTATGTAAAGAACCGAAACCCAGCCATCAGCTTTATGAAGGTAAAATGCTCTTTGGGCCTAAAATAGAGTAATATTATTTGTGTTGATATTGGTGAGGATGATGAAGGGCCTTGAGGGGAAGCCATATGAGGAGCAGCTGAGGTCACTTGGTCTGTTCAGCCTGGAGGAGACTGAGGGGAGACCTTATTGCAGTTACAACATCCTCGTGAGGGGAAGAGGAGGAGCAGGCACTGATCTCTTCTCTGTGGTGACAGTGACAGGACCCCAGGGAATGGCCTGAGATTGAGACTGGATAGCAGGAAAAGGTTTTTCATCCAGAGGGTGGTTGGGCACTGGAACAACCTCTCCAGGGAAGTGGTCACATCAGCAGCCTGGCAGAGACCAAGAAGTGTTTGGACAATGCTCTCAGGCACATGGTGTGACTCTTGGGAATGATGCTGTAGAGGGCCAGGAGTTGGACTCCGTGATCCTTGAGGGTCCCTTCCAACTCAGTGTATTCTATGATTCCATGGTTATTCTTTTTATGGTTTTCTGTCTTAGGTTCTTCAGAGAAATTAGGAAAACTATCTTGCTCCAGAAAGATGTATTGACAAAAGCCATCCATTTTCGTAGACAGAGTAAAAAATGCTGACTTTCCATCCCATCAATGACTCTTGTCTCTTAACGGTTGTACATATTAGTACAGGACTAACAATCCTAACTCCTCCTCCTTCTCCAGTTACTATGTATGAGAAGATGAGTAAGAATTAGAGTATGAAGTAGAGCAGTGTGAGACTGGAGAAAATGATTACTGGAATAAGGAGGGACAAGGAAAATTCTACGGAAAATAGGACATGTACTGCTTCACATCCCACCCCTCTGGAGCCTCTAGTCCAGCCCAGAATGGTTGTCACACCCAGGATAGCAGAAGCAATGCCCCACACCCCACCCCTTGAGCCCCAGTCTAGCGCCAGAGTGGCTGGATGACCAAAAGCCCCATCTGGGGCTAATAGGAGTGGCAGATGTGGCCACAGGAGGTCAGTGCAGGTAAAACCTTGAGATGTAAGTGGTCATGTCAGGCTTGTACTTGGTTTCTATGACAGCTGAGAATACTCTAGGATCTAAGGCAGTAGCTATATCTTGCTTTTCTCTCTTTCTTATTATTTCACCTAATTTCTACTCCTAATTTTCTCTTCTTCTTTTCTCTTCTTAAGATCGGATGGGTAGAGTTTGCTAAGTCAAAGCTCTGTGAAATTCTTTATTTTGATTGAATACTTTAAATTTTGCCAAATTCTTGATATTCTAAAGTTTGCCAGTCAAGTTTGGTTTTGAACTTCCTGGAAACTTTTGTCAGGTTCTCCTTTGTACTCACCTCAGAGAATTGCAGTACCTTGAGGCCCTTTTTAATAAACTTGATGAGCAAGGACCTGGGCTCACCAAGATTAATAAACCTTATGGTAATCTATTTACATTTAAACTTCTACTCCAGATCGATGGTTTGGATAGAAAACTTAAACTATGTTGTAACTTCATCTGAAAAATTCTGTGCAAACCTGTATGCGGGAAAAGAGTCACATAAATGCCGGTTGGTAGCAAATACATATCACCACATTTGTGACTGAGAATATTTGGAGTTTGATCATTATGCATAGATTTTTTTATTATATCAGGAGTGGTGGGGTTTATATTAGCAGTGCTATTACATGGCATTCTGTATAGAATACTACATCTGATCCTCCATTCTATTTGAACAATTTAAGGTGACAAGTCTTATTGAAGTTGGATCAGATGACCTCCTGAGGTTCCTTCAGACTTAAATTATCCTGTGATTTGTAATCAGGGCTTAAAAGAAGGAGAAAAAATGTAGTAATAGTTTTTCATTAAAATTCACATAAACTTCTCAAATCATACTGTTGGCTACCAGAACAAAAAATAGTACAACCAAGAAAAGAGTTGAAAATATTTTTTTAATGCTGTTTGCATTCAAAGTCAAGTCTGCCTTCAATTGTATGTTGGTCAATTTGCCACTGTGTCTCAGAATGGCTTTTTGAATAGCAGTTTGAAAACAGTAATTTATTCTGTAATTCTTCAGCTGTAATTTATTTTTCATAGAATTCAACATTGTGTTTTTCTTCATTTGCTCTTAGTGAAAAATTCACCCCCACAGCTGATAATTTTTCCAAAGTTTTTGGGAGTACATAAATACAAGCTTATAAGGAACTACTATTTTACAATAATAATTGTGATGGGAACTGTTACATCAATCAAAAATAACAAAATATTGTGCTTTTTGCTGTTTCTGTAAAGGCAAAAACGCAACACTTTCCACTCTATGATAAATGCTTTGATAAGAAATTGAGGTCACTTTTCATTATAGCAGATATTTTCAGGAAGAAAGAAGAACTTTTTGTTTTGAATCACAGCACACAAACTTTAATTAGTGACCCAAGAGAGCAAGCCAAGCTGAATAAAGACAAACTAAAATTAGGAACAGGCTAACAGCTTGCCTATTTCCTTGGGCAACATGTGGCTGACAGATGATGTGATGTTCAGTGACAGACAAATTCTGATCCTCTATGTCACTTTAAAATTCTATGCACTGAGAAAAATTAATGATTTCATTAATACCATTAACAGTAAAATCACTTTAATACAGACAATATTTTTAATTAAAAAAAAAGCAAATAAGAAATGGCAGTAATTCTATATTCTTAATCTGATCCCAGTGATATACAGGTGATAGTGTAGACAATAGTAATTGACGATTTTATTGGTCATTATCACCTGTTCTGATCTGCATTCTGGATCAAGCTCTTCCATTATCATGTACCTCACTGGAAAATAAATCAACTGTTGTTCAAATATTATCTTACAACAATTCCATAAGTTTGTTAATTTTCTTTAGTAAAAAATAGACTGTATTTATTTCTGCTTAAGTATTTTTTTATGAGAACAGCTGAATTTGCAGGTCAGAGAACTAGAACCAAATAAGCAACTTCAGCTTACTTTATGTAGCTGCTTGATCTTTCTCCTTCTGATGCTTCTCTCCTTCTGCCTGATTATATTCTTTCTTCTGAGATCTCTATATCCTGAAGAACAGTCTGCTTGTTATGGGTATTGTATTTCAAGTGACTGCAGCTATCAAAATGCTCTTTGACTTTATGTCTAAGGTACTTCAACATGCAGCTGTCTTTTCATCACAGGAAAACTCAGAAGTAGGAAAGGATTTTTGTGGGGTTTTTTCATGTGATTAGTACTATCTATTATTCCTATTTATTACATGGGAGTGGTTCTTCAAGGGCAGGGTTTGTTCTGCAAAGAATAGAGATAATGAAACCTGGTTTTCTACACATCTGTGTCCTTCACATCCATCTTCCACTGTAAACAACTCTAAGCCTTTCTCTTACTACTTTCACATATGTCACTTTCAACAACAAAATACGTTATGTCTGCGCCATGTCTATAATAGTATGCATGCCTGCTGGATATCTGAACTCTGGCTAATGTATTACATTATAGCTTAGATGTGTTAGTGCCTCTTCCAGTGTAGATTTATAAGGAATAGGAGCTACTAATTTGGATTTTTCTTCTCTATTCAACTAAGAAAAAAATTACTGCATTTATTTTGTGATATTTTTCTCCTTCTCAAATTTGTTAGAAACAGACCAGTAGCTAAAAATACTTATGTGTAGGCATATAGAATTTTGGGCTTGTATGTATATAAGTGAAGGCAAAAAGCAGAATTGGTAGATGGACAAAGTATTGATGCCTCAGGTTTTAGCTTTTATATTTTTCAGATTCTGTTCTGCTTTAGTGCGTAAGTCTAGGCTTCATATTAGGGGACAGTAAGCTCTCTTCATAGAACAGGTAGACAGAACAATTCCTTCTCTAGCTGAGGACCAAGGACAGCTGATCCAGATCTCAGGCCCAAGAGCATGAAAAATGGTGGACCGAAGAGAGAAAAACAAGAAGGATGGGACTTCATAGCCTAAAGCTATAATTGGACAATTAACTCCAACACACTAATGGGCCAGAACTTATAAAACTGAGAGATCTTGTGACCAGTTGTCTATTTTGTGACCTTTTTGGGTTCATCTTGGATGTAGCCCTGGCTGGCCTCTTGTACTGCCCAAGGTGTATCCATTGAGCCTTCTAATAAATACCTACTTTATCCTTTAACTCTGTCTACCCTCTGTTCTAGGTCAGCCTTCACAAGGCATTAGTATAATTGGAGTAACACATGAAGGGCATGAGAAGAGACTTTTATTTTATTTGAAAATGGATGCAAAGAAATTTTAATATCTATAAACATATAGTCCTGATTCAGGAAATGCATGCACATGTTCTTAATATACTTATTTCTAATAGTCTTATTTTTGTATAAATTTCATAAAGGCCTTAGTGTCTTAATGATTTCTACACATATCTTACTTTTAGAATGTTGAAAATAAGTTTTTCACAGCTAACATATATTTTTTTTCATAACTTACTGGCTCTTTAGCCTAATTCTTTGCTCACAGAAGACCGGAATCTTGTTGCAGTGAACAAGGATCTAGATATCCCATTTTTCTTGAAGTCAAGGAAGGTTAAATAATAAACCATTTCTTTCTTCAATCTTGTATATATCACAAAATTGCTTTGAAGTACCCAAGTTGTTCAAATATTTGACACTCTAGTCAACAGGATTCAACATAATTTTTAAACTTGAGCTCATTAATAGAGATTAATTAGAATCAGAAATTTCATTTCTGATCTTGACTCGGTCATACAGTTTTTACTTAAAAATAGGCAATGGAGTAACAGTGTAGGCCCACCCATCTAGAAAAAATACATAATTTTTAACATTTGAGTTAATGTTTCATGAGATGTGAATGAAAATGTTACTGATCAATGGCTATAGTGAATTTTATATCAGTAGCAATTTCTCAAGTAAGATTAGATGTCTCTTCTTTAAAAATATGTATTTTAGGTAAAGGAGGGACTGATTAGGAGTACAATAACAGGTTTTATTACACAGCAGAATGAAAATACTGTGCTAATTCCTTCTTTCTTCATAGACAATGCGTTATTCCTGCATTCTCCATACTAGGCTAAAAACCACAGAAATCACGTCTTGCCAAGAATACACCACGAGTCTGGGCAGAGTAGGACTAGACTAAATATCATGAGCCATGGTACAGTGTTTTATCCTCAAATTATATCATAAAGCTATCTCTAAATATAAACTTCACTTTTGAAATAGGACAGAAAATTGCATCTGTTTTCCTGAGGATCAGGTTTTGAAATTGTTTTCTCCTAAATACTATTCCAGGGAAACCCAGTCCTCCTCTTTCAGGCGATCTAATCTTCATGCTTTTTTACATCTTTGAAGAAATACACTTTCTTTTACTTTTCTTCTTGTGATTGAATTCATAATACTTTTTGAAAATACCATTGAATGTAGACTTAACTGCAAGTCAAGTATTTGATATTCAGATTTTTCAGTAATTAATGACAGTTACAATCATTCAGTCCTGGAACCACTGGCAGATTGGCAAATAATCCCTTCAGTTTTTTTCCAAGTATACAACTAAATTTAGTAAATCTCAACATATTTTAAGTGCTTCCAAGATTTTGATTTTAATGACATTCAATCAAAACAACTTTATGGTAAACAAGAATTTTTAAACTCAAGTGCAGATATTTGATTTATGCAAAAGATGTTACCAACTGCTCCCCTAAACGTCTCTGTTTTCAGTAATGAGGGAGAGGCATGCCCTTCCAAAGAAGTCTTGAATCACAGAGTTTGGAATTCTGCCTTGAGTGACTGTAGTGATTGAGTGTAAAAATGTTGAGAGTAAAAGTCTGATTTAGATGGAGTAACCTCAGTGCCTTAGTGAAAGAAATCTAATAGTTTTTCTCACTTAATGGCTAGATTTATATCAAAGCAAGGCATCCACAAATGCTAGGAATGTGGATCTACCTAAACGAACCAAGAATATGAGAGCAAAGCTCCATTAGACTCAGCCAGTGTTGTGTGCCTGGTATGATAGAAGGCAGTAAAGCCTGTGCATATGCAACTTAGGCCTCACAGTTCTTCTCTTTTTCTATGTCTTCTAGTAAAATGTGGTGGTCTATATTTAAGATTCACAGTCCTGAGCTGTCCCTTGGTTTTACAGATAAACATTTTTTCACAAAATATATGTTACAGCTCTATTGGAATATTGAATAGTGCCTGTAAATGTTCCTGAAACTAGAACTGGTGATCCATATTATTGATTTAATAGATTTTTTTTTTTTGCACACTTTTGACACAGACCCACAGGTCAGCCAGAACAGCCACAGGTGAATCCCAGGAACAATTAGAAGATACTTTTCTAATGTATGCTTTTTTACCACAGTGTTCTGGGTTGCAAAAATACGTATTATGGTATGCAGATTCAGCATTTCGTACTAGATAACCTCTGCATCAGAAAATGGTCCTGGACATGTTTGATTCGCTGCTTCTAGTATGCTATGTCCTAGTGTCGTATCACTGAGAGACTATATATCTTTTTAAGGGGCAGCTACAGAGAAGATGAGGGCTCTTTTTTTGTAAAGAGTTGCATAAAGGATTGAGGAGAAGAGTAGGGGTAATGGGTGCAAGTTGTTGCTGGGGAGATTCTGATTAGATATAAGGGAAATATTTTTCAAAACGGGAACAATCAGCCGTTGGAATAATCTCTGCAGGCTCAACATCTGACTCTCCTAATACTCAGCAGTGTACTGGGCCATCTTGTTTAAGTTGTGATTTTGCCAAGGTGATCCTTGAGTGCCCCATCCAACCTGGTACTCTATGATCCTGCTGTACTGTTAGTCACAAAATGTTCTATACCCTACACACTACTACTTCATGTGAT
Organism: Irena cyanogastra; assembly: GCA_013397155.1. NCBI lineage: Eukaryota > Metazoa > Chordata > Aves > Passeriformes > Irenidae > Irena > Irena cyanogastra. The sequence continues at coordinate 10,754 of VWZV01010164.1, forward strand.
TAATAGCTAATCACGGTAAACACAAAGTTGAGGGAGGATCAGAGGAACAATAATGGATAGAGGAACAAAAGGAATATTACAATATTCCAATTTTCCAATTGGAATGTTTTCTACGGCCATCCCAGGAGAAAGATTAGACCAGGATTCTCCCAGTGAAACTCACCAGGAGGAAACTGGACAAGTGAGAGAGGAAGACCAGCATGAGCTGAGCACAAACAAGTATGGGAAATTAGAGGCAAGAGGTGAATCCAAAGGTAAGTGGTCAGTGACCTGCTACTGCACATGGATCTGTGAGGCTGGATGGGAGCCACCATCTGGGTACTGAGGGAGCCATCAGAAGAGCTCGACAAGCCACTTTTCATCATTTATCAGCTGTCATGGATAGCCAATCAGGTCACAACTGACTGGAAGTTAGCAAAACCCCTCACGGGAAAGACTAGACAGAGGACTCAGGGAACTACAGGTCTGTCAGCCTAGCCTCAGTGCCGGGGAACATCATGGAGCAGACCAGCCTAAGGACCATCACACAACACATGCAGAACAACCAAGGGATCAGACCCAACAAGCAAAGTTTTATGAAAAGCAGGTGCTGTTTGATTAACATGATCTTCTTCCATGGCAGTGTGACCAGCTTGGTGGACGAGTGAAAGACTGTGGGTGTTGTTGACCTGGACTTAAGTAGCACCTAGTATACCAATGTGATACAGCATAATATGATTTAATTTATATATGATGGTTGCAACTTAGGAGAAAACCTACTTTGAATCAGATACTTGCCATAAATTTCAGACATGAGTTTCTGAACTTATTTGCTGAGTATGATGGGACAGGATGTCTGTGAAGCACAAGTCTTGTAGGTACCCATGAAAATCCAAGAACAGTAATGCATTCCTGTTTTCTTAAGTATTTGAGACCACTCATGATGTACTGAAAGGCATTTGGAGAGTCAGATAACTGTGGGAGATAACTGTCTTTATGAGAAAAAATTAACAAAGACCAGAAGTGAGCATTAGACCTGTGAGATAAAATGAAGCTTTCCCTTCACTGTCAGAAGAGACATCAAAATATATAATGGTCTTGAGACTAATTGTCCAGGAGGTCTTTAGAAATAAATGTAAGGTCCCAGCACTATAGAATGATTACCTTTTATAATATCTGTAATGGACTCTGGAAGTAGCACTATTATTAAGGAAATTACAGTTTTTCTTATGTTAAAACATGAAGGTGAAGGGAAGTTAAGGTCACTGCAGTGTTTTGGGTTTTTTTATAATAGGAAAGGAGAAAGAAGGAGCATTAGTTTTCCCTTTTTTTTTTCAAAGACCTTGAAACAGCACTACATCTCATAACATCACATTCTGCAGAAGATTCATCTTCTTCAAGGACAGCTGGTACTGACCTAAGCCAAACCTGCTAAATGTGCAGAATGGTAGGGTTGGGTTTTTTCCCTTAATTCTGTTTAATGAACAGTATCACTGACTTACACACTACAAAAATTCAATACTTAGTAGGCATCACAGCTTTCTTCCACTCTTCTGAATCTCCATTTTAAAGAACTGATTAATTTTTGGAGGGCAGAACCACTTCTGCTTTAGAATATGCCAGGAAATCTTATTACATCTAGCTTGAATATAACCTATTGAAAACTAGTCCAGAAAATAGTTTTATTTCTGGGCCTATGTGAGCTTTTCTTCCTCTATTTTTTTTTTCTGATTTGTAGTAATTATCACCCATATTCTGGTGTGCTCCTATTGCTACTCTTGAATGTATTTCTTTGCTTTCTTGTTTGGACAGGTTCAAATTTTAATGCCAATTATGAACATCTCCAATTTAAGAGTAAAGAAAACCCTAGTTTCAATCCTTGAGTATCAAAGCAGTACCAAATAAGAAATAGTGGAGAATATTTTACTTTGTCAAATAGCCCCTTCTCTAAAATTAAAAATAAATCTAAACTTCATCAAATGTGATTTGTTAAAAATCCCAACATTATTAAATATAATATTTCTAAGTTTAACTATTTGTTTTAGGGAGGTTGTTTTCTGCCAAGAGATACTTGCTTTATGTAAGAAATACACGTCTAGGGCTGTGCAGCCCTGGTACCTGTGGCCTTTGCAGGTCTTTCATGTAGACATACACTGGCATCTTATTAGCTTTATCAAGGAAAAATGAGGAGATCAAATCACACAAACCAGTAAGTTCACACAGGAAGGATGAACCAGCAAGGAGTTTCTTTGATAAGAGTCCTGGAAATTATGAAACACATCACTTATAAATGGCTTTTAGAGAGATCAAATGAAAGGAATGTTTCTACAAATAGAAGAGAGGATGGGGAACAGGGTGAAAAATTGTATTTTGTGATACAAGCCTGAGAAAAAGAAGAAAATATAAATAATCAAAAAAATCCAAAACCAGATGACTTCCTATTATTCAAAACAGTGGTTCAACAGTAGACAGAAATTAATTTAAGCATTGTGACATGAATAGGTGTTGTATATTTAATACACATAGTCTTATTTTTGTCCTGTATAAAATAAGATGCAAATTTTTGACAGCCTTTCAAAGTCTCTATGTTCCTTTACTTATGTTGATACATTTCCCAAAAGAATGAGCAAATCTAGAATTTAGTTGTCACAATCTGTATATCTATATTGTAGAAGAATTAGAAGCTCTAGAAAAAGTGAAGATCAGGATTGCGAGGAATAGGCAGTGGTGCTTTCACAATCATGAAGAAGTTACAGACAGGAGTGTCTGCACACAGAAACCTTAGATGAACTCTCTCATATATATGTTAAGTACTTGGCCAAGCACTCCAACAAATAGATTAAGCAGACCAGATGCATAAGATGAAAAAGAAAATTTTTCACGTAGAGAGTTATGCTACAATCCATCTTTGGTACTATTTCCTTGGGCTGCTGTGTTCCAGAAGAACACAACCAGCAGAGTGGCCCCTATTCAAGCTGCTGACAATGTTCCAAGCTGAGATAGACCCAAAGAGAGTGCTGGATGCGTTATTCCTAAAATAACTTTTCTCACTTTATGGAGAGGAAGATGCTACACAAAAGTCACAGATTCAGACTTCAAGGTTCAGGTGCAGACTTTTTCTGTACTGGGCCTTGGGTTTATTAAAGGTTAGTGAGGTCTGAGATAGCTCAGACAAAACATTTTGTCTTGAATATACAGTTCTAGTGTATGTAGCAGGAGAGAATGAACTTTGCATTTTAAGTCCACCTCTTTTTTTACTCTCTGCTAAAGAAATCTAGAGAATTAAAGCAGGAAAATCTTCAAGCTTTAATTACAAAGTCAATGATAGAATTGGCAGGGAGAAGAGTAAAACTCAATTTTGCTGTCATTGTTCTGGATTTTTTTTTTCCTTCCTGATTAATTTCACCCTCTGATAATAAAACAAGTCCAACTCCACATACAAAAATAGAATTACTGGCATCTTTCAGATTTGCTTCCTAGCACAGGTCATGAAGAACATAGATCGCAGCCTTTCCTATGCAGTTCTATTTTACATCTTCATTTACAGCTCACCAACATTTATTCCTTCATTGCCTTCAATATCCCTCTCCTGAGTTTTATGCTGCATTAGTTTATCTAAAGTAACTGCTTTTCTTTAGGTGGTTCACTACACCTACCAGTGAGGGTCATGATCTGGAGAGGAGTTTCCCCCACTGAATGCAGGTATTTAACACTTGAACACACAGGTAGGTGGTAGGAGGTATAGTTTTTCCAGCTGTGATGCCCCATGTCCCCCCCCAGCCCTGTGTACCCCCAGCCCCTCATTTTCAGCTCCACCCTCTTTGAGATTTGAAGGACACTGGTTTACAGAATTTCATCCAGAACTTCATTCTACTCCAAACTTTGTTGAGTAATAAAAGCAATAAAATCAAAGGAATGGTGAAAGAAATCACTAGGGGTTTAAAATTACAATTGTATTTTATGGTTTATGGCAATTACATTTTGCTTTATATACTAATAGGAATAAAGACATGGCAATATTTTATCAGTTATCCTATATTACATTAATCTCAAAACCAGAAAACCTGATTTACAGAGCCAAAAGGTTTTAAAAATCATTATATCCTAGTAAATTCTCTTTGTCTATCATATAAAATATGTAAAATGTAATTTGCTGTGATGGACAAATCCCTTTTGGTTTAATCTTTTAAGAATTTAGGAGCTCAGAAGAAAATGTATTTGAGCTCAATGTTATGAGTCAAAAGATTGCCCACATTAACATAAGGAATATAAATACAAAAGTTGCAGGATTTGTATTAAACATTACAAACCTTTATTCACTTTTATAGAATAGATATCCTGTACCTGCCAGACATTTGCCATTGATGAGAGCCTCATCTCAAGTCATGTCACAGGTTAATGCTCGGACAGAAGTAGGGTGAGAGATTAGTAGACCAGTGGAGATTACAGATATGTCAACTTTGTTCTGTTCAACCTCACAGCAACCGTATAAACAGGATAAAAACAAGGTTCATGGTTTTTAATGGTCAGTAGGGCACACATCAATTTATAAATCTCCAAGAGTTCTTTTCTTGGTTAATATTCTTAATGCACTGACTTTTATGACCCAAATCAATTCTCTCTGTATTTTTAAAAGTAGAAAGTGCAGGAAGTTTATATTTCCCTAGATGAGCTTGTCAAAGTAGATAAAAAATAACACAAACCACAAAAATCTAGGTGTCTAGAACATATAATTGTGCCACAATCCTAAATTTTATTTTATTCCTGGTAGGTGGAAACTACTTTTATATGCAATGACTACTTAATTGCTGGATTGTAGACATACATGTGCTTTTGCCAAGGTAACAGAAAGCAGAAACTATCTTTAAGGTCTGTTAAGCTGTAAAGAGGATGCATACAGTAGATCTCAGATGAGGTAGATGCTAATTCGATATGTAGAATTTAAAATATATTTCTTTGGTCTGTGGCTTTCTGGAAATCCACTTGGTAAAAAATTTTCATACCTTGTATTTCTTATATGTAGAAAACATTCAGAAAAATACGTCATCTTTCCAGTCTGATTTTTCTCTGAATTTTGAACAAAGTTAATGTATAACCTTCAGCATTGTTTGTTTTCATCTTGTATTTGTGTAGGGATATTTATGGATTTCCTTCTATACTATGAACAATAGTTATGGATGTGTTATTTTTTGACACTGGGACAAGGATATTTCCAAAGAGGATTCCAATTTTCCATCTGGAAATTGTCATTTATTTATCCTTTTTTCAGTAAAAAAAATAGTGTAACTGGACTGCCTAAGGCCTTTTATTTCATGTCATTTCCATGCTTTCTGTTGAATGCTCTCCTGCGACTCTTGGGTATATGTTACTCTGAAATTCCAGGTGGTGTCCCTACAAGGATGTAAGGCGATCCTCTGGTTTTTAATGCTTCTTGGAAGCCAACACAGAATTCCTTCATCTTATATGGTCAATACTGAGCAAAAGTACTGCTGATACAATGTCCGAAAAGCTTAGCCAGGCATCCAGGGGAAATTCCCAGGGCCAGCAGCCGTTGTCCCACAGGACCCAGTGAGGTGAGCAGGGTAGACTCAGAGAGGATGGTCAGAGCCAAAGAGGTGTCTGGATCATAGGGGTATGTCATAGTGAGGAGACAGGTCTGGGGTCAGGTTGGAGAGCCAATCCATAGGTCAGAGCTGAGATCAGGTCTTGTAGTGACCAGGCAGGTCTATAGCGACAGTGGTGGCTGGGATCAGTCCAGGAGCTCAATCCAGGGGTTGAAGTTCAGGATTCCATGATGAGGTGGGGAAGGCTGTGGCACAGCTGGAGACCAACACTCCTGTGACACTGCTGATGCTGGGGTGAGTAGCCCTGCACTAAGCTGAACTGGAGCTCCTGAGTTTGTGAGTAGGATGTAGAGAGGTCCTTGGTGAGGCTGGGCAGAGGCAATAAAAATTATTGCTCCTTTATGGTCCTGACATATACAGAGGTATTTAGAATCAAGAGACCTAAATAGGGAATGCATTATATTCTATAAGAAAGAGAATAACCATTATATTTAACTTTCTAATTTTTCAGAATTTGATTTACATTTTCCAGAGTTTGATTAAGGAAAATTAAGTACTTTTCATAGTAAATTTTGCACCAGCCTTCCACAAAATGAATGGATTTCCAAAAGTCTGAAAAAGCTCACTAAAAACATCTGGTTTTGTTTTCTAGAGAACGGTATTATCATAAATTTTTAATCTACATCCATCCAAGAAAAATATTCATTAAGCGTTCTGTTCATGCAGTGTGTATAGGGACAACCCTTTGAGATACTTTGTGCAACATGGTGACCTTTAGTAATACCCCTTATGGCCAGCAAATCAGAGTCTTGCATTTTAAAAGGGAATTATGCCTGCTTCTTGTAGAAGTCTTTTTAGCAGTGTTCTCAAACTATCAATAGTACACCATACTCCTTGCTCGTTGAGATGCCTTGGTTATTAAAGAACTTGTTCAAGCCAGGATGAGAAATAAAATAAAAATTAAATGCAAGGGTAAACAAAGTCTCTTGTCATCTTATTCACCAGGCGTCTTATTTGAATAGTGTATACTAAACTGTTATTTAAATTTTGCAGCAAGTCATTAAAAAAAAGCCACAGGTTCACCAGTACTCTCTTATCTATCTATTTAGACTTTATTATCTGCTTCCTTTTATTTTAAAATTATTTCTACATTTCCATCCCATAGCCTCCTTATTAAAATTCTCAGACCAAGAGGAGCAAGTCTCTAACTAAAGTGAACTAAACAGCATGAGGGTTGTACATTGCTCTTACCAGCATAGGTCAGAGCTGCAACTCAGCAATTTTATGTCTCTCTTGCTAAGGCAGTTCTAATATATGGTGCACGCTAGAGAGACGTGGGGATAAATCTTTGCCGTTTGCAACTCTTACTGTTTTCTCCTTCAACAATTTTAATTACCTGCTCTCTCTTTAAAAATAGCATAATCATCCAAAATTTAAATCAGTATTGGAAAAAATATAAACTGTAGCCACCATTTTCAGACTGTATTTGTTGTATCAGGCTTTGGAATTATGTGGGAAACATATAAAACAATAGGTACTAAGGGTAGGATTAATCTTACCTAACTTTTGCCATCTAGCCATCTAAGTCATCTAAGATGGCTTTCCTGTTTCTCTTTACAGCCATACAACTGTACAACACAGCAGTCCCATGAATCCTTAAAGGTGACACATCTGACCTATTACAGTTTCTCATCTCAGAATTAGATTAATTGCTCTATAAAAAGAATTACTTCTTTCTACTGACTACAAACTTAGACTTAGAAATCATATTTTTGTCTTAAGGAAGAAGTGAATTTCATCTTACCTTAAGTTTTCAAAAAGTTTCCACAACTTCTTCTGAATTTAAGGTTAAAATTTTCTTTATATCTGCTTTTCGTCTCCATCCCAAGTACTCATGTGGAAAAAAAAACACCAAAACAACCCTAACTTTTAACTATTGGGGTCAAACACAGTTTTCACCCCTATAGAACACACATGTTGGCCCCACAGCCATTTGGGAGCAAGCTTCGTTTATTGTGCTCATGAAACACACTACTTAAAGGCACACTGGTTTAAAGAGGGTACAAAATACAATTATTAATTACATGTCTGTATTAGGTGGACTATGGATTCCTTTTTTGCTCCTTTCATTTCACTGTAATTGAAATTGGGATTTAATCTCTAACTGTATGGCTTAATATTTATCTGGAAAAGTTTTATTGGTGTTCAGCTTCTTTTGGACTTGTGAGATTTATTGAAATTTATTGTGATTTATTAAGGGTCATTCACTCATACTAATAAAGAAAGATGGTAGCCAACAGCCAGTGTTTAGACCACAGTAAAAGCAACCTTTGAAGTTGAAGTGAAGGCAAACTGGTGGAAAACACGACTAGACTGCAGTTTGTTGTATAACTTATAGATTTATAGATTTAGAGATTGCATTCTGGTAATGATAATGGGCTTCATATGTAGGAAGAATTTTTTTTTTTAAATTTGGGCTGATTAGGTCTGCTCAAAGGTTTGAAATAGGAGTTGTACCAGTGGACATGAATATACATTATGGAGGGCTATGATAGCACTTTTGAAGTGAATGCCCATAATTGCACTCAAGAATGTGTAATCAAACACAAGAACACTCATTTGCACATCAGTCTGTGCACTTCTATTAATTAAAGCTCTTTTTGAAATGTTTGTACAGAACAAAATCTGTCTTCTAAATGTTTGCAATAAGCAAGTAAACAAACAAATAAACAGAACAAGTAGTACTGAGTTGGACAAGCAGTTTTGCAAGCAAGATTTGCCAAACAACCGAGTTTCAGAATCACAAAGCCACTGAGGCTGGAATTCGTTGCTTTCTGCAGTTCTTTGTTTTAGCAGTGAATATGCTTTATTCCATGAATATAATTTAAATATCAGGATCACAGATTTATGCAATGGCTTGGGTTGGAAGGGCCCTCAAAGATCTAACCTGCAGTGGGTAGGGACACCTTCAACTAGACCAGGTTGCTCAAAGCCTCATCCAACCTGACTTTGAACACTCCCAGGGATGGGGCAGCCACAACATATAGGCAACCTATTCCTGTGCCTCATTAAACCTCACAGTAAAGAATTTCTTCCTAACATCCAACTTAAAACCATTCTGTCTCATTTTGAAGCTATTTGCGCTATTTCCGTCACTATATGTCCTTGTAAAAAGTCTCTCTCCATCTTTCTTCTGGCTCCCTCAGGTACTGAAAGGCTGCATTTAGGTCACTTTGAAGCCTTCTCTTTTCCAGGGTGAACAATCTCAATTCTCTCAGCCTTTACTCATAGAAAAGTTGCTCCATCCCTCTGATCGAAGTGGTGGCCCGTCTTTGGACTCATTCCAACAGGTCAATAGCCTTCCTTTGCTGGGGACCTTTGATTTCACTGTAAGGTTATGAGAATCTGTTTCAGTTCTAACAAATACAGTCAATGTTTTCTAAAAATTATCATACAGTCAATATTTTGTAAGAAATACACATTGGAAACACTTTAAGAAAGAAATTTGCTTGTTTATAATTCAGATAAAGCAACTTAACATTGATATTTTCAGTTAAGCTTCCACTTAGTTTTGGTTTGTTTTTTTTCCTTCTGCCTGGTGGAGAAAAATAATTTGTGTTTTTTGATTTAAAAGCTTACAGTCTAAATTTTAACTCAAGAAACTCAGACTGATTTTTTTTTTAAATTTGTTTATTTTTATTGCCAGCTGTATCCAGCTTGCTGACCTATATGCATTACACATTACAATTTTGCACTGTTCATTGAAGAATCTTATTGTTCTCTCAGTCCAGAAAATAAAATGAATGCAACATATTGTCAAGAATCCCAAGGTAGAATACATCACATTTTTATCTAGATTATCTGCTTCAGTCACTATTCTCGTTCTGGTTAGTTTTTCAGTCTAAATAACCATCTCCTGAGAGATGAAGATTAGTCTTTCCAAGCTACAAAGATAGGAAGATCAAAAAAAAAAAGAAAAAAATAGGAAAAGAAACAATCCACAACTCAAATTGTCTTGCATTAAAATTCCAATGTAGTGTATTTTAGAAAAAATAAATATTAGTCTTTCCTTTGGTCTCCAACCTCTTCCCAGTGGAAAACACTCTGCTTTGAGCTTCCTTGCTAAACTTCTAATGTCATGCAAGCGTGAATGTCTTATTTCTTTACCATGATACTTTGGAGAGGTTTATGTACATAAGCTTCATTGATAATTAGTTTTGAGACAAATCCTTGTGGAATACAGGGAATTTTTCCTTTTGGGAAAAATTTTGATTTTGAAGGGGAAGTATTTGTATAAGTTTCTGTTTTGAAGACAGAAGAAACATATCTTTCCTATCATAATTTCAGCAAATAATTGAGGTTAAGAAATCCTGGATAAAGTGTCAGTGTTTTCCCAGTGAACAGATATTACTGTAACATTTGGAGATGACAGTTTGCACTGGGAGAACGATCATGAGAAATTCCTCTGCAGTGATGTATGTCATCATTTCTCACTTAATCAATAGAATTTATCATTAAAGACGCTAATTCAGCACAGTTATGCTTTTGGGCATATAAACCGTCCCATTAACTTCTAGCTATAGATGACAATGTTGTTCAAAACAAGGCAGCTGTTATTAATACTGGCATGCAAATCGCAGGCCCACAGAGGAAAGACCAAGGAAGCAACTCAGCAGGCAACCTACAAAAAGAAGAAATTATGCCAGTCCTACGTGGAGAAGGTTTCTCAAATTTCTTCCAGAAGTTTCTGTAAATAATACAAGGTTTACTGGACTGGAGAGATAGCAAGTGAGCAAGTGAGGATGTTTGTGAATATTACCTTTTTTTTTTTTTTTATTTCAAAGTAAGAGCCCTTTTGTTAAAATTTCTGTCCCAGGAATATTTTTTTTTTTTTTAAGGAAGAAACTCATCATCATGATTTATAACTCTGAATCCAAAGAAGAACTAAGCAAAATGCTCACAAGTGGAGCACCTTCTCCACTTATTTGTCAGAGAGTTAATGCTCTTAGGCCTTTTCTAGATGTTGGTGAATCACTATTCCTAAGTTAAGAAGGCAGTGTCAAAATACAGACAGACCATGCTTTATAATGATTACTGATTTCATTAGTACAGATATTTCTGGCTAGATTTTCAGTTATAATGTAGAGAACTGTATGTATATATTCTAAAGTTTTCTCAAACTCCAGAGGTAAAATCTTCTGTCCATTCCTCTGCCATGTAGGAATTTTCAAATGAGAAACCGCTTGAATAAAATGTGATGAAATGTAAGGAAAGATGCAGCAGTATGAAATCCATGTTATTCTTATGGTTATCCTATTGTGACATATCTATCTAAACAATTTCTTGAGCATTTTTTAGTTTTCTGTTCTAATCTGAAATGCTATCAGTTTCCTTTCTATCCTCTAGACATACAGGTGAAGAATGAAGTGAAAAATTCAGGTGGAGGCATAAACCAAAAGAAAGGCTATTCCTTTGCTTGTTAAAGCAATGAAAATATCTTTTCAGGTCACAGACTATGTGAGTAAGAATAATAGAGATAATTTTCTCGATTCTGGGTGTTTCTGAGTGTGTTGAGGTTTAAGGAAGTGGAAGCCAGCCTTTCACTGATAAACTACTTTTTACAATGTTAAGTTTCTTTACATTCAACATGAAAAACACATTTTTAGCTGTATAGCTAGAAATTATTATACTCTTATACAGGTTCAACATATACAAAGATATCATTTAGAAAAAGTTATAACATAAAAATGCTCCACAAGTTGGTTGAATGTCTATCCAGATATTTTACTGTGCTCTCATAGAGCAGCTAAGGATATTTATCTGCATTTTACAGGGATAAAGAAACAATCTTAGATCTTTGTGTGATAATGTTTTTGCCAGTATGGATGTCAAAGTTTAAGAGGTTGGTTTTAATACTTCATCTCTTCCTCTCCTGCAATGAAACACCTCTGTCACGATTAGATACCCATAAACAGATTTTCTGAACAAAAGAACCCTGGTGTCATTGTTGTGATCTTTGCATTTTCTCTAAATACATGCAGGCACTCATTCAAAATAGACAAGATTATTTTTAACACTCATTTTTGTATATGTACGTAGGCTGTAGATGATTATTAAGGGAAGCTCTGGATCTGGGATAAAAATGTAAATTGCAGAGCACTTAAGTGGCTCGGGGTAGAAGAGGCAGAAAGGGTGAGAAAATGGGACAACACAGGCAGAGTCTGATGTAGTCTCCAGCTTTATGCTTAAAGGAATAAGGATATGATTTTGAGTTAACATATACCATGTATTTGCCATATACTCCCAAATGACAATTTTTAATAGGTTTTGAACCTATATAACCTTCCTATTAAAGACAGAAGTCAACACTGCCACCACTGTGCATAGAACCTCCTCATGTATACTTGTGTTAAATCTTCTCTGAATTGCTGAATGCTTGCATCTTAAATGCAAATGAAAAATTAATTAATTAATTAAATGCAAAATTAATCTTCATCTCTAAGTGTTTATATATGTATGCTGGTGGAATTACAAATGATGTCATAGAAAACTCCAATTGCAACTTGCTTTGACAGCCAGTGTTTTTTAAAACCATTCAAGTTTTAGAAAACAGTTCAGGGAGCATGGACTGCCTCCTAGATCTTCCTGTAACACACCAATTAATAAGATGGTATTATCTACCTCTGATTTTTATCTCTGTTTTTTTCTGCCCTGAGTTGATATGGCTAGTACTGTACCTTCTGCAGCACTATCAGTTCCACAGTTTCCCCATCTGGCAATCAGAGACTTGCTCAGTAAAATGTCATAGATAGTAGTAGTAATTGTGATACAATCTGCTGGTATTTCATCTGTGTTGAGTGCCTGACTGGTTATAAAGAGTGCTTTAACAGGGTTCATGCTGAAGGTCAAGATCTTTACCTACTTTTGACTCTCTGTAATTAAGAAACAACCAAACATTTTATTAAAAAGTATTAATATTACCAAACACAGTTTTTTTTAGGAGAGTTATGAGACTGGATTAAAATTTCATTCTACTAGGAAAAAATAATCAAAACAAATAAGGTTATTGGATATGTTATAAACTTGTATGGATCACCTTTTTTTTTGTCAGAAAATCTGCCTTTCAAATTTGTTCTAAAAATAATGCCAGGAATTTTGATATAAAGCTGTTGTCCAGGACTTGTGTTTCAAGGGTAGGATTTGTTTAAACATGTAGTAATTTGTCTAAACATAATTTTTAGCACATGTAAGACAATTTTACCAGGTGTTAAACATAAGGTAAAATTAATTTAACCTTATTTTGTATGTCTAAAAGTTAGACACCTATACTGTAGTCATCTTCTGTCTTCTTTCATATCCTGGTAGTAAATGTATGAATCTCCAGAGGTCTATTAATGTAATTTTTATTGCCCATCCTAACATGACATGAAATACCTTCTGAAGGTGGCTAATTGTATCTTACTGACTGCAAAAATACCATGTGACATACATCTGTTAGACACTGAATTGTTAGGTGACCAAGTCAGGGTAGGTCAGAGTATGAACTTGAATTTTTCAAAGTGAGATTTATCTATCTCCTGAGTTATTTTGAGGAAATCTAAGGGGATCCTATAATTCTACACTGCTGACCTGCATCACAAAATATATGTGTATGGAAAAAAAACCACTTTTGTTCCACCTCTAACTTAAGACTGGCATAGAATTAAAAAAAAATAAGATAATAAAGGAAAATTGATACTCTCTCTCCAATGAGCCAGGCAATGCAGCTAACTAATGAATTCCCAAACTAGACATAGGCCAAAACAGCTATATAAAGTAGAAAAACAGTTTAATTGTTGAACAGACATGAGAAGCAAAATAGGAAGATACTGTTTTAGGTGGGTACAATTTAATGTAAAGTTTCATATCCATATATCTTAGAACAGAGAAGCTAGTACCTAATTTCCCTCATTTGTGGAGACCTGCTTTGTACCTATTTCAATAGGTTTCTAATTAAAATAAAAGCATGACACACTAGTCCTGACATCTTTTAATTAATTTCAGTCTTGTTAGCCACCAGTCTAACTTAAAACATTTTGGATTTAAGGATAGAATAGATTGTGAGTATATTAAATTTATAATGTGTGACAGCCTGTAAGGTTTCATAAATTGAATGGAAACATTGAATTGACAAAAAGAAAATATGTAATGACTTGGAAGAAAGCTGTGATCTGAATAGCTGAAGAGTATCCTAGATCCAGTTAATCATCTTTCAATGGGAGTTAACATCAAGGCAATAAAACCTCTCCATGAGGTTACTCTGCATCAGTACTCTACATCATAAGACATGTGATTTTAAAAAGCACTTTAAGAAGATAGCTGTAATTAATTCTCAAAATCAAGTTATTTTTCTAAACCGACTATAATTGAGATGTCCTTAAACCTAAGGCTGGAAGAAGCCTTGTAAATAATTGTGACAGAAAAGTAGTGAGAACAATTATTTATCTGCAGTGCCATCATGATTTATTTGTATTTATGTTGTGTTTCTACTTATGAGTGATTCCTCTCACACAAAAAAAACTGAATTCCTACACTGTATTTATAAAATATCCTGTTTAGACTTTTTACAATACATAACAAAGAATTTTTGAAATTAAGACTCAGTATGTGTGATAAGTAAAAATTAACTGTCCACTGTACGTGAGTATATCAGGACAGAAAATGTACATAGTCCATACTGTCTCTGAGGCCAACTGGTACAGACTAGACTGTGTTGATACTTCTAAACTCTTTTAGCCTTTAAAAAATGTCAACATCCAAACTGTTGTTTGGGAATTGTCCCCTAGCCATGTTGACCGCTGCCTCACACACACAAATTGCTTTGGAAAGTCAAGCTGGATGTACCAAAAACATGCAGGGATCACTACAGAAATCTAATGAAAACAAGAAATACATATATTTTTAAAGGGGCTTCTGTTAGAAGTTTTCAAAAAGTCAGGAGGAGTGGTATTTTCACATTATTATTCTTTCAGATAATAAACATGTAATTAATTTACATGCATGAAGTCATGGTGTAACAGCTTATTCTTCACTTTATGCACAAATATAAATAAAAAGGCACAATTCTTTTTCAAGAATAGTTGAAATGCAAGCCTGAACACAGCAATATAGGAAATCTAATGCATTTTTGCTGATAAGTTGTAGTAAAAAGACAGCTTAATATTGTAACACATTATGCCATTGAGGCATGATTGCCCGAGGATGTGACTTTGTGAAGAAGAAAAAAATAAAAAAAGAAAAACAACCACAAAAAAGCCCCTAAACAAAGAAACAAACACACACACACACAAAAAAAAAAAAAAAAAAAAAAAAAAAAAAAAAAAAAAAAACCCCCAAACCCGGAAAAAATAAAAAAAAAAAAAAAAAAAAAAAAAACCCAAAAAAAACCCCCAAAAAAAAAAAAAAAAAACAAAAACAAAAAAAAAAAAAAAAAAAAAAAAAAAAAACAAAAACAAAACCCCACAACCCTGGACAAATTACAGAAAATAAATTAACTATATTCTTATTCGCAGGAAGTACATTATGGAGCTGCATTGGATTCATCTCCAAAGACAAAATCTGACTTCTTATTCCCAGCAAATGCAGAATGATAATGGAAGTTACTGTAGTTAAAGGGAGACCAGGAGAGACAAACAGATTTTGTGGCAGGTGGAAAATTTAGGAGCAAAGTTAGTTCTAATGTTGTTACAAATCTTGCTAAATTTGCAGTCAGGTGGTAGTGAAATGTGAGGTGTGTTGTCATGGGTTCATATTGAAAAAAGAGTGAGAGAAGAAAACAAAGTGATATTGTGCTTTATGTCAATAAGTTAACTAAATATATAGAGATGTGTTATAGAAGATATAAAAGGCTGACCAGTTGCTTTTGAAACTGCATTTGAGAAACAGACAGAACATGATGCAGGTGTTGGCTACTGACCTCCTGATCAAACAGCTTTTCATTAATGCTTCAAAACAAATGAGGAAGTCTCATGGTTGCAGTACAAAGTTATTCTGGAAGACTACTCCAACATCTTCTGGATATGGCTGAACACAAGCAAACCAGGAGAATTCTGGAGCATGTTAAGAACAGTGTTTTTGTTGCAGATGCTGTAGAGATAGAAGAAGAGAAGTCAGATCTGCCAGAACTGCTGCATCTGAATCAAAATGAGTAGTCTGATTGGCAAACAGCAACCTTCATTCCAAGTGCTATCAGATGATTTAATTAAATAATCTCAGGAAAATAAGGAAAAGAGAAGCTCAAGGCATGAGATCTAGAAGATGAGACTTTTGCTTGTTCAGATAATTGATAGAAAGAATCCCTTGGATGCTGTTTCAAATGGGAAAAAAAAAAAGAAAAAAGGAAAAAAACCCAAACAACCCAAATCTCAAGATAGCTGGTTATTGCAGAGGAGAAACTCCTCAGAACACAAGGATGGTCTGTGAAATTAGACTGGCTTGACATAAGGCCACGGATAAAATATCCTGATACTACACAAATGCAAATAGAATGAGTATGTAAGGAGGAAATAGAGATTTCCTACCAGGAGAAAAATAGCAATATTACATCAGATGCATGAATGGAATTATGGAATTATGCAATTAAGAAAACTAAAGCTTATAGCTGAAACTGGGAATGTGAAAGTCAGCAAGAAGGGTTTTGTAAGTACATTGGCAACAACAAGAACAGAAACCAAAGATGATGTAGGCTTGCTATTACTGAGCTAGTGAATTGCTTGTGATGAAAAATTAAAAGGCAGAGATACTAATTTTCTCATCTGTATCAGTTTGTACTTGCAATGTCTGCTGTCAGGCATCCCATGTCTACTAAATGAAGTACATGTTAACAGGAGTAAAATATCAAGTTAGCGACCATGTTAACAAACTGTACAAACATTCAATGGGGACAGACTGAACACATTCAAGACTTCTGCGAGACCTGTCAGATGCCATTTCTGGTCCCTGTCTGTCATCTTCAAAGGGTTGAATCTGTCAAAGGAGTTCCCTGTAGCATGGAAAAAGGCAATTATTATGCTCATCTTCTAAACTGGAATGAAGAGCCAAGGTAATACAGGCTGTGAAGAAAATGCAGCAAATCTTTTTGGAAGATATTTCCAAAGAAAAAAGTGGTTGGAAATAGCTAGCATGGATTCACTAAGGACAAATCATGCCTGTTCAGTATGATTGTCTTCTATACCAAGTTAACTGGCTGAGTGGGCAAGTGCAGCAGGGTCAGCTGTAAAATCTCTGTAGTATAACTGAAAAGAAGTGGCCTAAAAAAATGGAGAAAAGGTAGGTAAGACTCACTGGACTGATAAAAACTTGCTTATAAGTTGTCAGCAGTTCAAAAGCATATTTTCAAGTGTTTGGGATTATTGCTAGGGTTCATCCTGCTTGAGATCTTAATTAATGACTGTGATAGTGTGCTCCCCACTCTCACTTTTTCTTCTTGAGCAGTAGCCCCCAGTGTTTGTAATGATGGCTGCATCTGGCATACAGGTAATCCAATACTGAAGGGCCATAAATCTTGCTCAGTTCCTAAGGGACATAAGTTTTACTCAACAGCTGAGGGATAGTCGAGCATGTGCCAACTCAAAACATGTCTGCTTTGCAAAAAGGGCTATAAGTCAGTCGTCTTACTCCATAAAGAGTGGACAGTTCAGGGCCTTCAGAGCTCTCCTGCATAGCAGTGTTCTCTATACCAGGATCTGCCCTTGCACAGCAACACCTCACAAGGTTACTCCTCGAGGAATAGGGAAATCCTTACCTCATCAGACACTTGGTAAATGAATTGGAATAAGTGCACTCAAACTGAAGTCTTAGCTGAGTGATAAAAAGGATTGCTTGTGCACATGTAGTCCTTTAGGCATAAACCTCTGACCAAGATTGGTGATCCGTGTCGTCTTGTCTATATGGATCCAGTCACACCTAAACCCATCTCAGAATGGAGTTTAGAACCCAAGGACGACCTTTTTGAATCCCATGCCTCATCACAAATGTCTTCCTGAAGGCTTTATCTGACTCTGTACTCTATGCAGTAAATGACTACCTTGCCATTGAATCTTGTTGAATCACTATTGCATTTATTATCAAGCTAGGTTAAATTGCTGTTCTGTATCAATAAACATACCACTATTTCTCTCTTACAAGTGATTGCACTCCATCTACAACCAAGACTTAGTGAGTTTGTAGAAGAAAGCAAGCTGGGAAGTAGTTTACATACAGTCATTCACAGAGAATTCCAGGAGCTGGCAGAAACATCATGAAATTCATCCTATAGAAACAAAATCTGCTGTGCTTGGGATGCCATAAGACCGTGCCACAATGTGGGTGGATGGTGACTGGATTGGGAATAATTTTGTATGCATGGACCTGGAGAGCCTAGCTGTCCACTAGCTGAGGATGAATCACCAACCTCTTCCAGTGAAGGCTGAAGTTTTACTGCATTGGGACAAGCATCGTCAGCAGACGATTGCAAGCAACTGTGCTCCCCTGTGGGGCATTTCTGAGGCTGCACTTGAAGAAATGTTTCTAGTTTAGGTCCTCAGGAGAAAGATTGAAAAACTGAACAATGAAGAGGCAAAAGGAACATGAGAAATAAAGAAAGGCTGAGGAAGTTTGGTTTCTTCAACATGGAAAAGAGAATGTTGAGAGACAATTTGCTTGCTTCATTCAGCTACCTTTTACTTGTTAGAGAAAGTAGAGTGCCAGAATATTGTCCAAGCTGCAAAGTTAAAAGTTTACAAACCATGGAAATTGACAGCTGCCATAATGGAAATTGTATATACAAATTCACAGGACAGTCAAACACTGGAAGAGGTTCTCCAAAGAGGTTGGAGAATCTTAATTTTTGGAGGTATTAAAAATTCTTGTAGAAGGTCCTGAGCACCCTCACCTAACATAGCAGGAGATGAGATCAGATGACTGTCCAATCTAAAATACTGCACATTCACAGTGAAATATTTTGCTTTCCTTTAATACTTTGTTTTGTTGCCTACTTTTTATGATAATATACCTTATCCTGCTGCATAGCCAGCTAGCCATGACTATTGTTATGTGACATATGCTGAAATTTTAAGTTTGGGGTTTTTTGAGCCCGTTTTAGGAATTTTTGAAGTATAATGTTTCTGCATTGTTGTTTAAGTATCCTCTAAAAGAGAACTTGGGAGTTTTCTCGTTTCAAGACACTATACAAGCCTAATGAAAAAAATTATCTAGTTTAGAAGCAGATCAGAAAATTGGAATCAATGCACCACAATGTGAATGTACACCACTTTAAGCAAAATTAATAGCTTATAGATTAGACCTAGTTATTCTATAAAAGATGGAAATAACAGCTGACAACCACACTCTATTTTTGGCTGTTGTATACTGCACCCCATCTCTTGTTCATTCTTTCCTCTTAACATTAGTATTCATAGCATGTTATCTTGAAAGCAGAGGTAATAAAACAATACCACTGTGGTCTTCTCCACAGCAGAGCCCTGCAAGAGATCTGACTCTGAGTAATCGGTGATTTACAATCAATCTTATTCTATTGCTTTTTTCTCTATCTCCCTCAAGGTAACAGCACTAAAGGAGAAAGATGCTTTCAAATCATACAGTGAAGTTAGAAACATGTCAATAACAGGTTCACTTGGTGATTCTAGAAATCATAACACTATACCTTTTTCACAAATATATACAAGAGAACTCACTGTCTAGTACACATAGGAGTGCTTGCTATTAAACTCTTTAATATTTCCATAATACCTAATTACTGTCTGTTGCTTCTTTTTCAGCCAGGGAACAAAAAACTCTTTGCCAAGGAAGAATTGGAGCTCGTTCCAATTTACTGATGAAGAAATTAAACATCAGAGACCAGCTATGACTTCCCAAGGTCCTTATGGCAGAAAGGAGGGCAAAGAAACAATTTAACTTTGCTTTTTCCCTACGCCTCAAATGCCTTACATGTCACAGAGGCTAAAGCTTACAAAGGCTAAAGAAAACACCATAGGGTAATCCTGGAACAAGTTCAGATAGAAAAGAGGTGTCTCTAGGGCAGCCTGCAGAGTAGAGTGCTATTAAGATCTTCAACAATAATGAAAGAATCAAAATATGCTAGCTCTTCTGATAGAGAGACCTTCAGCGCAATTCCTACTGTACCTGCCAGCTCTTGGGCTTTGGGTTCAGGGTTTGGATAAGATTGGCTGCTGTTGATCTGACCTGGAGGTGCAGTGCTGTGAGAAGCCCGTGCTTTCTAAGCTTTAAGAAAATTCAGGACTTTCTTATACCTTGGTCATAGCATTGAAGAGAGTTACCTTACCAGCTAGAAAGCACAGCTAGGAAACAAATTTGATCCTTTTCCCCTGATCTACAAGTCTCCTCCCCAAATCTAAGAGGAAATATATTCTCTAAGAAGCCACCTTCATTTGGAATTTTGATTCTGTTTCCTAACTTAACATCTTTCTTATTCTTCATTCATAAAAAGTACTAGGGGTTCTTTGAAAAAATCAGAGGTTCTTTGTAAAAAATTACAGAATTTGATTTTAATTGACACAAATACTCAATGAAATATAAATATTTGGGATAGGAATATTTTGTAAGGAACATGATATCTACTAGTTTTTGCTGAAGCTATTGTGTAGGAAGCAAAATCATTTTCAGTATGTTTTATTTTGTCCCCCACTTTATGCCTAAAGTCACTAAGCAGATATGTTAGGATCACTTCACATACATGTACTTTTTGGGCCTTAAATACATATTCTTGCTTAAGAACTCCTGGGTAATTATGTACATGCCAAAATTTTCTCTGTGCAGATTTTACATTTCTGGAATAACAAGCATTCTAATGAGAATTCTTCTATAGCTCTGTCAAGACAGAAAATATAGAAAAGGCAGAAAATCTAGGAAGATCTAGCTCTTTCTCAGTGAAAGGAATATTTGCTAATACATGTCCATAAGCATCTATTTTGATGCATATGACACTTAAGTCAAAATTGATTACATTATGTATTCTGAAAAAGTATCCAACTGATTTACCTTTTGCCAATATGCCAAAAAAATTACCTAATTCCTCACAATGTTTTTTAATATTTTTATAAACTTTAACATTTTAATGAACTTAACATAGAGACATTTAAAATTATCAAAGGACTTTAATACCAATTTTGTACAAAATAAATAAGAAGGTCAATGAAGAATATACATTAAGTGATTGTTATATTTCAGTTGAAAAACTCACATTGAGGCTCAAAATGCTACTTCAGTTTTTGCATTCACCTGAAATAACTAGAGTACTTAGCTCTGAATAACTGTGAGTAGAACAGATCACTCTGCACATTTGCTTCAGGATGTCAGGTACATGACAGTGGGATAATGAAAAATGCAGAAATAGAACAGAAAATGTAGCAGGTTTCTACTCATGAACCTTGCAATGAAATTAAAGGAAAAAAATCAAATTTGCTCTGATAGAGCTACTAGTAAAATCATGTGCACACTGTAAGAAAGATTTGCGAATATGCATTATACTAGAATCACTCTGATCTTTATTTCAAAACTCACCTATGAATGGCAGTACTTTTTCATCCTCTTCTATTAAAGAAAAATTCCATGTATTTTTTTTAGTAGTACTAGCTCATTTGATAGCTTAAGACACCAGCAAAAACAAATACATATGTATTCTCTTAAATCATGTGGAAAAGATAGCCGCAAAATACAGGTTAAAATTTTTATTTGGGCAATTAATCAGAAACATTATGGTATGGATTGAAGGAAGAGAAAGTAGTTTTACTTACAGACACAAGGCTTCATAGAGGTAGAGAAAATACTTCAAATATATGTTACATTTCTATTTATGAACTCCAGGTTATTTTAATATTAAATTATTTAATAATTAAATGGTTTCAATTGTAGGGAATCTACCATGGACAGGGACACCTTCCACTAGACCAGGTTGCTCAGAGCCTCATCCAACCCGGCCTTGAGCACTGCCAGGGATTGGGCACCCACAACTTTTCTAAGCAACTTTTGCCAGTGCCTCACCACCGTCAAAATAAAGAATTTTTTCCCAGTATCTAACGTAAACTTACCCTCTTTCAGTCTGAAGCCACTCCCCATTGTACTATCAGTACATGTCCTTGTAAAAAGGTCCACGGAAAAAAAAGGATAGATTACTTGAACAAAAATATTTTATGATGTTTGCAAAATAAATAAAAAAGAACCCAGTATTTTTCTGGATACTATTTCAAAACAATTAACTAAGAAAATTATAAATATATTTTCAAAATTAACAGAGCTACTCAGTCATAGCTATCTGTAAGTAGCAAATGGTGACTCTTCCGTGCAGCTATCTAAAACCATATTATGCTTTCATGTTCAAAACTTATATGGCTATTTCAGGTTTTGTATAACTTACTGAATATTTGGGGATTATCATGTTCATTTTGTGCAAACATGGTTTTTCCCTAATAAAAACATCCTTGTGCATGCTTGTTTATCCAGATTACTAGTAAATGGATAAATATGCTTTGAAACCTTTTTCCCACAGTTTTTTCTAATACAAAAGGATGAAATAACAATAAAAAAATGTAGAAAACTTTTCCCCCTGTTGTTTAAAACACTTTTTCCTGCTTTATTTTCTCAACTTATTAACATATTAATTTCATCCAATGTAATTCTTGTAATTTTATGTCTTTAGATAAATTTTATTGGTCTTCTGAAAATTAGATATTTTTATTGGCTGTAGCCAAGATTTCATGCCACTGCCAGTATATATGACTGCATACTTTCATCAAGCAAGTTATTTCATTGCTATATATGTGTCAAATATTTACAGAAAAAGATGGCTAAAGGAAAGCAAAATCTCCTACACATATCATACACATATTTGATTAACAGCTTCCATATTTTAAATTAAGGTAGATACATTAAGGAGGCTTATTAAAGAGATTGAGGCCATTATGTCTGAATTTAATCAGCTGGACTTGGAAGATCTGCAATTTGGAACATCTTTATTGCTAATTATGTACTGGGTGATCAAGTTTAACAACAAAGGAAAAAATATTTGTCAACCCACTGCTCCTAAGCAGCTCACAGAGATCAGAGAAACACAGGAAAATGGTTGTTTTACGAAGTTGTTCCAGTAAGCCTGTCTTCCTATTTGCTTCCAGAATTTAGATCAATGATGTGCTTGAAACAGAAAGTAAGATTCTAGAACAGAACAATTCTTCACACAGTGAAAAGTGCAGGTGTGATTATGAGTGGAATTAAATAAAGACAAACTTATGCCTCTGCATTTTCATAAGGTAGATCTTCTACTTCAGTCTAAGAATCTGTGAATCACAGAAAGTGACACAGTCATCTTTGAGTACTTCAGAAAATTTCCTCATTTCTAAGCTTTGGATCTTTTTTGGTGCAGGAAAGTGCACTGGTCTCAGGAGTTGCCTAACCTCATCATGAGCCAAAAGATCACAGGTCACTCTATTCCTTTTACTGCCTCTGTTCTACTTCTCAGAAAGTTCTTCCAACAGGACATGGATATTGTCCATGGTTAATTTGCTGTTAAAATCAGAAACTGAGGTAATGCAAATATCTAGTCTTCTTCACTGCTGCCTGTTCAACAATCGTGCAATACTTAGTCTTTGTCCCCTAAACACCTATGCAATCTACCACATATTCCATTTTAGCCCCAAGACTGAACAATGTTGTCTAATGTTGAGGTCTTGCACCAAGGAGCAGCACAAATACGTGGCCATTTTTCTAGTAGCAGATTGTTAGGCTTTTTCCTGTCCTGTCCTTCTTGGACCCAAATTCCTCCAAGAGATTCAGACAGCAATTCAGAGTAGGCTGGAGCAGAATTGCTAGAAAAGTAAGGAAAACTCTGGCCCACAGACTCTTACCTTGCTTCAGATAATACATGGAAAAAATCCAGGATACTGAAGATTCGGATACTTAAATTTGCTGCCTTGCCTTACAGCTTGGGATCCTCCAGGCAAGTATAGCTCATGTCACTTTATCATCATCTTTTTCTTGTGCCAGCAAGACAGCTGCTACAGACACCACTGCTCACAGCTCAGTCTTGAGTTAGAAAAGTGGCATATTACGTGACAAAAGCTGGGTCAGAGGATTTCTCTGCCTCACGTCCAGTACATGAGTGAGTGACTGGAAGCAATGTATCCTGAAGTATCCTGGTAAATTAAAAGGGGACAAATATGGGTCTGGGAGGGGTGAAGACATAAATAAAATGGTAAGATGTTGAATTTTAGCTCATATGATCTTCCACACTTTTTGGGCATTTTTTTGTTCTATCACTTATCAAATGTATTCCATAAATTATGCCTTCTTAATTTAAAGATAATTAATATCTTAAAGTGAACCTGGATGAGTCTGCAGATATGCCCAAGGTCAATATGGAGAAACAGAAATAGCTGTAAGACAGATTTGAAGGAACAACCCTGCTTAATATATGTTAAAAAATATGTCAACAAAAGCTTCAGCAAATTTCTTTTTACAGGGTGAAAACAGAGTGTATTCTTTTCTGTTGTGGCTACCTGGGAATTACACTAAACTTATCTGGAATTTCTGAGTGGCTGGGATATTTTCTTTTTTTTCTCTGCACCAGTTTTTGATAGGACGATAAATACTGAAGTATCACTCTGGCACTTTATAGCCATTGCACCAAAAATAGCAGGAAAACAAACAAGTCTGAAATAGAACAGTGTATCCATGGAAACTGTGTACACAATGGTATTGAAAATGTTATGTTGAATCAGAGAAAACAATTAGTGGGATGGGGAATGCCTACTAAGTGCAACAACTATGTGGCCATCCTTTATTCAGGAAGAACACAATCCTGCAAAATGTAGGGCACCGTGCTAAATGGATCGCACGACCTGATTTTCTTTTCCTTTTATCAATCCCAGAGAAGTGGCAAGCTGCATAGCATGCTTAATTATTTCCCAAATAAGAATTTTCAGTATCAATGCAGAAAAGTGTGTGTAGAGTATACATCTAGATACTGACAAATTTTCTTTGCTGTGTCTCAGCAAAATCTTTATTTGTATTAATCCATATAAACTTGTTGAGATAACACACACAAATGCTAACATCTACTTAGCATTCTCCCAATTGTCACATTTCTTAAAAGAATAAAAAATATTTTAGAAACTAAGAGCAAGTGAAGTTATATCAGGAATTAATAACCAGGCTGCAAAAAACAGGTAGTGAACAGAGAGTTGTAAGATTAAAAGTAAAATATCAGAGCTTTATTTAAATTTGATTCTGAATGAAAAGTATGTCATATAAAAGCCAATGACTACTTTCACTTAAAAATAAAGATAGAGAAAAAACTTTGCACGCATTAACTCCAGTGTGGCATTTGCATAGTGATTACACTTGTGAGATTACCTTAAAAAATACTGTTATGACTCTGGGGAGGAGTCACTGCTGATTAGCAAAAATATAAATATAAAAGAATGTAGAAGGTTTCTACTGATCTGTGACATCCTGTGAATTTAATTTAAACAAGCATGTTTTTTAATATTTGGCTCTTCTTTTTGCTATAGGAAGATAGTTTGGCTTTCAGTGTCACACTTTGAGTAAGAAATTTTGTTTAGAAGCTGCAATTAAATAATTCAAAAATAATTAATTTAGAAGACATCCCATTAAATTATAACCCTCCCCACTGGTTAACTTGGTGCCAAAATGTATTGTTTAATTTATCATTCTTAGTATTTTTAGAAGGCCTCAAGGCAGAAAATGAAGCAATAATAAATAGGGAATAGTGGATAATTAGAGAAGGAAATGTGGAACAAAATTACTAAGGGCTTTAGGTGAAGTTCATTATTACTATTTAATAGTGCCCAAGAGCATTTGATCAAATTATGGATCATGTTTAAAAGTGGGCTTAGAAAAATCCTAGTGGAGGAGAGTTTTCTAACTACCACTTTCAGAATTTTGCAGTAAGTTTTAGAGAATTTATCAAGGAGTAAAAAATCAAAAGCATATTGACCAAACCTTCTATTCTATCACACACAATGCTCTAGTGAGATTTGAAGAAGACAGAGGTTCTTCATTCCCTCAGATATTGTTCAAGATGTGAATATTACATGATTAAGCAGTAAAGCACCTCAAGAATGAGTGATAAGGTGACACATTGTAAGTAGAGCCCTCAGGGCTTTAAAGCGCAAGTTGAAGTGGATTTTTTTTTTAAATTCTGCAGGCTGTTTGCTTTTTAGCCACATCATAAATGAAGCACATTTTTAATACAGATCTTTCAAGCTGACTTGAGCTTTTGGGTTTTTTTTCTTCCCATCATTTTCCTTATGCATTTATGTTATTTCTCTAATCATAGTATAATAAATATGCTGAAAATATTTTTAAACACAAACATATTTGCAAAATTACAGAACTCACCTTTTCACTATTCAAAAAACCAAGATCTTCTCTGATATTTTTCAGCTGGAAGACTTAAAAGAAGAGAGAATGAAATCCATGGCACACAGCAAATAAGTACATTTAATTTAAGCATTAAGAGTAAGTTTAATATAGGGAATATTTTTTCATATTTAAATATGTTTTCTGAAAGTCTGCAACTCTGATATATTAAATAATTTAAAAATATTTTTTTATGTCTTCTTAGGCTTAAAAAAAAAAGGGAAAGAAAGGAAAAAAAAAGTGAAAACCCCTTCTGATCTGTATTNCATAAAGTTTGTTAACAGCAAAAGACTCGAGCTGGTTTGTCTTTTAACTAAGTTTGTATGACTTGGAATACTGTTTGATGTGTTGCATTTGATATTCTGGAAGTTTATAAAACCACTGGCACAGCTTAACAAAGAATTCTAGTGATAACAATACTGACAGTAATAGTAAAAATAAAGCATTATTCACAATGTATGAAGTGCCTTAATTTTTACTTTAACCAGGGAAGCAGGGTGTTCCTATCTCTCAATATGGGACTGACTGAAAAAAATACTAATTTGTATACAAAGCTGTGATATATTTACAGTTTGAGATATATGATGAAGTAGTGGAAAACACAACAAGATTTTCACTCAGATTCACATGACAGGACAGGATGCCTCTAGATTTGGGAGGGTCAGATGGTCACAAAAAAAAATTTAAAAAAAAATGGAGAAATCTAGTTGTCAGCCAGGGCAAAGAAGTCAATTATTTGGATAGATTTGGTACCTAATTTGTGTCACAATGATTGCTGAGCACTCTTCAAACCAATCCACGGTATGCAGAAAGAGGATGGAGCAGTTTTCCTTGAGACTGTCCATGGTGGAGAATGTATCTTATTTATGGATCTCAGACAGACAGCCTACAGCTCTGTCATAGGCAGTCTTGTGTGACTTGGGCCTCTTCTCTTTTATTTCTTGTATTCAGAGGCATTCTCTGATCTCTCTGTTGTATTCTGTAATGCTATTCACAGCCATAACCTTGAAAATGAATTATTTACTTTGAA